>WNWK01000270.1:270000-320000 GCA_009830355.1 Cherax destructor
AGGGAACGAATGGATTTGTCAGTTAAAAACAGATTAGGGAGTTAGTAGATGGGGAGCTGGAGGTATTGGGTAGATGGCGGGAATATTTTGAGGAACTTTTAAATGTCGATGAAAAAAGGGAGGCGGTAATTTCATGTACTGGCCAGGGAGGTACAACATCGTTTAGGAGTGAAGAAGAGCAGGATGTGAGTGTGGGGGAGGTGCGTGAGACATTACGTAGAATGAAAGGGGTAAAGCAGCTGGAATTGACGGAATCATGACAGAAATGTTAAAAGCAGGGGGATATAGTGCTGGAGTGGTTGGTATTTTTGTTTAATAAATGTATGAAAGAGGGAAGGTACCTAGGGATTGGCAGAGAGCATGTATAGTTCCTTTATATAAAGGGAAGGGGATAAAAGAGAGTGTAAAAATTATAGGGAATAAGTTTACTGAGTATACCAGGTAAAGTGTATGGCAGGGTTATTATTGAAAGAATTAGAGGTAAGACAGAGAGTAGGATTGCAGATGAGCAAGGAGGCTTTAGAGTGGGTAGGGGATGTGTAGATCAAGTGTTTACAGTGAAGCATATATGTGAACAGTATTTAGATAAAGGTAGAGAAGTTTTATTGCATTTATGGATTTAGAAAAGGCATATGATAGAGTAGATAGAGGAGCAATGTGGCAAATGTTGTAAGTGTATGGAATAGGTAGTAAGTTACTGAAGGCTGTAAAGAGTTTTTATGAGGATAGTGAGGCTCAGGTTAGGGTGTGTAGGAGAGAGGAGATTACTTCCCGGTAAAAGTAGGTCTTAGACAGGGATGTGTAATGTCACCATGGTTGTTTAATATATTTATAGATGGGGTTGTAAAAGAAGTAAATGCAAGGGTGTTGGGGAGAGGGTGGGATTAAATTATGGAGAATTAAATGCAAAATGGGAGTTGACACAGTTACTTTTTGCTGATGATACTGTGCTTATGGGAGATTCTAAAGAAAAGTTGCAAAGGCTAGTGGACGAGTTTGGGAGAGTGTGTAAAGGTAGAAAGTTAAAAGTGAACATAGATAAGAGTAAGGTGATGAGGGTATCAAACGATTTAAATAAAGAAAAATTTGGATATCACATTGGAGAGAGGGATTATGGAAGAAGTAAATGTTTTCAGATATTTGGGAGTTGACGTGTCAGCGGATGGGTTTATGAAGGATGAGGTTAACCATAGAATTGATGAAGGAAAAAAGGTGAGTGGTGCATTGAGGTATCTGTGGAGACAAAAACGTTATCCATGGAGGCAAAGAAGGGAATGTACGAAAGTATAGTGGTACCAACACTCTTATATGGGTGTGAAGCATGGGTTGCAAATGCTGCAGTGAGGAGGAGGCTGGAGGCAGTGGAGATGTCCTGTCTAAGGGCAATGTGTGGTGTAAATATTATGCAGAAAATTCGGAATGTGGAAATTAGGAGAAGGTGTGGAGTTACTAAAAGTATTTGTCAGAGGGCTCAAGAGGGGTTGTTGAGGTGGTTTGGTCATTTAGAGAGAATGGATCAAAGTAGAATGACTTGGAGAGCGTATAAATCTGTAGGGGAAGGAAGGCGGGGTAGGGGTCGTCCTAGAAAAGGTTGGAGGAAGGGGTAAAGGAGGTTTTGTGGGCGAGGGCTTGGACTTCCAGCAAGCATGTGTGAGCGTGTTAGATAGGAGTGAATGGAGACGAATGGTTTTGGGACATGACGATCTGTTGGAGTGTGAGCAGGGTAACATTTTGTGAAAGGATTCAGGGAAACCAGTTAATTGATTTAGTTGGACTTGAGTCCTGGAAATGGGAAGTACAATGCCTGCACTTTAAAGGAGGGGTCTGAGATAGTGACAGCTGGGAGGGACTTTTCTCAGCTGTAGTATCTGAGCTCCTCTGCAAAGACAGTGATTATGTATGAGTGTGGTGAAAGTGTTGAATGATGATGAAAGTATTTTCTTTTTGGGTCACCCTGCCTCGGTGGGAGACGGCCGACTTTGAAAAAAAAAAATATATATATATATATATATATATATATATATATATATATATATATATATATATATATATATATATATATATATATATATATATATATATATATTAGGCGGTCAACGAAGGCTAGCCGGTGATTCCAATAGCCGGAAGCCCCAGTATTGAGTCACAGGGATGTCAGGAAGTAGTTCTTTAGCCTCAAAGTGGTCAAAAAGTAGAATTACCTTGCCAACGAAGGTGGGTAGAAGAAGGAGCTGTACGTATCTACAGGAATAGGACTCGCAAGAGAGTAAGCGCAGTAATGGCCAGATTGAGAGGCAAGACCAGAGGCTGAGACTCGATCTGTGCAACCATAAAAAAAAAAAAACATGAGCAGGGAGTGGATCATGGAGCAACAAGAGGTCACAGTTGGAAGTTGAAGACTCAGATGAATCACAGGGATGTTAGGAAGTATTTCTTCAGTCACAGAGTTGTCAGGAAGTGGAATAGTCTGGGAAGTGATGTAGTGGAAGCAGGATTCATACATAGTTTTAAGGAGAGGTATGATGAAGCTCATGGAGCAGGGAGAGTCACCTAGTAGCGACCAGTGAATAGGCGGGGTCAGTAGCTTTGACTCGACCCCTGCAACCACGACTAGGTGAATACAACTAGGCGAGTACACACACACACACACACACACACACACACACACACACACACACACACACACACACAATGGCTTCAAACACAATATCTTACCAGACACCAAAGAACATTTACGAGCTTCTTGTAAATATACGAGGGGAATATTTCAGACAATTTTGCGTAATTTCGAAAGCCATTCTTTTGACCTCAAAGGCTGTTTTATTAATATGCTTGCAATATTGCGGATTTTTTTTTCTGCCGAATTGCAAGCTTCTAGTGCAAGTGTTTGGTGGGATGATTGCAGTGAGTGATTCTTTTCACAATCGTGCTGTGTGTGTGTATATACTTACCTGTACGTATTCATTTCTATGTGGCTGCAGGGGTCGAGTCACAGCTCCTGGCCCCAGGTCTTCGTTGATCTTTATTTCTCTTTTGGCTACGAGAACCTAAAACTATGTATGGATCCTGCTTCTACCACACTAATCTACTCTCTCTCTCTCTCTTGCTTGTTCTTTTTCTCCCCTCCTTTCTTCCTTCCATTTTCTTCTACACATTTCCTTTCCTCCATCCCTCTCTCACCTTATTTTCGTTTCCCACTCCATCTCTTTATCAAAATATATTTTACCTCATCCATTTTCTTTTGTACACCTTCTCTCCCCTCTCTTCACTTCTTCTTTCTCTTGTATCATCTCCTTCCTCTACTTCTCTGGTTTATCACTCCCAGCTGCTGCTCCTTCCTTTACTCCATCATGCCCTTGCTACCCATTTTACTATATCGTTAAACTTTACAACCAAACAACCACTACCACCACCACCACACATCACCACCACCACCACACATCACCACTACCACCACCACCACACATCACCACACATCACCACCACACATCACCACCACCACACATCACCACCACACATCACCACCACCACACATCACCACCACCACACATCACCACCACCACCACCACCACACATCACCACCACACATCACCACACATCACCACCACACATCACCACCACACATCACCACCACTAAACTACCTTACCATCCCTGCCAGGTTTTACTGAAGCACTCACAACGTCACTCGTGATTTACAAGAGCGACACATAAATTTGCCAAGTGCAAGTTGTTTACGAGGAATATCGTAAACTCTTCAAGTTACGTATGGGTGGATATCTCCAACCTGGGATAGGGACTGAAGCACTTATAGACTGAAACGGGCAGTCCTATCTACACCCGAAGGGGGGGAAGGTGACGAATTGGTCGTAGATCTTATACGTCGGACAGGAATTGCCGTTCTTAAAGACTGTATTCGATAGTACTGTTTACGTCGGACGCGGGAGAAGAGGGCGTAAGGTCGGATATCTGCACTACCAGACTCGGATCCCCGATTTTATGGTAAGTGGAAGTATAACACTGTCTAAACCAGAAGCAAGAAGGCGGATATTCCAATATTTTCACTGCTGAGCAAGGATTTCCGCTCTTATGGCAGAAGACGGCACAATCAACACCGGAAATGGAAGACATATATATTTAAAGCCATAATTTTTAAAGGGGTGGATCGGTGAGCCAGCGGAAGGCTTCAGTCAGATAACCAGAAGCTCCAAAGACGGGGCATCATCTGACTAAGACCCGCCTCAGGAAACTTGTCTTGTTTCCTGATTAACCTTATCTAACTGAAGACATTAGTCACACACACACACACCATGAATCATTCTCTCAGTCGCAATAATCTAGAAACTTAATTCTAAGATTAAGACTGGAGCAGCGGCCGTGTTCAACTACCCTCGACCCAGCAGAGTGCCAGTTTTGAAACCTTATTTTTATCTTACGTGATATATGAGAAAAAGTGTGTGTTATTCACCAGTAGTTATTGCACTGCTCTCCCCAGAGGTTAACCACAGGGGAACTGAGAAGTTGCCGAGGTCCTTCAAAGTATAATTACTCCATCAGAGCAAAATTATTGGGTTAGGGCAGCTGATAGACAGTCAGGAGAGATTCCATCAGCTCAGTAGACCAGAGGAAGAGATGACACTCCTCATCTGACGTGAGGAAGAGCTGTAGCGCCACGCTGATACTGGCTCGTAGATAAACCATGCGGATCAGTACCTGACAATCATTGTGTTAACAGAGACATCTCTATTCTCCATTTCGAGATTAGGAAAAAAAATTTGCCAAACGATCAAACTAGTACGTGATAAGACTTGAGCCCATTTACGATCCCCTTAATAGCGTTTGTTATTTACGATTCCATTAATTTCGTTTAGATTTACGATTCCATTATTATCGTCGACATTTACGATAATGCTGCTCTATCAACGATACTAACGAGAGCTTCAGCATCATGGGCTCCCAATCACGTACTAGACTGGGTAAGGTCAGCAGCTGGGCGACCCTAAAGTGCAAGTGTTTACGGGGATGAAGGGTGTTGAGGTGCCTTGTTGATGTGACTGCATTGTTCCTCCTCGGAAACGTGTGTATTGGAATTGAAGGGGTATCGTTTTTTTTCACGTTTAAATTGCGTAAACTGTGAAAATCATGAGAGGTTGTTATGAGAAATGGGCTTTTTAAATGCCGTCATATTTGGTCTTCTTCGTTTTGAAAATTAATTGGCAAATAAATTTTAACCGGAAGGACTACTTCCGTCTTCACCTGTCTCTGACCTTCAATTTGTCAACACTCCCTTCCCCCTCAGCTCCTCAATCCAACAACACCCCTTCAACCCCTCTATAGTTAATTACCTCCTCTCCCTTCCTCCCTTCTTCCTTCCCCATCTCTCCTCCATCCTGCCATCCCTCCATTAATCAATTCCTCCATCTATCCCTCCCTCTCCCATTTCCTCTCTCACGCACCCCCCTTCCCACCTTCCTCTCATCCCTCCACTATGGAATTCAATCATAATTGCCTTCATTCTCTCTCCTCCTCTCTCTCTCTCTCCTATACACATTTACAGACGAGGGCCTTGCAAACACAAGGGCAAGCTATTTCTGGCATGCTTTGAAGGGTATAGTGCAGAGCCCGAGGCTCGCAGTGCCTGATGCAGGTTATTGGGTGGTTTTTGCTGTTATGGTGCCTCTGGTGTACCTCTAATATAAATATGTATAATGTGTGTGTGTGTGTGTGTGTGTGTGTGTGTGTGTGTGTGTGTGTGTCTCGTGCCGAATAGGTAAAACTTGCGATTTTGGCTTAAATAGCAATGCTCTTCTTGCTGAATAAGACAAGCGAAAATTTGTGTATGCAATAATTTCGCAAAAATCATTCTGAAAATAACGAAAAAAAAATTTCAGTGTTTGTTTATTATTAAATTATTGTAAACTTATCTAAAATATATTAGGTTGGATTAGGCTAAATTAAATTGCGCTTGTTATAATAAGGTTAGGTAAGATTTCTGAGGTTCCTTTGGTACAAAATTATTAATTTTTACATTACCACAAACGAAACAAATATATCTTTGATGTATAAGAGAAAATTTTAGAAAGTACTTAATTTTAAACGAGTTCTTGCTAAGTGACCAATTTTACCTATTCGGCACAACGTATCTCAAGGGAGGGGGGGAAAATTCACTCTAAATAAAAAAAATTGCTTTATTTCAATGGCTCATTAATATAAAAAATGACAAGTGGTAGAAGAGAAGGAAATCGAAAAGAACTTTATCATAATAATGAACATAAAAAGCTTTGTAAAGCTGTGTGTAGCTCTTTGTAAAGCTGTGTGTAGCTCTTTTGTTATCAACATGATAATGCTCTACACAGGGCGAAACGTTGTCTTCATCAAAGCTTGTTCTATGACTTGAATCTCTGTTATTAGAAAAAGAAAATCTCATACATCTTCAGATTTGTAAATAATTGTAAACAATGAACTTCACTTTGTAAAATTATAAATCCTCCTCCTCCATCTTCCCCCAGTAACGTTCATCTGTAAATCCCCTCAATTCCAGCTCTCTGAAATTTACAAAAATTGCCTTGCTCTTCTTGTTGTAAATAATGAATGCTGGAGAAATCTACTTTGTAAATCTCAGAGATTAGATCTGTAAATTGTAGTGATTGCCTTGGTAAATATTCAGTTTTGTTTTAAATCGTATAAACTGTAAATATCTCAGGGAGGATTTTTGATGCCCTACACTGTAAATCGCCTGTAAATTATGTTTTACGTTGCAAGACGTAGGTCAGGATCTATGAACAACCAGACAACGCATCACTGAACAACAAATATGTGAGAAAGTTCAAAGGTTCAGACTTTTTTTTTTAATTACGTGAGAAAGAAACATTTCCACGAACGTTAGAACAGTACGTCATGTATGTCTGTGTACGTCAGAATGTGTGCGTCAGTGTGTGTGTGTGTGTGTGTGTGTGTGTGTGTGTGTGTGTGTGTGTGTGTGTGTGTGTGTGTGTGTGTGTGTGTGTGTGTGTGTGTGTGCGTGCGCGCGCGCACACATACACACGTGGATGCCCCCCAGATTACAGCCTCTTGTAAATTGCTTGCCATTAAGAGCAGAGCAAAATCTCTCATACACTATATGTATTTTTCCTCGTTGTCTGCGAGAGAGAGAGAGAGAGAGAGAGAGAGAGAGAGAGAGAGAGAGAGAGAGAGAGAACCTACTCCAGTAATTATCCAGCAGAGCTCTGAACTTTCTAAGTTACATAGGATTTCATTACCCTTTGTTGAGAACTTGGAGCACCGGAACTCCTTCCATCCCTCTGTGAACCCTCCCTCCCCTCGCATCCTCACTCCCTTCCTCTCCCTTCTATCCTTTTCCCCTCCCTCCCTCCCTTCCTTCCCATCTCCTAATAAGTCTTCGTTCCCAGTGTTTAACTATCAGATATAATTAACAGCACACTGCGGATATATCATACTTGGCAAAACTTAAAAATATATCTCCTATCTATTTCCTTTCATTTCCTTCTATATGCATCCTTTCCCCTCTCTCCTCCAGTCATTTCCATCCATTTCTTTCTTTCTCTGCTCCTTTCTTCCCTGCTCCCTATCATCTTCACTCCATTAATCTACCATTTCTCCCTTATTCTTCACCTCCCCTACCATTTACACAGTATTCCTTCCCCTCCCTATCATTTTCACCCCATTCCTCCCCCTCCCTATCATCTTCACCCTATTCCTAATCTTCATTCCTGTTCTCCCCCTCCCTATCTTCACCCCATTCCTCCCCCTCCCTATCTTCACCCCATTCCTCCCCCTCCCTATCTTCACCTCATTCCTCCCCTCCCTATCTTCACCCCATTCCTCCCTCCCTATCTTCACCCCATTCCTCCCCCTCCCTATCTTCACCCCATTCCTCCCCCTCCCTATCTTCACCCCATTTCCTCCCCTCCCTATCTTCACCCCATTCCTCCCCTCCCTATCTTCACCCCATTCCTCCCCTCCCTATCTTCACCCCATTCCTCCCCCTCCCTATCTTCACCCCATTCCTCCCCTCCCTATCTTCACCCCATTCCTCCCCCTCCCTATCTTCACCCCATTTCTCCCCCTCCCTATCTTCACCCCATTCCTCCCCCTCCTATCTTCACCCCATTCCTCCCCCTCCCTATCTTCACCCCATTCCTCCCCTCCCTATCTTCACCCCATTCCTCCCCCTCCCTATCTTCACCCCATTCCTCCCCCTCCCTATCTTCACCCATTCCTCCCCCTCCCTATCTTCACCCCATTCCTCCCCTCCCTATCTTCACCCCATTCCTCCCCCTCCCTATCTTCACCCCATTCCTCCCCCTCCCTATCTTCACCCCATTCCTCCCCTCCCTATCTTCACCCCATTCCTCCCCTCCCTATCTTCACCCCATTCCTCCCCTCCCTATCTTCACCCCATTCCTCCCCCTCCCTATCTTCACCCCATTCCTCCCCCTCCCTATCTTCACCCCATTCCTCCCCTCCCTATCTTCACCCCATTCCTCCCCTCCCTATCTTCACCCCATTCCTCCCCCTCCCTATCTTCACCCCATTCCTCCCCTCCTATCTTCACCCCATTCCTCCCCTCCCTATCTTCACCCCATTCCTCCCCCTCCCTATCTTCACCCCATTCCTCCCCCTCCCTATCTTCACCCCATTCCTCCCCCTCCCTATTATCTTCATCCCTGTCCTCCCCTGCCACTGAGTGGAGGCTGCTACCATGGTAACCAATACCCTGACTCTGCCACAGATCTCAGTCACTGTGAATCCCTAATTAGATTTTTAAGCCCAAATCAGGTCTTACGAGACGTGATTTTCATTAGTAGAGGAGAGGAATAATGGTGAGGGGGTAATAAGAGAGGGAATAACAGAGATTGGGAGGAAAGGGAGGGATAACATAATGACTTAGGCGTAGGAAAGTGAATGAGAGAGGTAGAGGAGAGGGGAATAACGGAATGAGAAGAGAGAATAAGAGGTAGAGGGGGAGGAAAGGGAATAACATAGATGGGAGATGAGAATAATGGAAACGGAAGATAGGTGTAAAGAGACTAATGGAGTGGAAGAAGAGGCAATAAGGGTTAGGAGGAGGGGAGAGAGAGAGTGAGGCAGGAAGAGAGGGCAAAACGGGAATGAGATGGAGGAGTAAACAAAGGCAATCAGTGCTAAAGAGAAAGAAAGAGAATGTATTTGGAAGAAGAATCAAGAAAGAATTTAAAAGCAAGGAAAAAAACGTTGACAGTAATCTCGAAAGAATACCGGAAGGTATTCTTTCCAGATTACTGTGAGAGAGAGAGCTAGCTTTCAAATGAGCTGATGCAAGTAACAGCTCTTTGCTTCAAATAAATTTAGGAACCGTAAACTTAACCTTATAGAACACTGGGGGTGGGAGAGGGAGAGAGAAGCAGGAAATCCTGGCCAAAGTACAGAACGTTTCACGCTGGGAGAACAAGAGGATAGTACCTCCATGATGGTTGTAGTCTACCAGCCTATCTACCTTGAGTTGCAGTCTACCACACTATCTACCTTGAGTTGCAGTCTACCACACTATCTACCTTGAGTTGTAGTCTGCCAACCTAATTAAGAGAGAATGATGTTAAGGAAAGAAGAAAGAGGGAAGAAGGGATGCAGGAGGGAACGAGTTGAGGAAGTGGTAAGCAGAGAGGGATTGATGAATGGAGAGAAGGAAGAGTGGAGGCCTGAAGGAAAACAGGAAATAAAGGGTGACCAGAGAGAGGGAGATAGATATTAAGAGAAGCAGGAATAAGCGATGAAAATGGAAAGAGAAGGTAGAGAGGGAGGGATGAAGAGAAAAAATCTCTCTGAGGTAAAGGAAAGCATAGAGAAAGAGAGAGTGAGTTGGAAAGATACAGGATAGAGGAATGGAAAGGGGAGAAATGTGGGTCAGGAAGGACACCATCCCTCAGACTGAACCTTCACAGATCAACGAGAGGGTTGTTGGTCAACTCATTTAGAAATAAAAGAGTATTGTAGGTTATGTTGTCTTTCCCAGGTGAGGTTACTGCATTTTGTAATGCAGTTTGAAGGTGAAAGGGCGTCGTAAAGTTGGTGTCGTCTGATTCTGAGAGTCGTGCTAGTGCTGTCGTTTGTATTGGAGAGGGAACAGGGAGGGAGGGGGAGGAAGGAAAGCGAGAGGGAGACAGGGAGGGAAGGGAGATAACAATTACCTTCCCTCAGGCTCCCTCACTCCACCTTCCTCCCTCACATTACTATTGTTGCTGCTCACTTCAGCTCATTAAAATATTTTATTTCTCTGTGTCGTCTTTATTATTTTTTCCCCCGAGTTAAATATCTTTTGTTTTGATTATAATTTAGCACAATTTGCATCTTTTGATAAAAATTTATCTTCGTTTTTTAGCCATTCTATTTCTTTATTTTTGTGATCACCACCTCTTCTTGTTTTTTCAATGATGAATATACGTCATCTGTAAGACCCATCTTAGAGTATACAGAACCAGCTTGGAACCCTCACCTACTAAAGCATGCCAAGAAGTTGGCGTAAATGCAAAGGTCTGCAACAAGACTAGTCTCAGAGCTAAGGAGATTGATCTATGAGGGAAAATTAACCCTTACGACATTAGAGGATAGAGGTACTGAGGAAGACATGATAACGACATACAAAATACTTATAAAATTTGATACAAAATGTATACAAGTGTGGAAGACCTATGGATTAGAGGTCGCGGCACCAATATGGAGCCCTCTCCTAAGTAAACATATAAAAAAGAAAGTTAGGTCTAGAGATTTTAAGTAGGCCCCTAGCGAAGGTGAAAAAAACATGAACGAAGATTAATGGAACTAAAAGAGGAGAATCTGGGCTGATATGACCACGACGTTTAAGATACCCAGACGACTCGACAGGACAGAGGAACACTCGTATGAGAGAACCAGCGCTAAACCGGTAATGATCAAACAGTGCCTGAGGCACTGAGAGGCATGTTCGTGCCTGGAAATGGAAGGACAGACCCGGAAGTTTACCAACTACTAAGAAATTCGTCCAACTGCGGTGGTGCATAATTAAGGTGTGAAGATAGTGTGAAGGGCAGGGAGACGATAGGTTCTGAGGGCGAGATATACACTTGTTATATAATACTGATGGAAGACAATACCGATAGTTTGATGAATAAGACATGTGCAAAACTTGGGTTCCTTATTTCTGAAATGTTTTAACTACATAGCAAGCCTCTTCAGTCGAAGTCTACCTACCTGATATAATGCAGGAGGGGGTAGACAATTTTGAGGTGGTCGGTCCTCCAGCCTAAAGCAGAAGCATGCTCGTCTGACGTTATACACTGGAGCAGAAGCGAGGTGTAGTAGCTGTAGGTGACGTCACAGGAGAGCGTGGCCCACTGATGGAAGTGGGTCATGCTAAACAGTTGTTAAGCAAAGGAATTGCAAAAGACTGTGCCTGTGCCAAGGCACCATAGGAAATTGACCACTTCACAATTATTTCTGGGGCCGCATCTGTCCTGCTGTGTGTAGAGCTGGGAGTGCGGTAGGACAGGGCCTTTTTTCCTTATTTCGTACATGGTACACAGCGTACCGTAATTTCCTTTTGTACCGTAATTTCACAAGCAAGCATGTGATATATGGCTCATCATCTCAGTGTATGGCAGACTCTCACTCACCGTTCTCACTCTCCAAGCTCATTACTGAGAGAGGTATAATAGAAATATTTCTCAGAAAACAGTAAATTACCTTTTTGAATATTAAACTGGGAAATTATCATCTACATACTCCAACAGAATACACCAGTGTTGAGAGTTTGAAGCCAATCGGAAGAAGCTTTCTCAAATTATCGCAAGAAAACCAAAATCGAGGAAAGATCTAAATGCAGCATTATAATAAATAATAATAATAACAATTATTATTATTATTATTATTATATTCATAGGGAAATGCTAGACCCGTTGGATGATCGGGTTTCATCCAAGGAAGGGAAAGGCTGCTCCGATTTCTTGAATCAGGCATCAAGGCATCTACCTCCCTCGCTTGAAGGAAAATGAGGGAAAAAATGGAGAGTCGTGGACTCAGCCACATGGACTCTACAGTGTGTACTCTGAGACATGTACTCGGCGACATGGGAAGAACGTATAACAAGGAATAGACTTCGACGAGAAAATTTTTGAAGAAAGTAGGAAGACAGAATACCATAAAAGAGGCACTGAAGAGGGAAAACCTGAAACAGTCACAGCTGACATTCAGACAGGCACCGAGACTGACGTAACGCTAGACGGGGCAGACAGATAGACGGGAAGTGTGACAGCCAAGCAGTAATCCAGACAAATGGAGAACGGAACGTTTAACGAGACTACATTTCGCCCGTATAGCATGCTTAATGGATGACATTCTAAGTTGCATCGATCATTCAAGTTTGAAGCCGTCCAAACAGGTAGTGGCAGGCAGGTAGTGGCAGGCAGGTAGTGGCAGGCAGGTAGTGGCAGGCAAGGAGAGGCAGGTAGTGGCAGGCAGGGAGAGGCAGGCAGGTAGTGGCAGGCAGGGAGAGGCAGGCAGGTAGTGGCAGGCAAGGAGAGGCAGGTAGTGGCAGGCAGGGAGAGGCAGGCAGGTAGTGGCAGGCAGGGAGAGGCAGGCAGGTAGTGGCAGGCAGGGAGGCAGGTAGTGGCAGGCAGGGAGGCAGGCAGGTAGTGGCAGGCAGGGAGAGGCAGGCAGGTAGTGGCAGGCAGGGAGAGGCAGGCAGGGAGAGGCAGGCAGGGAGAGGCAGGCAGGGAGAGGCAGGCAGGGAGAGGCAGGCAAGGAAAGGTAGGCAGGAAAAATTATTTGGCTGGGGAGGGGGGGTCAAGTATACAGGAAGGTTGGCAGACAGACAGTTATATAGGATAGACAGGCAGACAACAGACAAGCGGCAGCTCTCAAAATGAAAACCGAGCCTGACACACTAGACCACTAGACCTTAACAACCCAAACCTGATACATCCACCCAACCCTCAGCCCTAACTATCCCTATAACCAGCTCCACCCAACCCTCTCCACACACTGTCCACCCCATCCATCCACTCAAGAGCCGTTTGTCATCTCTTAATGTTGTTTTTATTTGTGTGTGTGTGTGTGTGTGTGTGTGTGTGTGTGTGTGTGTGTGTGTGTGTGTGTGTGTGTGTGTGTGTGTGTGTGTGTGTGTGTGTGTGTGTGTGTGTCTGTTTGTTTCACAATATGGTTGAGAAAGGTTGAGTCTTGACTCCTTTTCCTCCTCTTTTAGCCCTATCGTAGATTATCTTTTTTTTTATGCTGTTTCTGAGGTCCGGTTCCACCGCCGCCGCATCCACATCGCTCCGCTTCTAATTATGTCCTATTATCCCTGAGCGTCGCCATTCGAACACACTTGTCTTATCCGTCTTGTCACCACTTCTAGGTATCTTGTACGTCGTGAACACGCCTCCCTTGGGACAACGTTCCGCTTTAAGGGAAATCTTTCGTTTTTCAAAGATCTCCTTAGAGGGAAACGTCGTCCCAATAACAGCTTGTACTGCTGCTACGTTTGTTGCTTGTTCTGCTCCTAGATTTGCCAGTAACACTTATGCTAGCTGAAGTTATTTGCTTTGGATTATGTCTACTCCTGGATTTTTTGTTTTATTTTTGAGAGACCTGGAAACTCTATCCTCTTAAGACAATGTTCTGTTTCTCTGTTTCTTTGCCCTTCCTCACTGAGCTCCTGCAGGTACTTGTTTGATCGCTCCTGCAGTTCGTTCAGGCAACACCGGAATCTCTCCCTGTCTTCTCCCATTCGTTTATGCCTTCTTGTAATCGTATGTAAACAGGGGAAATACAAATGTAGTGCTGCATGAGCTGCGTTCATTCTGTTCTTAGGGCATCCTTGTTTCACAGAGATGTACGAGGAACTTCTACCAGATCGAAAGGTAAACAATTGTGGAAACCTGATGTATGATGTCGAAAAGTTGCGGTTAAGGAAGCAGACTTCGAACATATTATCATGGATACCTGTCGGTCATGGGACCCGGTTCACTCCAAACATACTAAAGGTCCCAGGACCCTGGGGGATTGTCCTAAGTGTTTGCTTGCCTGTCCCTAAACCAATAATTAATTCTCCACTGCACCCAGTCTATTAAAATAAATGATCCACCAATCAGCTCTCTAATGGTGTCCAAATCAGTGTTCCGAGGCAGGTACCAAAGGAAGGGGGTGTTTCAAAATGTCTGCGTATCGTCGGGAGGTCTTTAAGAGAGTATCCAGGTTGCAGGTTCGTGACAAGAGATAGTTAATATATGGGAGCGTCGTCCAGCCTCGCCTGAGCCTGTGTGTCACCCTAATAAATAACGTCAGTACATTAGTGTCGCGATTTCCGCATTATGAGCGAGCTACGCGTCGCAGCGCCAACCAAGAAGTCGGTATATAATGTGTGCATAGTGTATATCATAATACAATTACAATACCTAACAGGACTTCGAGTCAGGAGGGAATGCAAGGCTATGGGGTTCTCGGATTCAAATGACTTACTGGTGACAATATTAGATCATCGTTTCGTTTCAAGTAGAGCTTTATTAAGTCATGATGTCTAGACTACGTACAGCTCTACACAGAACGAAGCGAAGTCCCAGTAAAAAACAGCTCCCCTGAGGCCGAAAGTGTACACAATGTCATCTAACGACAGCCACTCACAAGGCGGGGAGAATTTCTACGCACGGAGAAATGAGCATTTTCGTAAATTTGAACTTGCAGAAAGATTACATTAGCGAGGCAAACGAAAGTGAACGATGTATTTTTCTTTTAACATCCCATCTCATCTGTCAAATTATATCTGTATCCTGTCATGTCATAACGCCAAATACTGAACGAAGGCTGAGCATGAATATTTGTTTGATATTATGTACCCCATACCCATCCTGCGAACGGTAGTCATCCCATACCCATCCCATACCCATCCAGTGGGCGGTAGTCAAAGAATTACAGAGGTACATAATGAGTCCAGGAACTGGGCCTTAACATTTATACGTGCTAAGCAAGTTAGTGGTAACGAACTATTTATTATATTCGTAGCAATAGTAATGAGTTTATTGTCACGAAACATTACAGTGAAGAAATGCAATAGGCAAAGTCGAAATATTTTTTTTCAAGAACGGCTAGTAGCATGTGAGTGGGGTTAAAACTACTATATTTCTTAAATAGTTGTGAGTGAGTTGTCTCTGAATTCAGAATTTGTTTTTTCGTATTTGTTTTTTTTCGTAAACTCTGGTAAAATTTACATCAATCTCTCCTTCCCAATACCAACATTCCGTGTCCTACACAATAGGTGGCGCGCGTGTGTGTGTTATTGCACGCCCTAATCTTAGCATTTGTTTTTTAACGTCTGTACCTCCTGCTGGTGATTGAGTGAACTATACACTAACATGTCACCTAAAGATATCCTTGATTAGAATATTCTAGTCAATGATATCATCTTCAGGTGTGGAGATATAAGATATTTTTTATCCTTGGGTCGACTGTGGTATTCTTTATCTTCTATAGATGGAGAAGCTCCTATCTTGACTAGTTGGTAGTATCATACTTCAGATTATGAGGGAGAGACGAGGTTAAAGTATTGGGATAACCCACCTTATAAGGTAAGAGATATCGCAAATGTTTTCAGTCTGGTTTCAGATCCTCTTCAGGTGAGCAACATAGGTGAACCTCTGTGTTTATCCGACGTCCTGGTGGACTTCCTCGATCTCCTTAGCGATCAGCGATGGAAATGGTTACTCCGGCTTCTCCATACCGTAATAATAAAAAGAGGAAATTACTTCAGCTACGCTATACCGAACGATTGACTAAAATTAAAATGACTGAATAGATGGGCCGATTTTTTTTTTTTTTTTTTTTTTTTTTTTTTCCCCCCCCCCCCCCCCCCCCCCCCCCCCCCCCCCCCCCTCTCTCTCTCTCTCTCTCTCTCTCTCTCTCTCTCTCTCTCTCTCTCTCTCTCTCTCTCTCTCTCTCTCTCTCTCTCTCTCTCTCTCTCTCTCTCTCTCTCTCTCTCTCTCTCTCTCTCTCTCTCTCTCTCTCTCTCTCTCTCTCTCTCTCTCTCTCTCTCTCTCTCTCTCTCTCTCTCTCTCTCTCTCTCTCTCTCTCTCTCTCTCTCTCTCTCTCTCTCTCTCTCTCTCTCCTCTCTCTTCTCTCCTCCTTCTCACTTCTCATCTTCTATATCTCTCTCTCTTCTCTCTCCCTCTCTCTCTCTCTCTCTCTCTCTCTCTCTCTCTCTCTCTCTCTCTCTCTCTCTCTAACTGCACTGCAGCTTCCTCGACCTTCAACCTGCTGTCTATTATAAGAAAAAAAAAATCCTACAATTTACCATCTTGAAAGTCTTAATTTTACATAATTGGCGCTTTTGTTAGATTTTATAAAGCTGATAACAATACGCTTAATAGTAGACCCCAGGGGGAAGGAGGAGGGTGGGAGAAGGGGAGGGAAGAGGAGGGTAGGGGGAGTGGGAGAGAGAGGGGGAGGAGGAAGGGAAGAATAATGCTGCATTGGTATCGAATCTAAATAGCAGACTGTCGACAGTAGTGCAGAAAAGACACGAGGTGCAGGACAAACTTTTATTGCGTCAACGTTTCGCTCTGTGAAACTTTTTCCCAATAAAAGCTTGTTCTGCAACTTCACACACACACACACACACACATGAAGATTGGGGAAGGACACAGAAGACCGCAGACGGCATACAGGTTAGGGAATCAAAGGCTGCAAACGTCACTTAAAGAAAAGGATCTTGGGGTAAGCATTATAACGAACACGTCAATCAAATAACTGCTGCAGCATATGGGCGATTGGCAAACCTGAGATTAGCGTTTAGACATCTGAGTAAGGAGTCATTCATGACATTGTACACCGTGTATGTCAGGCCAATACTGGAGTATGCAGCACCAGTATGGAACCCTCACCTAGTCAAACATGTCACGAAATTGGAGAAAGTGCAAAAATTTGCAACACGTTTAGTCCCGGAACTGAGAGGTGACTTATGAGGAGAGGTTAACCCTTTACCAGGCCAGGTGTGCCTCATATTTGATTCTGCCATAGAGGGTATTTTAGAGGCGCCTAAAATAAATAAACTTGACAAATGAACACAAATAAATATGTCTTAGAATTGCTTATATTATCAGAATATAGGTTGCAAATGTTGCAGTGTCTCAAATTTGATGCATGGCCTGGTAAAGGGTTAAGGGAACTCAACCTGATGACACTAGAGGATAGGAGGGACAGGGGGGGGGGACATGATAACAACGTATAAAATACTGAGAGGAATTGACAAGGTGGACAGGGCTCGAATGTTTCAGAGATGGGATACAGGAACAAGGGGCCACAATTGGAAGCTGAAAACCCAGATGAGTCATAGGGATGTTAGGAAGTATTTCTTTAGCCTTAGAGTTGTAAAGAAGTGGAATAATCTGGAGAGTGAAGTAGTGGAAGCAAGTTCCATACATAGCTTTAAGAAGAAGAAGAAGTATGATAAAGCTTATGGAGCAGGGAGAGAGTGAATTAGTATCGAACAGTGAAGAGGTGAGTACACACACACACACACACACACACACACACACACACACACACACACACACACAAACACACATACAGTGATGCAAGTGATGGGTTGGTCTATCTTGTGATCTATGTTAGAACTCTGACACGCGCACACACTCTCCTAGCCTGAAAAAATTAACCTTTCAATGGTAGGTTATTGTTTAATATTTGCATTGAGCGTCCTCTTTAACATGCGTGTGAGTGTGCGTCTGCGTGTGAGTGTGCGTGTGCTAGTATGTGTGTGTGATATTTTTTTTTCATTTCACTGCGACGTGGCTAGTTTATTGTTTATCTCATACCCACCCAAGACCCAGAAACTAGACCCTGAAATATATAACAGGAATATTTTTTCGTAATATTTTTTCTTTTCAATTTTTTTTTCTCTCGTAACCAATATTTGGGCATCTTTTTTAAAATTTTAGCCATCAAGTTTATATTACTGAGATAGTTTAAAAAAATCCCATCTTTTATTTTACTGCCTATCTCTATATTCCTCAGTCAGCAGGACTGCCAGTATTTTTCTCTCATGAATATGAAAAATGACAGGTAAATTTTAAAAACTTCTACTTACATTCGCTTTACACTTATCTTCACTCTCATGTGCGTGTCTTTTAGTTTTCACTCCTTAAAAATTTAATTCACGATTAACGAGTCCTTCTCAGAGAGCGGGTTGCAGTTACGATGATCCCAGTTACGATGATCCCAGTTACGATGATCCCAGTTACGACGATCCCAGTTCCAGATCCCATTACCATGTAATATACGAGTGTCATGCAGACACTCATATATTACATGGTAATGGGAAAGGAAGGCTGATGATGAGTGTTATCAGAATAAAGCCTCCCACCCGTAGATCTGGAACATTTAGTTCCTCATGTGCTCTGTCTCCTCTTCGTGATGTATGAGCTCTCGTACCCCAAACAAGAGGTCTAATAAGAGACCTGGCCAGGGATTTAGCCAGTGATTTGGCCAGGGATCCAGCCAGTGTCCTGACCAGGGATCCAGCCAGTGTCATGACCAGGGATCTAGCCAGTGACCTGGCCAGGAATCCAGCCAGTGACCTGGCCAGGAATCCAGCCAGTGTCCTGGCCAGGAATCCAGCCAGTGTTCTGGCCAGGAATCCAGCCAGTGTTCTGGCCAGGAATCCAGCCAGTGTCCTGGCCAGGAATCCAGCCAGTGTCCTGACCAGGGATCTAGCCAGTGACCTGGCCAGAAATCCAGCCAGTGACCTGGCCAGGAATCCAGCCAGTGTCCTGACCAGGGATCTAGCCAGTGACCTGGCCAGAAATCCAGCCAGTGACCTGGCCAGGAATCCAGCCAGGTCACGATTACACATTATCTACACGACACACACCGTCTCTCCTTCCAAACAGAACACACACTTAACTCAAATCTTAATTCCTGTCTCATATTTACAACTTCCTATCCCCTAATTTTCTACCTATAAAAATGAACTTCTCTATATATACAGTAGACTCACTCTTAACATAAAAAGCAAAATAAGGGAGTTTTTTTAAAGATAAACATTCCTGCTAGGTCTTTCCAATGTGGGCTCTGCAATTCTCTTTAAATCCTGAAACCATTCTTCTTCATTGTGAAGTCAGCAAAACCAGAAATTGTGTAGCAAAGGATTGTCATGCAGGGAACGCCAAAGATGAAATTTATTTGGTTCTTTTAAGAAACTTCTCATTTGCAAAAGAAGAGGAGAGATAGAGAAGAGGGATATGAAAGAGGGAGAAGGGAGGAAGGAGGGAGGGAGGTTGGAGGGAGGGAGGTAGGAGAGAAAGAGAGAGAGAAAGAGAGAGAGAAAGAGAGAGAGAGAGAGAGAGAGAGAGAGAGAGAGAGAGAGAGAGAGAGAGAGAGAGAGGGAGGGAGGGAGGGAGGGAGGGAGAAAAAGGGAGAGAAAAAAAAACCTGATGAATAATTATAAATATTATTTATTGGTAAACAGATGTTTAAATATGTATATATATATAAATATATGTATGTATATATGTATGTAAACACAGGAAAACAAAGAATGAAGCTGGAAAACAAATAAGAGACGAGGGGAAACATTTGAGTGTGATGTACTGTATTTGGGCGATATTAAAAACAGCTCATAGTCAGGCCTTGGTTACAAGTGTAAGACCATTACAGTATTTACGTTGCTCTTTATGTGTTGTGTTGGCTCCGTATGTGTGTGTGTGTGTGTGTGTGTGTGTGTGTGTGTGTGTGTGTGTGTGTGTGTGTGTGTGTGTTTTTCATTTAGTGGTGATTTTCCCTGCCGTTTTGGCCTGTGTCGAATCTACTTCTGAAACCAGGCGAAGAGCTGGTATTCCACATATCCACTTACCCCCTCCCCCCTCACACTAAAGGCATCAAGGAAGCTGCCTTGATGCTGGTTAAAGATCTTTACGTTAAAGAGTGAAGAAAATAAGCATCGATAATTGGGAAACTTGTTAGGAAGATTTCGTCAATTTTACTAAGCTATTTCTCAGGTAACTTTAGTACAATCCTATACTTGAGATTTTTGAGGAGGCCTCCACGCATCTCTCACTTTGCATAACTTAAGTCTGAGATGGTGAAGAGATGTTACAAGAGAAAACTAAGCCACACAACCCAGTTATCTCTCTCTCTCTCTCTCTCTCTCTCTCTCTCTCTCTCTCCTCGCCTCGTCGACAGTGAGATGCCAGATACACATTCAACTCCCACCTCTGTGTAGCACTAAGCTGCCTATTTGTTATGATCCTGGTGCCAATCTGTGTGTCAGAAGCGTCCAGCTGTGCCGTGGACCTCCCTCCCTCCCGTCCACCCAGTCAGTTCCCTTCAGTCACAATTGTTACCAGGTTAGTCCGACAACTCGACTCAGTTTGTGTTCGTTTACGCTGTCAAGACCCCCGATCCACCTTCACTCAGTCAATATACCGCACTAACAAACGTTAACTCCAGAAAAATTGATCATGTTCGGCTGAACCAAAGCCTTGAAATTTTACTCGTGGAAAAAAATTCTCTGTAGCTACAATTTTATGGGTGGAATATTTTTTTTCGACTTTTTTTTTTTAATACATTCTCGGATTTATAAACAAGAGTGATTCAGATGTTTCCTTTATGAAGTCAACGTTATTACAGATTTTTAATTAATGTAATTAAAAATTTGATAAGCAAAATTCTTCTTTTAAAATGCCTAATGTCTAACATATTTTTTGAAAAGTTTCAATATTAATTTTGTAAAACATGTTTCAGCCTGTAAAAACATACGTTTTCCGTACGTGAATATGAATTATTAAAGCAATTCTTGTGTAAGGTACAGAAATTATTTATACAGATGTGACTAATCTCTTCTACACAGTTGATCTCTGTCATACGAAATAACCTTCGGTTATACTTGCACTCTCGTCTTATACATACTTTCCTCTTAAGACTATTATACATGTATGTATATGGTGTAGTGGTTAGAATATATATACATACATGAGGACAGATGAAAGGTTTTGGGCTATTTAATAAGCTGCCGAGTACAAATAGGTGAGTACACACACACATCGAGGAGAGTATAACACCAGCTTCCAAGCTGAGGGACTGATTAACTCATCTTCCTCTGTCACCAGTGTCAACACCTTCTAATAACCTCCGTATTTAACTGACAGCCACTGGTTGGCGACACGTCTTGAATTAAAGATACCGAGGTGTTGCTCAGATGAAGACGGACACATACCAACGTTATACAGGTACTGGACCGACGTTATACAGGTACTGGACCGACGTTATACAGGCACTGGACCGACGTTATACAGGCACTGAACCGACGTTATACAGGCACTGGACCGACGTTATACAGGCACTGGACCGACGTTATACAGTCACTGGACCGACGTTATACAGGCACTGGACCGACGTTATACAGGTACTGGACCGACGTTATACTATTACTATTATATAATTACTTGCAATATTATCTGTACTATAATTATTATTATATTCTTGGGAAGGTGGTAAACCCACAAGGACTGGGAGGTAATCAGGTCTAATCGGCAGAAGGGGGAGGTTGGCTCCAGTTTCTCGGAACAAGAACCTTTCATCAACATGAAGGCTCTCTCCACCCCATTCTTAGTTTTTGTATTTCGTCCATTTAATATTCGGTCCCTTAACTACTTCGTCCATTAACTATATCGATCATTAACTATTTCGTCCATTTTATATATTATTTCTTATTGTATTTTATCCATTAACCACCTCTGACACTAACCACCTCTGACACTAACCACCTCAGACACTAACCACCTCAGACACTAACCACCTCAGACACTAACCACCTCAGACACTAACCACCTCAGACACTAACCACCTCAGACACTAACCACCTCAGACACTAACCACCTCAGACACTAACCACCTCAGACACTAACCACCTCAGACACTAACCACCTCAGACACTAACCACCTCAGACACTAACCACCTCAGACACTAATCACTATTCTTCAAAGCAATATTGAAGATTGTCAGAATGTCTTCAGACATTTACAGGACAGCGTTTTTTTATATTTTCATAACATATTATGTTACGTATGTGTACAAATATTATATATGTATATGTGTGTGAATATTATATATGTATATGTGTGAATATTATATATGTATGTATATGTGTGAATATTATTTATATATGTATGTGTGTGAACAATATATATGTATATGTGTGAATATTACATATGCTTTTTTGTTACATAATCATGTATACATCACTGTATACAGAAAGAGTACATGTATTTTTTCTGTCCCTCAGCACGTGCGTGGTGTGGTTAAGAAACATGCAGAGGGCAGACGAGATAGCTTGACCAGGTGGAGAAGGAGGCAGCCCTTCCACGCTTCCTGTAGTGTACAGTTACTGCCAGGTTCTTGAGCATGCGGGAGGGAGGGAAGGAGTTGGTGTATGGGAGGGAATGAAGGATGGAGAGAGAGAGGTAAGGAAGAAGGGAGGGAGAATGTGAGGACCAGTGTTAAACGTTATGTGAAACACACACAGGACCTGTGACCCGACCCCTGCAACCACAATCAGGCGCGCGCGCGCACACACACACACACACACACACACACATACACAAAATATACGTTATGAAAGGAGAGAAAACTCAGATGAGATTCAGTCACAACGTAAAAAATATTCAGGGGTATCGACCAAACAGATACATGGATGGAGATCCTGTGCTCCTATATACCAGAGGAATATAAAATAATTCCTATGTATAAGGATAATAAATAAACCTAAGGACTTAAAGTAGGAGAGGAAAATCTTACATAGATGAAACAATAAACAGAAGGAAGTAGCATAGTAGGGGAGAATTTTTTACATAAATGGGACAACAGTAAACAGAAAGAATTAACAGAGGAGGAGAATTAGCAGAGGAGAGGAAAATCTTACGTAAATGGAACAAGTCAAGGACTTCTTCCATAACCTAAGAAGTTGTTCAACAACACAAGATGTTATTGAACATTCACAGCGGTCTGCTGAAGTCTGAGAGGCTCGGGGACCAGGATCAGGGTACTCATCCCCAGCAGATACTGTTAAGTGATCACACATTCACACAAGCAGGGTCATAGATGTGCTAAGAAATCCGCGTCAGATGCGGCTTTCCAGATGTTAGTTTATATATGATGACAACATTATAATGTTCATTAGCGTACAATGAAAGATTTAAGAAGAATGTAAGTAGCGATATCTTGGCTGGAACAATTCACTACCCAACAAAATCACAATACCGAGGTTCGAACAGCTAACCCACAATACATTGGCTGGAACAATACACAAAATAACCCACACTTACAAGTGTGAAAATTTACACGACATTTTGGTCGGTCCCGACCAAAGTAATTTGATAAAATAACCTGGGGCGTGGCGAAACGTCGCCTCACGTTTCCTCTCCCATCGTAGATTAGCCAATAATGCCGTCCTCAACAACCTGTTGTTCTAATTAGTTGTTTTTGTTACCATAATTAGTTTTAATTAGTTGGGACGCCTTTAAAAAAATTCCTTCTTACGCTAAAGTGCAAGAAATATATATTTAATATTTCTCCCTGAACATTTTTTAATAGTTTTATGAGAAAATGTATTATAAAAATTTCGAGCTATTTACGAAAGCATATACGCAAGTATACATGAGGATATGTACGCGAGTATATACAGAAGTATATACGAAGGTAAACACGCATGTATATGCCTGAGTATATCCGAGGGTATATACATATTTATGCAAATATGGATTCAGGGATATAGGTACGTATATATGCAGGTATATATGGAGATATATACGTAGATATATATATAATATGAGATTTTGCAGCTCTCCATTTCCTAGAATCAAGAGCCCCATATGTTACTGGAATGAGCTCATAAGAGCTCATCTTTGGTGGTGGGTGTGAGCGCCGGAACATAACTCTGGGCGACCCGTAATTAATAAGCTCTGAGACGTGTGCGTTCCGGGTCGCGTAATGGAGAGAAGGCGACCACCTCTATCTCTTTCCTCATTCTTTCTCCTATTTTTCATTTTCTTTCTATTATCTTCTTCCTCCTTCCTTTTTCCATTTACTAAATCCTTCCTTTCTCCTTCTCTTCCTTCTTTCTCTATTCTTCTATTTCTACTTTCTTATCTCATACCTACCTCCATTTATCACTATTTCCTCCATCCTCCCTCCGTGGCCTCCACTTATTACGGCTTCTAGAGGAAACTCTCGTAATCTCTGTCTGCGTGACCTGACCCTGCTTATGTGCAGTGAGTGGCTGCTTCTGAGTGGGAGATGGCTTCGTTCTGAGTGGGAGATGGCTTCGCTCTGAGTGGGAGAGATGGCTTCGCTCTGAGTGGGAAGTGACCTCGCGCTGAGTGGGAAGTGACCTCGCTCTGAGTGGGGAATATCTTCCCACTCTGCTTGTTGAAGAGTGACCTCACTCTGTACTTGTTGGGAGAGTGAGCTGTGTGTAATTGTGTGTGTGTGTGTGTGTGTGTGTGTGTGTGTGTGTGTGTGTGTGTGTTAGTTACCATTTTTGTCCTAGGCACATGTCGATTTGACACTAGGCCTGTTGTATGTATGTGTATGTGTGTGTGTAAGGAAACACTTCGAAATGTTTCCGCCCCGCCGGGAATAGAACCCGGGCCCTCCGTGCGTGAAGCGAGAGCTTTACCACTAGGCCACCGGGGTGTGTGTGTGTGTGTGTGTGTTTATATAAGAGTGACATGTTTGTGTGATTGTATAGAGAATGACCTCCATCTCTCTGTTTGAACGAACGAACGAAAACACACACAATATGTGTGTGTGTGTTATATATATATATATATATATATATATATATATATATATATATATATATATATATATATATATATATATATATATATATATATATATATATATATTTATTCTGGTATTTTCTCATTGTCCTTAAAGCTTCGTTGAGTGTTAAGGGTGACCATCAAGCACACTGCAATATGGATTTACGACACAATGGGCTCTAGACCACGGTTATAGAGGCCACACGGAGGAAAATAGTGTTATATACAGAGCCCTTTCTGGGGATTAATTTTCCTTCTGTATATCAGAGTATAATTCAAACGAGGGGATTACAAGAGAGGTAATGTAGTGTGAGAGGGGAGGAGCTAGGGGGAGGGAGTGGGAAGAGGTAGAAAAGGAGGGAGGGGGTAGAATGGAAGAAGGGGGGAATGAGAAGAAAATAAACGGGAATCGTACAGTAAAAATGTTATTGCTTCGTGATCATTACAGTGTCGGGAGTTGGAACTTTAATGTCAGATAATGGGCATCAAGAGGAAGAAAGATAGACGGTGATAAAGTGGAGGATTGAGGACAAGTTAGTCTAAAAGAAGTTATGGAATACACAAAGGAGAGGGAAAAGCTAACCACGACGTTTCGGTCCGACTTGGACCATTTACAAAGTCACACTAACAAAAAAGAGTGAGGTAGCTAGTATATATAGGGGGACAGAAATTACATGACCACTAGATAAAGAAACAACGGAGAAAAAGAGGCACAGATAAACACGCGATCAGGAAACCAGAGTCAATCCCACATCCATTTCTAACACGATAATGTTAGAACCCAGGGAGCAAAACAGCCATAATTAATCTCCTAAACAAATCGCAAATGAATTCTCTTGATCATTAGTTTTTTTTAAATACGTTGGATCACAACAAAAGCTGGAAGGTGTTTGTTGAGTAATGTGAGACGAAGTTAGTGTATAATGAGCTAGTGTAGTGTGGAGATTATTAGGGAAGAAATTAAGAAAGATTTAAGAGGTGTACAATGTTGCTATTGTGAGAGTTGAAGGGAGAGAAAGAGAGGAGGGAGGGAGAGAGGAAGGGGAAGGGAGAGAGAGGGAGAGGCAGGAAGATCAAAGGAAACAAGGAAGACTTGTTGTAACCAGAGAAACATCAAGTTTATGTAAAGGTTTGAAGCCAAGCCAGTGTAGTGTAGGCCATCACATAGTATCCAGGTGACGTGTGTCGGCAAGTGTCGCAAGTCCACAAGGAGTTCCATGACACTACCCACGCGTATCTGACACTTTCTTGAGAGCTCCGTGACACTTCACACGCCTAGCTGACACTTCCTAGAGAGTTTCATAACATTTCCTACGCTTGTCTGACACTGTCAGTCTCACGAGGCTTTCATCAAATCTGTATCTATAATACGTCAAAACATGTTAATGCTAGGGTTTGTTGCGTCCATTTCGGTTGGTTAATGTGATTTAAAAACTATCGACAACGCAAAGGTCATGGAGGATGCATGACACCAACAGTTACAAGACCAGTCAAAAATAATTAAATCCCTAAAATTGGGATTAGTGTAAACGTTCACTGTACACACACACACACACACAAACACACACACACTACTTGGTAAGTTTGCTTTTCAATTGTGTGTGTATATATATATATATATATATATATATATATATATATATATATATATATATATATATATATAATGTTTACTTAATAGCTCCACAAAATTCAGAGATTATTTTATACTCTCGTCCAGATTTTCTCGTTTACGGCGATGTGAGACGCACTTATGGTGGGAGTTACGACCCGTAGGCCGGTTTAGTGGTGATTGCAGGAGATTCACGATCAAAACAATAGCGAGGGTTGGAGGCCTAGGAGAGTGCGTGTGAGCTTTTTTTTCATAATTAACATCGTTAGGTACACGGATACCTTTTACCCAACACTTGGATGCTTCCAGCAGGTACTGGAGTTTCTAACGTGGAACTGGAGTGGTTTATTACACTGGATATGACATTCCAGCAGGTACTGGAGTTTCTAACGTGGAACTGCAGTAGTTTATTACACTGGATATGACATTCCAGCAGGTACTGGAGTTTTCTCACGCATTTTTCCCCTGGATGCGACGCACAATTAGTGACGAACACACAGGTATCAATTATTTTTATTGCTAGGTGAGCAGGGGAAGCAGGGACGGGCAGGGGAAGCAGGGACGGGCGGGGGAAGCAGGGACGGGCGGGGGAAGCAGGGACGGGCGGGGGAATCAGGGACGGGCGGGGGAAGCAGGGACGGGCGGGGAATCAGGGACGGGCACGGACAGCAGGGGTCTTCAGGAAACTTGCCCTTAAGTTTATCCCTACCAGAAAATCGTACCCGGGACCTGGCGATTGTTAGTTGAAACTTAGGAGGGTAGTGGGGTGTTGTATAACCCAGCATAGATATATAATCCAGCCTTGTTGTATAATCCAGCCTTGTTGTATAACCCAGCCTTGTTGTATAAGAGCCTTGTTGTATAACCCAGCCTTGTTGTATAACCCCAGCCTTGTTGTATAAGAGCCTTGTTGTATAACCCAGCCTTGTTGTATAACCCAGCCTTGTTGTATAACCCAGCCTTGTTGTATAACCCAGCCTTGTTTTTGCTATTAACATTCACAGCAGAAGATGTATTAGTTATTACATCTCAAACATTTTTTTTTTTACTTTGTTTTACATGTACTCACCTAGTTGTGTGTGTGTGTGTGTACGTGTGTGTGTGTGTGTGTGTGTGTGTGTGTGTGTGTGTGTGTGTGTGTGTGTGTGTGTGTGTGTGTGTGTGTGTGTGTGTGTGTGTGTGTGTGTGTGTGTACTCACCTAATTGTACTCACCTAATTGTGGTTGCAGGGGTCGAGACTCAGCTCCTGGCCGCGCCTCTTCGCTGTCTGCTACTGGGTCTCTGCTCTCCCTGCTCCATGAGCTTTATCATACCTTGTCTTAAAACTATGTATGGTTCCTGCCTCCACTATATCATTCTCTAGTCCATTCCACTTCCTGACTACTCTGTGGCTGAAGAAATGTTTCCTGACATCCCTTTGACTCATCTGAGTCTTCAGCTTCCAGTTGTGTCCCCTTGTTTCTGTGTTCCCTCTCTGAAACAACCTGTCACTATCTACCTTGTCAATTCCCCGCAGTATTTTGTATGTCGTTATCATGTCTCCTCTGACCCTTCTTTCCTCCAGTGTTGTTAGTCCTATTTCCCTCAGCCTTTCTTCATAAGACAGACCCCTGAGTTGTGGAACTAACCTGTGTGTGTGTGTGTGTGTGTGTGTGTGTGTGTGTGTGTGTGTGTGTGTGTGTGTGTGTGTGTGTGTGTGTGTGTGTGTGTGTTGGAAAAAAAAGTGATGCAGTATGCTAATACGTACGTCTAATTTTCTAAGTGTTGTTATGTTTAAAGTTATGTTAGTAGAGGAGGAGGAGGTGTAGACTTTCGGTACGAATCTCTGGGGACCGATCCCTCACAACCTTAAGGTTGTTAGAAACAGGCATTATTGACCGAAGATTCTGCCTCGTCTTGCAATAATAACTTTGTTCTAACTCATGAGACACATTCTCTCACATGATGATCTGCTCCATAATTTCGTTTGGAAAAACTAAGAGATATTTTTCCTTTTATCAAAGCGTAAGTTTTCCTTTTGTTATTTAGTAAATAACAAAAAAAAAGGCTTCAACATATATAGGTCGTTACTTTATGCCATTTTCACAATATATTTAATTTTTCAATGAGAAGAATAAACTTTGGCAAATATTTTACAGCACCAGAATATTCATATATATAAGTATTGAAGGGTGAAGGGATGACGGATATAAAAGAGAGTTAGTGTGTCATGTCAGGCGTTAAGTGAAGTCTTTATCAGACGTCTTCTGACGGGAGTCATAACTAGTTGGTAGGAACAGATTTTAGTGACTACAAAGAGCTATAATTCTGAGCCACGGTTGTGGGTTCCCTTCCTCTGTGGGACGAGACGACTGTGTTTTGTTTATTTTCTTGGGCTGACTGACCACACAGAGATGCAACTCCTCTGTTGACTGGGACTGCAATCATGTTCCTTATTGACAGGAAGGATGCAGACTCATAATCACTTGTTTGCTCTTCTTTCGTAAAAAATTTTTCTCGTAATGGTAAAGGGATGCAAACAAGAAAAGCACCTTCACTATCACTCAGTCCTTAGTTGCTTTTACAGGAGAGCACCAACGCCACTAGAGCTCAAGTCCGGCTAACTTGAGCTCTAGTGGCGTGCTCACACTCCTACAGCACGTCAAATCGGAAAATTA
Source organism: Cherax destructor (assembly GCA_009830355.1). Lineage (NCBI taxonomy): Eukaryota > Metazoa > Arthropoda > Malacostraca > Decapoda > Parastacidae > Cherax > Cherax destructor. The sequence continues at coordinate 299,111 of WNWK01000270.1, forward strand.
ATTTATCCCCACTCCGATTTAACACGTAAACACATGCCTGCTGTATGCTCAGCCTCTAACACTTAAAACCTCCATCCTTTCAACTCCAGACTGGAGTTTTGAGACACACTAACCGCTGGTTCGAACCCCACCGCGTGGTATGGTTTCTCCGAAAAGGACTGGTCAACGAGAGTTGTCAGTTCCCGTTGACTTACATCACGTTAGTTATCTACTGCCAAGCATTGACGGCTAAGAGGCGAGGTTTCCAGGTTTACCCCAGGCTTAGGCCTTTCTTTTTTCTGGACCATCTCTGGGCCTTTTATGGGTCTTTTATGAACCGTTTCTTGGAAGGAATCTTCATGGGTTGGAAGGGATAGGGAAGCATATGTGGGGTGGTAAGGGTAGGTAGGGGGTGATTTTGGGGTGGAAGGAGTGGGAAAGAGGGGGTGTATGTTCTAGAGATGGAAGAGGGGAATGAGCATGGTGTGGGGTAAAGAAGGTGTGGGATGGAGGAGGCGTGGGGTGAATGTGATGTGAGGTTAAGGTGTGGGGTGAAGGAGGCGTGGGGTGAATGTGATGTGAGGTTAAGGTGTGGGGTGAAGGAGGCGTGGGGTGAATGTGATGCGAGGTTAAGGTGTGGGGTGAAGGAGGCGTGGGGTGAATGTGATGCGAGGTTAAGGTGTGGGGTGAAGGAGGCGTAGGAAAAGAGGTGTATTTGTGGGATGCTTGAGGTGAAGGAGGGAAAAGAGGGGATGAGGAAGGTGTGAGGTGAGAGAGGTGTGAGGTGAGAGAGGTGTGTGGGTGAGAGAGATGTGTGGGTGAGAGAGGTGTGTGGGTGAGAGAGGTGTGTGGGTGAGAGAGGTGTGTGGGTGAGAGAGGTGTGTGGGTGAGAGAGGTGTGTGGGTGAGAGAGGTGTGTGGGTGAGAGAGGTGTGTGGGTGAGAGAGGTGTGTGGGGGTGAAGGTGGTGTGGGAGTGAAGAGGTGTGTAGGATGAAGATGTGGGGGTGAGAGAAAGATGTGGGGTGAAGGAGGCTTTTTGGGATGAAGGAAGTTCTTTAACTGTATATCAAAATACACCTTACTATAAACCGTACTAACATTTCCTCTCTCTTTCCTTAGGTAAGTGAAGGCCACTGTATCTGTACACAAAGGCAAGCTACCTACGTAGTGTGCTTACCCTCACACAAACACTAAGGTAAGAAGAGGCTCCATTGAAAATAACACAACAAACGCTTCCCTTTATTAAGGTAACAATAAAGCCGGAGCGCTATTAAAGGTTCAGATTATATCATATTCTTTCCTTTCATCAAGGTAAGACTATGGTAATTTTCCCTTTTACATCAGGAAAAAAGATTGACATTCTTATTGTCATATTTTATAACACAATTCTTCGTATTATTCCCAACCCCAGAAACCGTAAGACACAAAAAAAACTGAGAAATACCTGGAATCGTAACGATCATTATCACGAAGTTCCCTTCATTATAATGAAATTTCCTTCATTATCATAAAATTTTCCTTCATTATCGTGAATTTTCGCTGCGTATGTTCAGAATTAACGTCGACTGGGGTACCCCGCCAGGTCTGGTAATAGCCTCACCCTGTGTCCCATACCTGGTCACGAAGAGACCGATCTGGCAACGCATTTGGCTATTAAAATTCGTAATTAGTTATGTAATACGTAATTAACGCGTAATTAAATCAGGAAAAAATTCACCCTTCTTTCAAATTCTTTCAACCATTTCTTTCTCATCTCTCATCTCCTCTCTTCTCTCTCTCTTCTCTCTCTCTTCTCTCTCTCTCTCTCCTCTCCTCTATCTGCTTTCTCTCATAATATTCTTCTCCTTCTCATTTTCTCTACAACCTTCTCTCTCTCTCTCTCTCTCTCTCTCTCTCTCTCTCTCTCTCTCTCTCTCTCTCTCTCTCTCCGCTGGTGTGACTTTCTGCCATAATATTTTCTACCTTGTGATTTTCCCCATACAACATGATACACCCCTCATACAACATGAAACACCCCTCATACAACTTGATATACCCTCTTATAACATACTCAAAGAACACGATATACATCTATGCAACAAAATATATACTTACTCCAGACAAACACTAAACAGCCTACAGTAAATCCTCCACGACACCAAGCAACGTTGTCCAAGCAACACGCCACATATCGCCCATACGGCTAAAGAGGTGGACCGGTAAGCCAGTGGAAGGCCTCGGTCAGATGACCAAAACCTTCAACCAGATACAGGTCATCATATGACTAAGACCCGCGTCAGGAAACACTTGTCCGGTTTCCTGACAAACCTTACCTAACCTGATATCGCCCAACAGACCAAAGTATAGCCCAACCCCATCAAGGAGCGACCCGCTCTAAACCCACGCTGCCCTGGGTTCTGCAGTTGCTGGGAGTCCATTTGGTTGGCGATTTTGCTTCTTGGAATCCTTTCAGAGATTTTTATTATGTAGGATGCTAGTGCTATTTGTCTAATTCTTCGCAACCGCTTTACTGCTGTCAGAAACCACGAGTGGTGAGCCTCTGAAAGTTAAATTTGTTTGCAAATAGCAATACAGGTGAGAGAAATATCTGCTTGATGGATTTTCTGAGTTGAAGAGAATTATATATTAGAGTTCCTTGAGAGGAGGAGGAGGAAGGAGAAGAGGAGGAAGGAAAAGAGAAAGGAAAAAGAGGAGGAGCAGGATGATTCAAACGGGATTTTTTTTTGTACTACTAAGTGTCAGTGTGTCGCTTTTGTGTGTGAGAGAGAGAGAGAGAGAGAGAGAGAGAGAGAGAGAGAAGAGAAGAGAGAGAGAGAAAGGGGAATGTCCTATGAAGAAAGGTTAAGGGAAATCGGCCTGACGACACTGGAGGACAGGAGGGTTAGGGAAGACATGATAACGGCATACAAAATACTGCGAGGAATAGATAAAGGGGACAGAGATAAGATGTTCCAGAGAGGGGACACAGAAACAAGGGGTCACAATTGGAAGTCGAAGACTCAGATGAGTCAAAGGGATGTTGGGAAGTATTTCTTCAGTCACAGAGTTGTCAGGAAGTGGGATAGTCTGGCAAGTGATGTAGTGGAGGCAGGAACCATACATAGCTTTAAGACGAGGTATGATAAAGCTCATGGAGCGGGGAGAGAGAGGACCTAGTAACGGTCAGTGAAAAGGCGGGGCCAAGACCTGCAACCACAAATAGGCGAGTACAAATAGGCAAGAACACGAACACACACACACACACACACACACACACACACACAGCAGTTTTCGAAAAACAAAGTTAAAAAAAAACTGAAACAAAAGAACTAATGTATTATGAGTGAGAATGTGTGATGCAGGATAAGGAGATGGAGGCGCTGGAGAGATGGAGAAGAACATTTTGTGGAGATGAATGTAAATAATGAGATGGAGGCGGAGAGATCGTTTACGCGTCAGAGAAGAATGGGACGTGTTAGGAGGGTGAGAGATGGAAGCATGGAGGAAGTAAGGCGAGGCCTCAGCGCCTTTTGAAGTGCGGGGGGAGGGGGGGGGAAGAACAAAAATCCGTGGGAAATGATGGAACGATCACTGAAGTGTTGAAGACAACCTGGGGTTGAACAGTGAGTTGACGACTGTGATAGTTGGTATACAAAACTACGTCTTCAAAGATGGACTGCTGACATGGTCTTCACATCTCTACTGCTGCTGCTGCCTCCTCTGCACTCGACTGAAGAAGCCTGCTACGTAGGCGAAGCGTTGAGGAATAAAGATGCCAAACTGCTGCACTTTGTGTCTTACCAACAGTGATTCTATCTTACCATCTGTTGTTTACCAACAATGCCATTAAACAACAAGGACCGTACACCACCTGGGCAATGGAAGGCAAACAGGTTTAATCCAAGGTGAGGGGAAGCTCTGTTTCCTTGGATCAAGAGACAGCATAAAAGCATCACAAAATTTAAAGTACAGCTGTCTATACAAAGGTTTCTGAAGAGGCTTATGAGGTGAATATATCCTGAGTGAGTGTGTGTACTCACCTAATTGTGGTTGCAGGGGTCGAGACTCAGCTCCTGGCCCCGCCTCTTCGCTGTCCGCTACTGGGTCTTTGCTCTCCCTGCTCCATGAGCTTTTATCATACCTTATCTTAAAACTATGTATGGTTCCCGCCTCCACTATATCGTTCGCTAGACTATTCCACTTCCTGACTACTCTATGGCTGAAGAAATGCTTCCTAACATCCCTTTGACTCATCTGAGTCTTCAGCTTCCAGTTGTGCCCCCTTGTTTGTGTTCCCTCTCTGGAACATCCTGTCACTATCTACCTTGTCGATTCCCCACAGTATTTTGTATGTCGTTATCATGTCTCCTCTAACCCTTATATCGTGTGTGTGTGTGTATGTATGTGTGTGTGTGTGTTCGTGTCTCTCCTCCCACAATGCAAAGTTCGTAAATCTTTCAAGAATGATCATAAATTCCCTCCAACAACGAGCTCGTAAATCCCAATAGCAGAGCACGGAGAGCCTAACGTGAGCATCACTTAAGCTTCCGTTAGCAGAGAGAGAGAGAGAGAGAGAGAGAGCACACTACTGTTGACTTTAACAGTCGTCAGTATAAAGTAATTCGGTCGCCTCCATGACCCCTCTTCATAAATCACGACGTAACAGTTTCTTTTTGCAAAAACCCAGGTGGTGGCGTGGTGACCACTGCTGACCCACTGGTGGCTGGTAGTTGTGGTTGTAGGTGAGTGGTTGAGCTGGTGCTGCTGCCTCTGATGTTGGTGGTCAGCTGGTGCGTGTGTGCTTACCCAGCACCACCTGCCCATTGTCATTTTCAACATCCACAGTAAAAAACAAATCATTTTCAAGTGAAAATGCATTCGCAATTTACGGACCACCATAAAAATAATGTTTTTTAAACATGGCTGGTAATTATATGTCAACATTTAATTACAGCGCCATTATTGCCAGGTTTGATACTAGAGAGAGACAGGTTAATGAAGGCTTCTATTAAAGTCTCTCTTGCACCTTTTATCTCTGGATTCTCCTTCACTAGTTTTTTCCCTTCACTCCACTTCTCCCCTTCATCTCCTACTCTCCTCCCTCCCACATTTCCTCTTCGAATTTGCTACCATCCCAACTGAAAGGTCCATAACCATTAAATAGCTCAAGGTAGGTAGATGTGTCCAGCCATTAGGGAAAGGAGGATCGAGTCTTCAGCACTCGATCCTCCGTCCCACGCGGATTTAGCGCTTCACATTTAAGTAGATTGGTGGAGTATCAACATGTGTCAGAGCTCCTTGGAAACTGTCAAAGAAATTGTATTTTTTTTTTCAACAAATCGGCCGTTTCCTACCCAGTCAGGGTGACCCCCAAAAAAAGAAGGAACACTTTCACCATCACTCGCTCCGTCCCCGTCTTGCCCTCTCCACATCATAGGTGGGAATCCCCTCTTCACATCATGGGTGGGACGTTCATCTCCACATCATAGGTGGGACGCCCCTCTCCACATCATGGGTGGGACGCCCCTCTCCACATCATGGGTGGGACGTCCCTCTCCACATCATGAGTGGGACGCCCCTGTCCGCATCATGGGTGGTACGTCCCTCTCCAGGTCAGAACAGTGCAGTAACTCCCACTATGTTGCAAACTCCGCCTACCTCATGTGTTGCCTTGCTGAGTGCAAACAACACGCTCTTCATTGCCCTTGTTACTCTGGGAGCATATCTATGCTTGTGCTTTCCATCCACCATACCTAAGGTATTAGTCAGGAAGCACAGATATGCTCTTTATTAAGTGTTAGCATATCTGGACACCGGTTTAAAAGGAGCATATCCGTGCTGCTCCTCGTCAGGATTGCATAACTATAACCCATACGGATTTGGCGACTGTTTTTATGTAATAATAGTAATAATAGTTGTAGTAGTAACAGTGATAGTAGTAGTAGTAAGAATAATAATAAAAATAATGTGGACCAAGAGCTCATAAATTCACTGTGACATTTGTAGGAAAAATTCAGCTTGGAACTTTCTCATTAAATAAGCACTGTGTATATATGGTGAGAGTTTCAACTCTGTGTATGGTAAGGGATAGTTCCTAGCTGTGTTTATGTCGGAAGGGATGGTTTCTAGCTCTCGGTATATTATGGTAAGGGATGGTCCTGGCTCTGTGTTTATGTGGGACAATGCTGGCTCAACTCTGCTCTTAAAAAAGGTAAGGGGTGAGCCGCTCTGTTTTAAATGGTAAAGGGTGATTTTACTTCTGTTGTCAAACGGCAATAAATGGTCATAACTCTGTTGTAAATATTTTTGAAATTCTGTAATCAAGAGGCAACCAAGATTCACTTGTCTTGAAATATTTAATACTGAGTTGACGATGAGTTATGAGAAACGCTAAACCTGTGTGGGTCATTATAAGAAGTGGTGAAGGCTTGGTTCTCCGTCTGCTACTAGCGAGATGGATACTGAGAAACAGGCGTGCGTGCGTGCGTGCGTGGTGTGTGTGTGTGTGTGTGTGTGTGTGTGTGTGTGTGTGTGTGTGTGTGTGTGTGTGTGTGTCCCACTAGCAACAGTCTCTCACTAGCAACAGTCTCTCACTAGCAACAGTCTCTCACTAGCAACAGTCTCTCACTAGCAACAGTCTCTCACTAGCAACAGTCTCTCACTAGCAACAGTCTCTCACTAGCAACAGTCTCTCACTAGCAACAGTCTCTCACTAGCAACAGTCTCTCACTAGCAACAGTCTCTCACTAGCAACAGTCTCTCACTAGCAACAGTCTCTCACTAGCAAAGTCTCTCACTAGCAACAGTCTCTCACTAGCAACAGTCTCTCACTAGCAACAGTCTCTCACTAGCAACAGTCTCTCACTAGCAACAGTCTCTCACTAGCAACAGTCTCTCACTAGCAAGTCTTCACTAGCACAGTCTCTCACTAGCAACAGTCTCTCACTAGCAACAGTCTCTCACTAGCAACAGTCTCTCACTAGCAACAGTCTCTCACTAGCAACAGTCTCTCACTAGCAACAGTCTCTCACTAGCAACAGTCTCTCACTAGCAACAGCTCTCACTAGCAACAGTCTCTCACTAGCAACAGTCTCTCACTAGCAACAGTCTCTCACTAGCAACAGTCTCTCACTAGCAACAGTCTCTCACTAGCAACAGTCTCTCACTAGCAACAGTCTCTCACTAGCAACAGTCTCTCACTAGCAACAGTCTCTCACTAGCAACAGTCTCTCACTAGCAAGTCACTAGCACAGTCTCTCACTAGCAACAGTCTCTCACTAGCAACAGTCCACTAGCACAGCTAGCAACAGTCTCTCACTAGCAACAGTCTCTCACTAGCAACAGTCTCTCACTAGCAACAGTGTCCCACTAGCAACAGTGTCCCACTAGCAACAGTGTCCCACTAGCAACAGTGTCCCACTAGCAACAGTGTCCCACTAGCAACAGTGTCCCACTAGCAACAGTGTCACTCCTGCTTAAACCTGGTTAACTTCACCATTAAATCGTCTTAATGGGAGGAAAAACCTGGAGAAAGCGTGTTAAAACTCTGCTTGGGTAAGTTGGCGCGGCGGAAATGGAGTTGGATCCTCCTGATTTGCAATCGGATTTTGTTTCTCCTCCTTATCTGAAATTAAGGAGCGCCACTCCTCAATGATTACCAGATCTCTCTTTGTTTTTTAATTGTCCTGTAAATAAATCGTCCCCAAGCAGGAAATAACTCTAAGAATTTATATTTTTGAGTAATGGGAATTTAAACCCCGTGTGGTTGATTCAACCTAAGGTGTGTGGTGGTGGAGGCTCGTAAATGTATAAGAGGACAATTTACCGATATACCTTTGATGAGTTTCGAGAGTTTGTGTACTCCCGGAGCCCGGCCATAGGCCAGGCTCGTCTGGTGCTCGCCTTTTAAACCAGGCTGTTACTGGTTGTGGCCCGCGTCCCCACATATCCCTCACAGCCTGGTTGATCTGGCACCTAAAGGTACTTGTCCAGTTTCCTCTTGAAGACTTCTACACTTGTCCCAGCAGTGTTCCGGATTTCTTCTGGTAAGATGTTGAATAATCTGGGACCACGAATGTTGATACAATGTTCCCTTATTGTGATTACTGCACCCCTGCGATGTAGCATAGGAAGAAAAAAAAGTCCTAGATCTTTTTCATACTTTTTTTTTTTTGGCTGAAGAGGATCTGACATCAATATAAGTGTTTTGATTGTATCATTAACGTAGAAGCCGGAGTGTTTTCCGCCGGTGATGGTCTCGTGGAGAGGCACACACAGAGTCAAAACAAACCCATAAATCTGTCAAATATTCCTAGGGTCCTCCATGTCAGTTGGGAGATGATTATGTGGGAAGAAGAAATACTAATGGAGAGAGAGATATATAGAGAGAGAGAGAGAGAGAGAGAGAGAGAGAGAGAGAGAGAGAGAGAGAGAGAGAGAGAGAGAGAGAGACGGGGGCTAGCTCCCCCTGAAAGATATCTCTATCATCCCAGACTCAAGCTACTCAAAGTAGAGGCCTCCTTCCCCCAAAAAAAAAAAAAAAACTATAGTATCTGATTGCATTATAGTTACACAAGAATAATTTAACGAAAGCAATGAAGCTTTCCTAACACGTTCCCTAGTTAGCCATTTTTATTTTCTCCCAGGCTATATTTCTCTCCCAGGCTATATTTCTCTCCCAGGCTATAAAACTTTCTTTCTCCTTGACATCCTTGTCTTCATAGATTCCTTCCTTCCGCTGAGAGAAGACTCATAACCCAAGCATTCCCTTCACGATGCTGCAGATCAGCTGAGCATCCACTGATGACCTCTTATATGGCACCTAAGTGTCTAATGATATCATCTGCAAATGAACGCTTTCCAGTCGTCAGGTGCAGTAGTGTCATTTCTGAGAACATGGGTGCAGCTTCAGCTCTACGTTGATAATGATGGAGCTTCTGTGGGGAAGCTTGTCTTGTCTTGTCTTGAGCTGTGAGAAATTTCATTTTTCGCCTCGGTATAGTCCTGCCTTAGAATATTTATATGATTCGAATGGATTTAAGAGTAGGAAAAAAATGGATATATTATAATTTTTTTGTGTATATTTCTTTAGATAAAAGAGGCACAGAAATATCTGCAATTATGAAAATATACTGAGAGAGGTTTCAAACCTAGCAATAACAACGATGCCAGCACATTATCCCTAGAAATAGGCTGAATTACCCATCAGGAATTAATTAGCCCTAGGTAATTGGGATCCAAGCTGGTGCTGTATACTCGAAGAAAGTCCTGCCATATAGAGTGTAAAGGGTCGTGAATGACTCTTCGTTGAGATTCCTGAAAGCTTATCTAAGACTGGTTAAACTAGCACAATGCTCAGTGCGGAGATTACCGAGGTTGACGTGTGCCTTGGGTGATATGTTCGTCACGATGCTAACCCCTAGATCTGTCTCTCTGAAGGAGGTTTACAGCCTCCGTTCCCAGATACTTTTCTCATTAACAGGATTTGTCTTGAAGGATCTGTCTGGGATAAAACTTTTTTTGTTTAGCCATGCATAAAAAAATTGATGGCAAGGATTACCATCTGTTCTGGAATGGTGTTCCTTATGCAATTGAAGAATTTTCTGAGCCACAGAACTTCTGAGTCAAAGGAGAACTTTGTCAAAGTAGGCTTTGACTGCCACTGAAGAACTTTCTCTGTCACATTTTTTTTTCATGGATTTTCATGGCAGGCTGTGTTAGTATCCAGCTGTCAAAGGTGGTTGTCAATAGACACTTGACCTGGTGATGTTTCTTGTGTGTGTGTGTGTGTGTTGAGGCTGATCCCGTGTTATTGGTGAAAGAGGAAGGGGGATGGAGGGAGATGGGTGGTGGCAGGGAAAAGACAGGTTATAGTAGTACAAGAAGATGGTTGTGGAAGAGTAAGGACGTATACGAAGGGTTTTACTGGCAGGAGGATCACTTTGAAGGAGGGAGCCATAGAAATTTGGGGATTTCACAATCATTGGTATACATTGAACTAAGATTTTTCTCCCTGTTAGACGATAAGATCGATGGAAAGAACAGGAAAGGGAAGGACTGAAGCAAAATAGAGGAGCTTACGACGACGCTTCGGTCCGACTTGGAACATTTACAAAGTCACGCTAAACTGTTAGTGTGACTTTGTAAATGGTCCAAGTCGGTCCAAAGCGTCATCGTAAGCTCCTCTCTATGTGCGGATTATTTGTGTATTGTTCCAGTCACGGTATTGTGCCATTTTGTTCTTTACTGCGAGTAGAGGTTTAAGGAAGTAGTTTTTGTCCCATACTGACAACAACTGTCGCATTTCTGAACCAAAAGTAACTTCATGCACCCTTTACACACTTCCTCCATGGACAGTACATACGTTGGGTAATCTCAATTACACAAATTAAAGAGTTGAGCACAAAAGTTAATAACTCCAAATAGTTGGAGTTATTACATTAAATCTGTTAGTGTTGTTATTTGTGACGAGGAAGCTCCAAAACTGTATGGGGGTCGAGTGAGACTTCAGATCTCGTCGTGGACGTGTATCGGTCACGGCAGTGCAGTAAAACTGCAGTGGAGGCCAGCAAGTGCCACACCCAGGTGACACAAGGCGTGTCTCAACCACCTTAGTCGGGATGGTCACTATCATGTCTGTCTTCTCTCATGTCTGTCCCGGGGTTTATCGGGGCGTGTATTTGTGTGTAATTTTTGTGTATGTGTGTATAAGTATGATTTGTATGTTTGTGTGTATACGTATCTGTGTGTATGTGAATGTATGTTTATATGTGTATGTGTATGTTTCTGTTTGCATGTCTTTGTGTATTTGTATGTGCATACATATGAGCAGATGGACGTTCGTGTGTGTGTGTGTGTGTACTCACTCACCTAGTTGTACTCACCTAGTTGTGGTTGCAGGGGTCGAGTCATAGCTCCTGGCCCCGCCTCTTCACTGGCCGCAGATGGACGTTCGTTGTGTGTGTGTGTGTGTGTGTGTGTGTGTGTGTGTGTGTGTGTGTGTGTGTGTGTGTGTGTGTGTGTGTGGGGGTGTGTGGTGGTGGTGTTGTGGTTGTTTGGGTGTGGTGTATGTGTGTGTTGTGTGTGTGTGTGTGTGTGTGTGTGTGTGTGTGTGTGTGTGTGTGTGTGTGTGTGTGTGTGTGTGTGTGTGTGTGTGTGTGTGTGTGTGTGTGTGTGTGTGTGTGTGTGTGTGTGTGTGTGTGTGTGTGTGTGTGTGTGTGTGTGTGTGTGTGGTGGTGGTGTGGGATGGATGGCACATGACCTTCCAGTAAGGTCATAACACTTACGAGAGCACAACACTTGGGGTATTAACCACCTTAACTTTCCCTAATGGACTTGACATGACCTTTTCCCCTATCCTCTCCTGATGCCTTGTTGAAACTTGATATAACCTACCGCAAGATAATATACTACCATACCACCAGCATACTGCCAGCAGACACCAGCATACTACCAGCAGATTACCAGCATACTACTAGCAGATTACCAGCACATTACCAGCAGATTACCAGCATACTACCAGCAGATTACCAGCATACTACCAGCAGATTACCAGCAGATTACCAGCAGATTACCAGCATACTACCAGCAGATTACCAGCATACTACCAGCAGATTACCAGCATACTACCAGCATACTACCATCAGATTACCAGCATACTACCAGCAGATTACCAGCATACTACCAGCAGATTACCAGCATACTACCAGCAGATTACCAGCAGATTACCAGCATACTACCAGCAGATTACCAGCAGATTACCAGCATACTACCAGCAGATTACCAGCAGATTACCAGCATACTACCAGCAGATTACCAGCATACTACCAGCAGACACCAGCAGATTAACAAACGACCAGGTGCAGGCCACGCCTACGACTTTAATCCCCACCATGCACAACACGTCTGTCTATATGATTCATTCTCTCTCTCTCTCTCTCTCTCTCTCTCTCTCTCTCTCTCTCTCTCTCTCTCTCTCTCTCTCTCTCTCTCATCCATCTTCGTCACTGGGGAGATCAGATGACTCCTCAATGTCGCCATTTAAATTTTCTTGTAACTTTGATAGACGCAGGAGTTATACCCTAGTCCCTCTCACCCCTGGATAGTGAATGCTGGTCCCTCTCACCCCTGGATAGTGAATGCTGGTCCCTCTCACCCCTGGATAGTGAATGCTGGCCCCTCTCACCCCTGGATGGTGAATGCTGGTCCCTCTCACCCCTGGATGGTGAATGCTGGTCCCTCTCACCCCTGGATAGTGAATGCTGGTCCCTCTCACAGATCTTCCCCTGGATAGTGAATGCTGGTCCCTCTACCCTGGATAGTGAATGCTGGTCCCTCTCACCCTGGATAGTGAATGCTGGTCCCTCTCACCCCTGGATAGTGAATGCTGGTCCCTCTCACCCGATTACCATGGATAGTGAATGCTGGTCCCTCTCACCCCTGGATAGTGAATGCTGGCCCACCGATTACTCACCCCTGGATAGTGAATGCTGGTCCCTCTCACCCCTGGATAGTAGAATGCTGGTCCCTCTCACCCCTGGATAGTGAATGCTGGTCCTCTCTCACCCTGGATAGTGAATGCTGGTCCCTCTCACCCTGGATGACGCTAGAATGCTGGTCCCTCTCACCCCTGGATAGTGAATGCTGGTCCCTCTCACCCCTGGATAGTGAATGCTGGTCCCTCTCACCCCTGGATAGTGAATGCTGGCCCTCTCACCCCTGGATAGTGAATGCTGGTCCCTCTCACCCCTGGATAGTGAATGCTGGTCCCTCTCACCCCTGGATAGTGAATGCTGGTCCCTCTCACCCTGGATAGTGAATGCTGGTCCCTCTCACCCCTGGATAGTGAATGCTGGTCCCTCTCACCCCTGGATAGTGAATGCTGGTCCCTCTCACCCCTGGATAGTGAATGCTGGTCCCTCTCACCCCTGGATAGTGAATGCTGGTCCCTCTCACCCCTGGATAGTGAATGCTGGTCCCTCTCACCCCTGGATAGTGAATGCCCGACCCCTGTCAGACAGGCATTTAAACGTCTAAAAGCGATAGTAATTTTAAAAAAAACTGACGAGCCTGTGATGATAAACTTCCAGGCGTGCCGACGTTTAAATGTCTGTCTCGACGTTTAAATGTCCCTCTTGTAGAGACTACCAGTGTTTACCTTCTCCGGATACACAGGTTGATTATTATTATTATTATTATTATTATTATTATTATTGTCTTATCTCTCACATGGAGAAATACAAGTCATTTATTTGATACAAGATGCAGGGAGAGATGCACCATAAACGTTATGTCAGACAAAGGTTAAGTGCAGCGTAGGAGGTAAAATAGACAGATGAGAGGGAGGCAATATCTGTGAAGTGTTATGTTAATACATTATATGGATGCTGTGAGAGGAAGGAGAGAGAGAGAGAGAGAGAGAGAGAGAGAGAGAGAGAGAGAGAGAGAGAGAAAGCAGAATCAGACACAGACCATCGCTACGCCCGGCTGGAAACATAACTCAGCGATCATAGTAAAGCCTCAGCAAAACAAAATATGTAAATGGACTCTGCGCCCAGATTCCATTAGAGTGAACTTAAGTTAGGAGCCTAAAATATTCCCTTTTTTTCCCCTGAGATTAGAACTGTGTTGAGAACTCAGTGAATAGTGTTGTGGAGATGTGTGGGTGGTGTCTTGTGTGGTTGTTAATATTGTGTGGGTGTTAATATTGTGTGGGTGTTAATATTGTGTGGGTGTTAATATTGTGTGGGTGTTAATATTGTGTGGGTGTATGAATATTGTGTGGGTGTTAATATTGTGTGGGTGTTAATATTGTGTGGGTGTTAATATTGTGTGGGTGTTAATATTGTGTGGGTGTTAATATTGTGTGGGTGTTAATATTGTGTGGGTGTTAATATTGTGTGGGTGTTAATATTGTGTGGGTGTTAATATTGTGTGGGTGTTAATATTGTGTGGGTGTTAATATTGTGTGGGTGTTAATATTGTGTGGGTGTTAATATTGTGTGGGTGTTAATATTGTGTGGGTGTTAATATTGTGTGGGTGTTAATATTGTGTGGGTGTTAATATTGTGTGGGTGTTAATATTGTGTGGGTGTTAATATTGTGTGGGTGTTAATATTGTGTGGGTGTTAATATTGTGTGGGTGTTAATATTGTGTGGGTGTTAATATTGTGTGGGTGTTAATATTGTGTGGGTGTTAATATTGTGTGGGTGTTAATATTGTGTGGGTGTTAATATTGTGTGGGTGTTAATATTGTGTGGGTGTTAATATTGTGTGGGTGTTAATATTGTGTGGGTGTTAATATTTGTGGTGTAATATTGTGTGGGTGTTAATATTGTGTGGGTGTTAATATTGTGTGGGTGTTAATATTGTGTGGGTGTTAATATTGTGTGGGTGTTAATATTGTGTGGGTGTTAATATTGTGTGGGTGTTTGTGTCATGTTCGTGATTTGTCTATCAATTACACGAAGGTTATTAAGGGTTCGTGCATCCTCTTTACCACCAGTCAAGAATACTCTAATGTCTGAAACTGCCATTAAACTATCAGTGTGTATACACTGAGAAATATACACCTCTCGCAGTGTAAATCCTGTATTTTTTTTTTTTTTTTTTTTTTTTTTTTTTTGTGTGTGTGTGTGTGTGTGTGTGTGTACTCGCCTAGTTGTGGTTGCAGGGGTCGAGTCATAGCTCCTGGCCCCGCCTCTTCACTGGCCGCTACTGGGTCACGCTCCCTGCTCCATGAGCTTTATCATACCTCTCCTTAAAGCTATGTATGGAACCTGCCTCCACTACATCGCTTCCCAAGCTATTCCACTTCCCGACCACTCTATGACTGAAGAAATACTTCCTAACATCCCTGTGATTCATTTGAGTCTTCAACTTCCAACTGTGTCCCCTTGTTGCTGTGTCCCATCTCTGGAACATTCTGTCGCTGTCCACCTTGTCTATTCCTCTCAGTATCTTATATGTCGTTATCATGTCCCCCCTATCTCCTCGTAGGACATACCCCTTAGCTCCGGGACTAGTCTTGTTGCAAACCTTTGCACTTTCTCTAGCTTCTTTACGTGCTTGGCTAGATGTGGGTTCCAAACTGGTGCTGCATACTCCAGTATGGGCCTAACGTACACAGTGTACAGGGTCCTGAACGATTCTTTATTAAGATGTCGGAATGTGTGTGTGTGTGTGTGTGTGTGTGTGTGTGTGTGTGTGTGTGTGTGTGTGTGTGTGTGTGTGTGTGTGTGTGTGTGTGTGTGTGTGTGTGTGTGTGTGTGTGTCGCGCGGTGGCATTCGCATGACGTACTCACCTCACTGAACTTGGTTGGACTCGAACCTATGGCAAACAGCTTTAAAAATAACAGGCCAGTGTGTTTCCCACTGCATCCTGCCGGCCTAACGAATTACATCCAACTAGATACAGTTCTATACACTACGAAGGTTAGCAGGGATTCCACTGTGATCACCATACCTGGAGGAGTATACCTGGAGAGAGTTTCGGGGGTCAACGCCCCCGCGGCCCGGTCTGAGACCATGCAGATGAATCTGACACCAGCTTGGCCGTGGCAAGATCTAGCTAGAGACCCTTCAGAGTTATTGCTCGAATGGAGTCATTTACATTCGAGTCATTACGATTTCGAGTCATGCGATCACCTTACAGATGAGAGTCATGCGGTTATACATAGTCACATACAGCTAGCTGCCTTACGTATGAAGCATGGGGGCATGAGGGCGTGTTGTTGTTCATTCCCCGGTCTGTATGGGCGTAAGTAACTAATTAGGTATAGGTACACATTAAGTACAATTATCCTATAAAGTAACGTATGCAAATTACCAAGGATAACCCCCCAAAAAAAGTCAAATAGAGAGAACTAGATAACAAAACACTGAAAACGAATAGCGAGAATAAAGAGGAAAAAAGAGTGACAGAGCGAAGATGACACACAAGGGAAGAGGAGGCAGGGATCGTGCATATAAATATTACACTGTTCACACCTCGCTTAAAAAAAAAAAAAAGATCAAACTTAAAGTGTGGGTAGTCGAGCCTTGAAGCCTTGCTAGTAGATTTTACACTCACAACAAACTGTCAGACACAGACATAGAGCACAGGCAGACAGACCAGACACGCCCACAGACACACACATTAGGCTAAGATAGAGACAGATTTACAAGAGCGCCAAAGAAAATAAAATCCAATAACAGACAGAAGAAAAACAGGCAGAAACGGAAAGCTCCATATCGTTGGCCATCATACACAACGGTAAACAGGACACCCAGAAAACCAAACAGTCGCCGCTGTTGAGCCAACACTCTTATATGGAACAACATACAAAGTCAACAAAATAACAAGATCACCGCTGGGTACACGTAGGCGCTGCTGCCCACTGCAAATACTGAAACCTGACAACATATCACATAATTTCTAGTAATCGCCGTAACAACAGGAGCTCATATATTTACCTGTCGCGGATCTCCTTTAAGCTGGATGACTCAGGTGTGGTGGACAGGCAGGAGAGACGACACGCTGGCAACACCTGACGACTGAACCCACATTAAATGCAAAGTTTATATACGCAATATAACCCCGGTGGATAAAAACCACGGAACGGGTGGGATTTGAAACCATGGTTTGAGCCATGGGTTTAAACCTCCCCTCTTCCCCTCCCCCCCTCACCAGTACAGTGGTTTATTTGCAATCGTGTTATGATTTCGTGAGTCGTAGTGGAAAGAATTAGTGTTCCGAGCGTTCGTTGTGATCTCTCGCTCTTCCTTGGGAATGTCAACAGATAATAACGGAGTTTGGGATCACCGCTACACTTCTCCGCTACACTTCATCCGCTACACTTCTCCGCTACACTTCATCCGCTACACTTCATCCGCTACACTTCTCCGCTACACTTCTCCGCTACACTTCTCCGCTACACTTCTCCGCTACACTTCTCCGCTACTTGTGATCTTATTCCAAGGTCTATATTCCTATACTATTAAAAAAATGAGAAATTTAAAGGTTTAAAACCTGGTTGTGGCTGCTGTGATTGATTCTCAGCTCCTGGGCCAGCTTACTAACTTAATACGACCCTGTTTTTTCTCTTGGCCATCGCGGTGGGCCCTGCCATAACTATCCCTAAAACTGTGTCCTTGTTAAGGTTATTCCACTTCCTGGCTACCACGAGAGAGAAGCAATGTTTTCTAAACGTCCCTTTTAGCTCCTTTGCCTTTTTAAATATCCTTCTTTGTCCAGTTAAGGGCAAAGGAGGATATTTATAGAATATTTGAATAGCATGTACGTAGCCTTGTGTGACTAGTCAGTGGTCCTAAGATGGACCGAAACGTTGCCGTAAGTTTCGTTCTCCCGTGTGCGGGTTTTTTGTGTATTGTTCCAGTTGCGGTATTGCGCCTTTTAATTCCTCTACTTTGTACGTAGTTATCATATCTCCCCTGCTACTATCCTCTGAGGTCATCAGGTCTTTGTAGTTCAGTACTGGCAACTCCATTAAATAAACCAGTTGGATTTTTGGATTTTTAACCCTGGAGGGATAGCCACTCAGGATAACCCAAGAAAGTCAGTCCTTAGTCGGGGGGCTGTCTCTCATATTTCCATTGGGGTCCTTAAATCTTGTCCCCCATGATGCTACCCACACCAGTCGACTAACACCCAGGTACCTATTTGCTTGCTAGGTGTGAGCAGCAGGTGTAAGGATACACTCCCAGTGTTTCCTCCCTTGCCGGGGATCGAACCACGGACACTCAGTGTGTGTGTGGCGAGAGCGTTGTTATCCAGGCCACGGGACACCTTAACCTCGCGACCATCAGTGGAAAGTAAATATTTTTTTAAGAGCAAGCGTGCACAAAGAGGGGTGGACGTGTGGATGGAAGGTGGTGGGCGTGCGGGTGGAAGATGGTGGGCGTGCGGGTGGAAGGTAGTGGGCGTGGGGTGGAAGGTGGTGGGCGTATGGGTGGAAGGTGGTGGGCGTGTAAGTGGAAGGTGTGGGCGTGTGGGTGGAGAGGGTGGGCGTGTGGGTGGAAGGTGGTGTGGATGGAGGGGTGGGCGTGTGGGTGGAGGGGTGGGAGGATCCTTGCGAGGGGAATTTCTGATAAAGGTTAAGGTTCGTTGAGTCTCTTGCTCCCCTCTCCTAACCCCTTCCCTTCTCCCCTCTAACCCCTTCCATTCTCCCCTCTAACCCCTTCCATTCTCCCCTCTAACCCCTTCCATTCTCCCTCTAGCCTTCCCTTCCCCTTCTCCTAACCCCTTCCCTTCCCTTCTCCTAACCCCTTCCTTCCCTTCTCCTAACCCCTTCCCTTCTCCCTCTCCTAATCCCTTCCTTCTCCCTCTCCTAACCCCTTCCCTTCTCCCCTCTCCTAACCCCTTCCCTTCTCCCCTCTCCTAACCCCTTCCTTCTCCCTCTCCTACCCTTCCCTTCTCCCTCCTAACCCTTCCCTTCTCCCTCTCCTAACCCTTCCTTTCTCCCTCTCCTAACCCTTCCTTTCTCCCTCTCCTAACCCTCACTTTCTCCCTCTCCTAACCCCTCACTTTCTCCCCCCTCCTAACCCTCACTTTCTCCCTCTCCTAACCCCTCACTTTCTCCTCTCTAACCCTCACTTTCTCCCTCCCTAACCTCACTTTCTCCTCTCCAAACCCTCATTCCTTCTAACCCCTTATCATTCTCTCCCCTCCCTTAATCCTCTCTCTTCTTTCCTCACCCCTCATTCCTGTCTTTCTCTCTTTTAGCCATCTTTCCCCTTCCTCCCTCTCTCTCTTTCTTCTTCCTCATCTCTCCCAAACTCTCCTCCCCTTCCCTCTGATCCTCCCTCTCTTTCCTCTTCCTTCTTCCTCCCCCTGAATCCTCCCTCCCTCCCTTCCCCTCCCCCTGAATCCTCCCTCCCTCCCTTCCCCTCCCCCTGAATCCCTCCCTCCCTCCCTTCCCCTCCCCTGAATCCTCCCTCCCTCCCTTCCCCTCCCCCTGAATCCCTCCCTCCCTCCCTTCCTTCCCCTCCCCTGAATCCCTCCCTCCCTCCCTTCTCCCCCTCCCCCTGAATCCCTCCCTCCCTCCCTTCCCTCCCCCTGAATCCCTCCCTCCCTCCTTCCCTCCCTCCTGAATCCCTCCCTCCCTCCCTTCCTTCCCCCTCCCCCTACCATAACTCTCACCTCTTTGCAAAATCACAATTTTATAGCACATTTTGCATATATTATATATTAATTTATTCATTAACCAATTAAAGAGAAAGAGTGTGTGTGTGAGCTCCCACTCTAGCATAGAGCTCCCACAGCACCTGCATAGAGCTCCCACAGCACCTGCATAGAGCTCCCACAGCACCTGCATAGAGCTCCCACAGCACCTGCATAGAGCTCCCACAGCACCTGCATAGAGCTCCCACAGCACCTGCATAGAGCTCCCACAGCACCTGCATAGAGCTCCCACAGCACCTGCATAGAGCTCCCACAGCACCTGCATAGAGCTCCCACAGCACCTGCATAGAGCTCCCACAGCACCTGCATAGAGCTCCCACAGCACCTGCATAGAGCTCCCACAGCACCTGCATAGAGCTCCCACAGCACCTGCATAGAGCTCCCACAGCACCTGCATAGAGCTCCCACAGCACCTGCATAGAGCTCCCACAGCACCTGCATAGAGCTCCCACAGCACCTGCATAGAGCTCCCACAGCACCTGCATAGAGCTCCCACAGCACCTGCATAGAGCTCCCACAGCACCTGCATAGAGCTCCCACAGCACCTGCATAGAGCTCCCACAGCACCAGCATAGAGCTCCCACAGCACCTGCATAGAGCTCCCACAGCACCTGCATAGAGCTCCCACAGCACCAGCATAGAGCTCCCACAGCACCAGCATAGAGCTCCCACAGCGCATGAAGACAGATGGTCCAATAATTCACAAGACCGGTGACAGAACGAAGGTAAAACATTTACAAAGGGAGAACGATGAAGGCTTGAGAACACTGGAATAACGGAGGAAGCAGGGGAGACATGACCACAACATGCACGATACTCAGACATGCAGTTCCAGCACGAGGGATCAGAGATGTATTCCGAGGACTGACCTGCTGTAATGCCAACACCAAGGGTTCTTTATGCAGGGAACTAGAGCCCTTCTCCGCCTCCTCGGAACACACTTGTCTTCCGCTCCGTAAGCGCTGTATGAGTGAATAGGGTTTAGCGCTTCCGCAAAGATATGGCGACAGCAGAAAAGAATGAAGACAAACCGAGAATTCGTAGCTGAAAAATCAACACACACACACGTTCCATACATAGCTTTAAGAAGAGGTATGATAAAGCTCATGGAGCAGGAAAAGTGACCTAGTAGCGACCAGAGAAGAGGCGGGGCCAGGAGCTGTGACTCGACCCCTGCAACCACAACTAGGTGAATACAACTAGGTGTGTGCACACACACACACACACACACACATACATACACACACACATTGCCACAACTTGCAGCATCTTGCAGCATCTTGCAGCATCTTGCAGCATCTTGCAGCATCTTGCAGCATCTTGCAGCATCTTGCACCTGGCTGTCAATTTAACCTCATGTAATGAGATACCACAAGAAATTTTCCTACCTGGAACAGTATAAAACTGTTGCTCTCATTATTTTAAACTCCGGAGGTGATATCACGTCTTGTCATCTTACTCGTTTTCTTCTCTGTTATCGGTAGTTCATTCACCTCCTCTTTGTTTATGACTGTATCATCCACTTCAGGTATCTACTTGGGATCAAAATCCTGAAATTCAAAGCATCTTCTGTAAAGAATCTGAGACGCTCCATTTCATTATTCAGACTTTTTTACCTCCTCAGCTTCAGTGAATTTATCCTCTTCCTCTATTCGTTATATTTTGTCTTTTAAAGTTAGTTTGCATTTTTTTTTTTTTTACAAACTTCAGTTTAAGATTTGGTCGTGCCTTGGTCTTGTCTGCTGTTTTCT
>WNWK01000270.1:325000-485000 GCA_009830355.1 Cherax destructor
GCATGAAGTGTTTAGTCCGTGTGTTTAAAGGAAAGGTTTGGAAACTGGTGTGTGAAATACAAAAGGCGTGCATGGAAATATTGTAGGTTTGTGGGAAGTTTAGACGGCCTGTTGGTAAATATAGAACGGTGTGGGAAGCATAGGTGTGAGAAAGTATACGAGGCACGTGGGGAAAGCACAGAAGGCGTGTGAGGAGCACAGAAGGCGTGTGAGGAGCATAGAAAGCGTGTGTGAAAGCTTATACAGTACCATTCACCATTCCCGTATTTATTAAGGCTATAAAAAAAGAAATGAGGTATTTTTGACAGATTTGGTGGGAAAATGTTGGGGGAGGAGGAGAGGTTTTGGGAAGCAGTTTTTAAAAAGACGCTCTCGTGTGTGAAGACAAATCTCGTAAAAGAGTCTTGCAGTAGTTGGGAAGAATAGAAAAGCCTGTTGGAGTTTCTGAAAGTGTTCACAGTTAAAAAGGTGTGGACGTAATTTTTTGGTTGAGTCTTACCTGTACATACAGAAAACTGAAAATAAACACTATTGCCAAACAAAGAATATAGAGTCTGCTGACCTACTTTTTGTGAGGCTGGCAAAAGTTTTTTTTTTTTCAGTGCCCATTTGGCAATAGCATCTGGTCTTTAATATCAACTTGATTCAAATTCAATTTTTTATTTCTTTGCATAGTTTACAATGTGTGATTGACATGTTATTAGGAGTATTTCCATGCATAGTTTACAATGTGTAATTACAATATTGATTTGCTAAGTGCAAAGAAAGCCACTATTATGCCGAGGCATTTCGGATTAATGTTTATTGTGAATTCAACTAATGCCCTTTGAAGTTTTTCATTTATAGTTTTTGGCCTACAGGCTAACACAATGCCTGAAGATGGGATGCAGGAGGGTTGAAGGAGGGCTGAAGGGCTGAGGAGGGCAGAAGGAGAGCATGGAAAGCTGAAGACGGGTTGGAGGGGGTCTGATGAAAAGCTAGAGGAGGGCTGAAGGAGGGCTGAGGAGCCCCCGGGGGAAGGCATTCAAGGTGACGAACTCGTTGAGAACCTGTTATGCGAGGGGGGAAATTAAAGGAAACGAGGCACTTAGTGATGATGGAAGTTCCTGATGTCTCTACCGTAATGGGTTGAAATTTGTTTGTATTTATGTTTGTGTGAACAGTGTGTGTAGGCGGCGTCCAGAGTAAGGATAGGAGAGAAATATAATGTGTATAATTACCTATTTGTATTTACCTTTTCGTAATTATATGTTTGTAACCATCTATTTTTTTTTTAATTATCTCTTTCATAATTATTTATCCGAGATTTCCGACCATCGTAAACGTAACATTTGTAAGCAAGGGTTTAAATAAAAGCTGGAACCCAGGTCTACCAGGTTTAAGCCGAGCGCGCGCACACACACGCGCGCACCGCACACACACACACACACACACACACACACACACACACACACACACACACACACACACACCCGATGGCATGGTGGCTAGCGCTCTTACTTCACGCACGGAGGGCCCGGGTTCAATTCCCGGCGGGGCCGAAACATTTCGAAGTGTTTCGTTACACACACACACACACACACACACATACATACAACAGGCCTAGTGTCTAATCGACATGTGCCTAGGACAAAATGGTAACTAACACACACACACACACACTTGAAGCATGGAATATATTTCTTTACCTAATCCATCGGTCGTTACGGAAGTCATGGTCTCACCAAATTACGCTTTACACAACAGCCGTCAACCCTCGACACCGTTTCTTACTCCTCCTTGCGCCCCCCTCTCCCTCTCTCTCTATCTCTGCGTCTATGGTTGAATCAGGGGATCTTATCTTTATATTGTTTCTACTTGTGGTAATGTAGCTCAGCATCTTACCATCAATACTGACACTACAACCACCACTACAACAGCTGTCCAAACTACTATTGTAGGTTGGCTTTTATCTCAGTATTAAAAACCACTTTTTCTAGTGTAATGCTTCTGATTGGAAGTGTATCTGGGCTGGTACCACTGAGGACTGGGATGGTAAGGGATAAGATAACGAATAATGAAAAAAAAAGATTGCCTGTTAAGAATACAAAGCTACAATACCTTGACTGGAACAATACACAAATAACCCGCACACTTACGAGAGGAACTTATGGCGAGGTTTTGGTCCAACGTTTGAGGGAGTGATGAAAAAAAAGGAGGATGGGAGGGAATGGGAAAGGAGGGATAAATGGATGAAGGCGAGAGTGAAGGATAACGAGGGGGTTTCATTCGAGTTAAATCGTTCGCTAATTTGGCGATGTCAACTTAAAGAGTCATTTTCGCTTCTCTAAGTTTCCCCTCTTTTGTCACTCACTTTCCTTTTTCCCCTTATATATCATCTCTCCCGTTTCCTGTTTCCTTGCCATTCTTCCTGTCTACTTTCTTCCTGTCTACTCATCCCCTCTTCCTGTCCATTTTCCCCCTCACTTCCCCACTCAGACCACCTCACTGGTCCTTCATACCTAAACTCGAAGCCACAGTAAAAAGAAACTGCTGGACTGGGCCATCGTAGCAGCCATAAATGGCTTCCTCTGTCGTTTCACCCTCTGGCTTGAGCCTTAGAAAGGTGAGGGAGAGACGACCAGGGGATCATGTAGATAAACAACAACAACAACAACACCACCACCACCACCACCACCACCACCACCACCACCACCACCACCACCACCACCACCACCACCACCACCACCACCACCACCACCACCACCACCACCACCACCACCCCCACCACCACCACCACCACCACCACCACCACCACCACCACCACCACCACCACCACCACCACCACCACCACCACCACCACCACCACCACCACCACCACCACCACCACCACCACCACCACCACCACCACCACCACCACCACCACCACCACCACCACCACCACCACCACCACCACCACCACACCACCACCACCACCACCACCACCACCACCACCACCACCACCACCACCACCACCACCACCACCACCACCACCACCACCACCACCACCACCCCCACCACCACCACCACCACCACCACCACCACCACCCCCACCACCACCACCACACCACCACCACCACCACCACCACCACCACCACCACCACCACCAGGGTCGTCAGGGACTGCTATCTGTCGCCTCCAGCACCAAGACCAGCTTAGCTTGGAAAATATTTGACACAGTTACCTTGGCTGTTCTATTTCTCTCTCTGTCTCTCTCTCTTCCTCGTTTACTTTATACGTACTTCCCTCCCCTCCTCACCCTTCCTAACTCCTTCCTCTTCCTTCTATCTTCTTTATCGCCATCCTTCTGTTTCTTCGTCCTCATTGTGTTGCGACAGTTCTCGTACAGTGACACAAACGTTGACATATTGACAATTCCTGGGACGGATAATCGAGCCTACACTACTCCCTACGCTGAATGGCCCGCACGAGTTTAGCTCTTCATATTAATAAAATAAAAATTAAAAATAAAAATATTTCCTGGTCAGCTTAGTCACCTCTCTGCCAGACGTTTGACGTAAGTTTATTTTAATTTGCGTATCTGTAAGCCCATACAGGTTTTGTGCTAAGGAACCTCACCCACGCTAATCTAAAACACATCGGTGCGTATTTATTGAAGCGTTAAACCCGTAGGGACAATCCATTTCGATTTAAAATCGACAATTTTTTTTATGTTCTAATTATCGCTAGGTTTTTAAAAACATTTTTATATTTTTCTCCAAATCGATTTTTTTGTCTAAGTTAAGCCAAGTTAATTTAAGGTAGGTCAGACTAAGCTGTATACATTAGTGTTGATGTATATTTAAGGTATATTTATTAAGGAAGCAGGTTAGAAAAACCTGGCAAGATGTTTGGCAACGAGGATATATATACCGAGAGGTATATGTCTCAATGTATATACACTAATATGTGTATGTCTGTCTGTGTATATACACCGAGAGGTGCATGTCTGTCTTTGTATACACACCTATAGTTACATGTATCTCAGTGCATATACAATTAGAAATCACTTTAACCCCTATAATTAGGATTCGGGAATTCTTGACTGGTGTTGAAGGGGTAACACTACAGTCTTAATGGCCCTAGTGTAGTCGACAGTCTCTAAACCCCATTAACCAACTGTCGATGCTGCGCCTAAGAGAAAATGTAGAAAATTATCGTTGTCACAACCAGTTGGTGTAGATGGTTCAGCTTAAGAAAGGATGGGGGTTCGATCCTCCGTGCACTAACTGTGGCCTGGTCTTCGAAGACTCGGGGACATGGCAACGTAAACGTGAAAAAAATATCTGTTTGTACAAGAAGTGTTAGGTTGGGAACCTCGTAAGGAAATGAACGTAATAAAATGATGAATGTTTACAAGTCAGGATGCGGCTGACAACTCTACGGTACCGACAACCCACGTTTCACTATGTTGCCTTAAGGAGTGCATGCTAATATATGAGAGTATATTTATGTGTGTGTACTCGCCTAATTGTACTCACCTAATTGTGGTTGCAGGGGTCGAGACTCAGCTCCTGGCCCCGCCTCTTCGCTGTCCGCTACTGGGTCTCTGCTATCCCTGCTCCATGAGCTTTATCATACCTTGTCTTAAAACTATGTATGGTTCCTGCCTCCACTATATCTTTCTCTAGACTATTCCACTTCCTGACTACTCTGTGGCTGAAGAAATGCTTCCTAACATCCTTTTGACTCATCTGAGTCTTCAGCTTCCAGTTGTGTCCCCTTGTTTCTGTGTTCCCTCCCTGGAACATCCTGTCACTGTCTACCTTGTCGATTCCCCGCAGTATTTTGTATGTATGTCGTT
This sequence comes from Cherax destructor, assembly GCA_009830355.1. NCBI lineage: Eukaryota > Metazoa > Arthropoda > Malacostraca > Decapoda > Parastacidae > Cherax > Cherax destructor. Next base: position 329,823 of record WNWK01000270.1, read on the forward strand.
ATCATGTCTCCTCTGACCCTTCTTTCCTCCAGTGTTGTTAGTCCTATTTCCCTCAACCTTTCTTCATAGGACAGACCCCTGAGTTGTGGAACTAGCCTTGTCGCAAACCTTTGCACTTTCTCTAGTTTCTTTACGTGCTTGACCAGAGGTGTGTGTGTGTGTGTGTGGAGAGAGAGAGAGATGCCGAATAGGTAAAACTTGCTATTTTGGAGAATAGGGAAAGCGAAAATTTGTGTATGCAATAATTTCGCAAAAATCATTCTGAACCTAACGAAAAAAAATGTATTTCATTGTTTTTGTTTATTATTAAATTATTGTAAACTTATCTAAAATATATTTAATTGGATTAGGCTAAATTAAATTGCGCTTGTTATAATAAGGTGAGGTAAGTTTTCTAAGGTTCTTTTGGTACAAAATTGATATTACATTAACATAAATACAAAATGTATCTCTAGACTTATAAGAACATTTTTTTAGAAAGGACTTAATTCTAAATGAGTTCTTGCTAACTGACCAATTTTACCTATTTGGCACGACATTATATATATATATATATATATATATATATATATATATATATATATATATATATATATATATATATATATATATATATATATATATATATATATTGCCATGAGTAAACGTTTTGAGCGAACGAATAGCTTCCGTGGAAGAATTATGGAAATGAGGTGAAAAGTATGCAAGGATGTGGTGAAGGGAGACAAGAACGAGAGGTGTGAGTGACAGGAGAAGAGGAGGATGTTTGTGTGGTGTGTGAGAGAGAGAGAGAGAGAGAGAGAGAGAGAGAGAGAGAGAGAGAGAGAGAGAGAGAGAGAGAGAGAGAGAGAAGAGAGAGAGAGAGAGAGAATAGAGAGGAGAGAGAGAGAGAGAGAGAGAGAGAAGAGAGAGAGGAGAGAGGAGAGAGAGAAGAGAGAGAGAGAGAAGAGAGAGAGAGAAGAGAGAGAGAGAAGAGAGAGAGAGAAGAGAGAGAGAGAAGAGAGAGAAGAGAGAGAGAGAAGAGAGAGAGAGAAAAGAGAGAGAGAGAGAGAGAGAGAGAGAGAGAGAGAGAGAGAGAGAAGAGAGAGAGAGAAGAGAGAGAGAGAAGAGAGAGAAGAGAGAGAGAGAAGAGAGCGAGAGGAGAGAGAGAGAGAAAGAGAGAGCATATTTACAGCTTCTCTGATTTCTATCATACCTATACTTGAATCCATGTATGAAGTATACCTCAGTAACCTATCTACCTGCTTCATCCCTGTTATATTGTACTTCAGTAACTCTACACTGAAGACATTGTTCCTGATGCCTTAGCTTCATTATTTTAGCCTCGGTCCGTATCCTCTCCTCGTCCCTCTCTTATCAGTGTCTGACTGCCTCATCAGTATCGCTGTGTATTATATACGTCATGAATAAATCTCCTCCAGTAGTGTGTAGGACACTCATATTTTTCATATCTGGGATCAATCTCGTTGTTTATCTTTGCAATGTTTGTCAACTCTTCGTGTGGGTCGGCAGGTTGGGGCACCATACTGGGTTCAGTCACACCAGATTAAGTCTTGTGTATCTGGTGTATATAAAGTTCTGAGTGATTTCTTGATCCAATTTCTGAAATTTTCTAAACTTTTCTTATCGGGTTTTTGTGGGCGTCTGAGGCTCTCTCCCCCACTCCCCCCTCCTCCTCGTGTGTGTGTGTGTGTGTGCGTGTGTGTGTGTGTGTGTGTGTGTGCGCGCGCCTGTGTGCGCGCGTGCGTGCCTGTGTGTGCCTCTTCTCGCATGGTAGCACAGATAAGGCTAAGAAAGCCGGTTATGTACATTGTTAAGCTTAAAGCGGCATAAAAAACGGAAAGCAACACAAAACACTTTCTTTAAACCACACACACACACACATATATATACATACTGGCACCTCTGCCAGAGAGAGGCTGTGGGCATCCTGCTCTGTGGTTTTGGCACAATATCGTCCAATCAAGAACTGCTACCAGGATTATCATCAACAGGCTGGTGTGTGAATATCTGCAGCTGGTGTTGGAAAGTGCTACAAGACTCTACATCTCCTCTCCCACTTTAGAACCAAGAAAAGTGTTGTGCATGTGAAGTCAGTGAGGGAACACAACGGTCACCTATGGGTGGGTGAGGGAAGGCCTAATTTGGGAGAAGGAGGCAGAGGGTGAGGGGTAAAACTATTTCCCCCCTTCCCCTTCCCCAAACAGGCGCGCGTGTGCTCATGTTATAATAATGAAGTTTTTGTTCACCGCGTGTATAGTGTGTATAGTGTATATAGTGTATATTGCATAGCATGTGTTTAGCATGCGCACGGTATGCGCATAGCATGTGTGGTATATAGCGGTGTGTCGGTCATACAGTGTTGTTATAGTGACGCGTCCGGCCGGCCTACCTTATCACACATCCCCCATTCCTCCCTCTCCCCCCACTGCCCACCTCAAGGACGAGAGACCCTCTGCTCAACCACCACCACCATGAACCACATTCGGTATGTGTCATGTGCCATTTTCCCTACGGCTTACCACACAGTTTGAGGTATGGCAGATGATGCAGCCAGCCAGCCACAAAGCCAGGGAAATGGTGCACCCAACAATGAAAGAAGAGGCACATGTCAGGTGTGTGGAGAGTTTCGAGCACGCAACAGAGACGGCCTTATTCGTGCACACAATGGGTGTGCAGGATCACATAGGCCCCCAGCAGAGAGCAGCCCACAGCCTCCACAGGCAGATGTCAATCCCAATGGCAACCTCCTCTCTTGCGAAAACCTTCTGCTGGCATTCAAATCCACTGCTAGCAGTACCCTATCCCACATTCCTAAAGCAGCTCGCCCATATGCAGCAGGGAAATTCACAGACCTTCTTAAGCAGGTGAATGGAGGTTCCACCAATTTAGAAGCCCGAGGCACCATTAAAGCATGGCGCAACCTGCTCCTGTTTGGCAATGTTTGTCTTGCAGTTCCTGAACGACGAGGCAAACTGCTAACCACTTCAGTCATCAAGGCGGTGCGCAACTACCCAAGAACAGATAATTGTGTCCCTCTGCCCCACCATCGCAGGAATCACAGAGATAGACCAAAGAAAAATTCCAGTGAAAACGAGAAAATTTGCGCACAGGTTAGCAAAAAAATCGAAGGCAACACAGTGGGAGCAATCAGAATAATTACAAGTGACGACACTGTAGCTCCCAAAGATGAGACCACAGCTCAAGCACTAAGAGACAAGCATCCAACAAGGGACACCATAGCTATCAACAACAACCCTGAAGGAGACCCCATCACTGAACAATTAATTTTGCCAGTATCAGAAGTGTATAAGGCGATAGTGTCATTTCCAGCAGGATCTGCAGGAGGTTACACTGGAATTCGACCACAACACCTCAAAGAGATGGTAAATCCAGTACTCGGAGCATCTGCATCAATTCTCCTCACCGAATTAACAACTTTTGTCAACAACTGCCTGGCTGGGCGAATCCCAGAAGAAATTAAACCTTTCTTTTTTGGAGCCTCATTATGCGCTTTGAAGAAGAAGGATGGGGTAATCAGACCCATTGCTGTTGGTAACACCCTTCGCCGTCTCGTTGCCAAAGCAGCAGTAAGAAACATTCGCCTAGAAGCTGCCAGTTTACTCCAGCCACACCAACTGGGCTTTGGGGTCTCTCAAGGCAGTGAAGCCGCAGCTCATGCGGCAAGGGCCTACATCAGGGACCTATCAGAAGACAAGGCCGTAGTCAAACTTGACTTTAGAAATGCCTTTAATATGGTGAAGAGAGATGTGGTCTTGCCAGCCGTTCGGGATCGGTTCCCCAGTCTCTTTCCCTTCATTTCAGCTGGCTACAGCAAACCCTCGACTCTTTTGTTTGGGGAACATGAAATTCCCTCCTCTGAGGGTGTTCAGCAGGGTGATCCACTCGCTCCACTTCTCTTCTGTTTGGCAGTAAGAGAACTAACTTCCAGCCTATGCAGCGAGCTCAACATCTGGTACCTGGATGATGGCACTCTGGCAGGTACTGGGGAGTCCTTGTTAGAGGACCTACAACGGGTGAAGACACAAGGAGAAGCCTTAGGACTCATCCTCAATCCCTCAAAGTGTGAAATTATCACAACAAATCAGGAAATAATCAATGCGGTGCAAACAATCCTCCCAGAAGTCACTACTACCACTCCATCCAACAGTACCCTCCTGGGAGCACCGCTGGGTCACCACGCCATCGACACTGTCCTCAAGGACAAAGTGAATGACCTGAAAAGAATGGAGGAGAGAATAAGTGATCTTGATGCCCATGATGCCCTGTATCTCCTCACAAGGTGTCTTACTATGCCAAGACTCACTTACTTCTTGAGGTGCGCACCCTCTTTTGAAAACCCAACACTTGACGAGTATGACGCACACCTGAGATCAACCTTCAAGAAGGCACTGAATCTGTCACTAGAGGATCACCAATGGGAGCAGGCAACTCTCCCAGTGCGACTGGGAGGTATAGGGGTGCGCAAAGCAAGGCAGGTAGCGTTACCTGCATTTCTGTCATCGTGTTTGGCTTCCAGTGGATTAGTCAAGAGGATTGTCCCTGAACGTTTGAGAGGGTGGTGGGAGCTCAAGACCCCAAGTTCATTGAAGCAGCAGTGCAGTGGGACATCCTGGCAGACTCCTCCAGTAGACCAGCTCCTCCCAAAGAGCACAAACAGTCCCACTGGGACAAACCGATCATGGAAAAATTTCCAACACAATGCTCACCAACGCTTCAGGAAAGGACAAAGCTCGTCTCCTAGCGGTGAAGGCACCACACTCAGGAGATTTCCTTCTTGCTGTTCCCAATTCCTCTCTGGGGACTCGACTCGACCCACAGGCCATTCGGATTGGTGTTGCTCTTCGCCTAGCCGCCCCATACTCACCGAACATAGGTGTATTTGCGGCAGGGCGACGGCTGACCAATTCGGACTTCATGGTCTAGTGTGTCACACATCAGAAGGGAAGTATGCTAGACATGAGGAGGTCAATGACATCATAAAGAGAAGCCTCGCCACAGCCCGTTGCCCAGCTCAACGGGAACCCCAAGTGCAGAGGTCTGATGGAAGTCAAAAGCGTCCTGATGGAGCCACCATGCTACCCTGGAAGGATGGTAAGCAGATTGCTTGGGACTACACCTGTGCTGCCACATTGGCAGACACCTACCTGCCACACTCCTTAGCCGAAGGGGTGGAGCTGCCAGCCACAGGGAGACCCAGAAGACCCGCAAATATGAAGACCTTCCCTCTTGCTATAACTTCATCCCAATAGGGTGGGAGACCCATGGAGCATGGGGCAAGTGTGCTCTAAAGTTTCTCAAGGAGCTGGGTGGAAAACTCATCATAGAAACCAAGGACCACAGGGCGACCAGCTTCCTCTTTCAGAGACTCAGTGTTGCGATCCAGAGGGAAATGCCTGCAGTATTCTGGGCACGCGGCCCACTGCCGGGGAGTTGGACGAAGTATTTGACATGTAGCTCTGAGTTGTTATCTATGTTGTTTTACTCCCCATTGTATTTTGTATTTTGTCTTGAAATAAAGTTTGTATAAAAAAAAAAAGATGGGGTGGTAGGGAAGTGGAATATTCAAATGGCTTCAGAAAGAAATCTAAATATTCTTCCTTGAAGTCTTTTATCCACTTCTCGAGGCAATGGGTCCCACAATTGACACCAGAGGTGGACCCCATCCTATATATATATATATATATATATATATATATATATATATATATATATATATATATATATATATATATATATATATATATATATATATATATATATATATATATATATATATATATATAGTCGTGCCGAATAGGTAAAACTGGCGAATAAGGTCAAACTTGCCGAATAAGGCCAGCGAAATCCGTTCGAGAACCTAACAAAAAAAATATTTCATTGTGTTTGTTTATTCAATTATTGTAAACTTATCTATAATATATTTAGTTGGATTAGGCTAAATTAAATTGCGCTAGTTATAAGGTTATTTAAGTTTTCTAAGGTTCTTTTGGTACAAAATTATTAATTTTTACATTGACATAAATTAAAAAAATATATCTTTAAAGGTATAAGAGAAAATTTTAGAAAGGACTTAATTTTAAACGAGTTCTTCCTAAATGACCAATTTTACCTATTCGGCACGATATTATATGTGTGAAATTATATACCACCGTAGATAATACTACTACAAACTTGCAGTTCCAAATAAAATCCCTCAAAAAATAAAATAGGCATAAGTATATGTAAATACATCTATACAACACTTTTTATGTTTTTACCATACTTAAATACAGTGCGTACCAGATAACATACATACATAAATATATACGTACACACATTCACACGTATATACATTCACACAGTCTGGGGAGAACCTGTGGCAGAACTTCAGAACCAAGACGGAAATACCATTCATACTCTGAAAACTTTTTCTCCCTCAAACTTTTCTGCCTCGAAGTTCTTTTAAAATCGGAGATTTCGATCCCAGAGTCCGAGTGTGTTCGTACTCAGCGAGTAGTCTCGGTGCTACGAGTGTGCTAGTACTCAGCGAGTAGTTTCGGTGCTACGAGTGTGCTAGTACACAGCGAGTGGTCTCGGTGCTACGAGTGTTCGTACTCAGCGAGTAGTCTCGGTGCTACGAGTGTTCGTACTCAGCGAGTAGTCTCGGTGCTACGAGTGTTCGTACTCAGCGAGTAGTCTCGGTGCTACGAGTGTTCGTACTCAGCGAGTAGTCTCGGTGCTACGAGTGTGCTAGTACTCAGCGAGTAGTCTTGGTGCTACGAGTGTGCTAGTACTCAGCGAGTAGTCTCGGTGCTACAAGTGTTCGTACTCAGCGAGTAGTCTCGGTGCTACGAGTGTTCACACCTCGCTTCATTACGTTACTGTCGTACGGTACCGACAAGTTGATGCGGTACCTGGGTATCTTTATTACGTTTCCCCATCAAGTAACTTCCAATACAATACGGAGATTACGCACTGAAGACTATGGAAGATGGGGGCAATCAGTCCCTCAACCTTATCAAATGGTGTTGTCCCGTAGCCTTCATCACAGCTACGGGGATTAATCACCATATCTTCCACTGTCTCCGGTACATAATATCTGCAGGGAATTGATATATTCACACCGGTTGACGAAACGTCTCCGTAATGAAGATACTCTCGTGTTGTTCTTGCGTCTTATTCATCAACTTAATGAAGCGACAAATGCAATCTAACGTAGGCATCCCGCAGATTCTCAAGCCACAGTGTTTGCAAGTGCGTTTTCAACCGTAAATTATTTTCTTCAACTATTATTGTGGACAGAATGGTAGCCAGTAGGGCCAGTTATCTCTTAATGGCAATTTCCTGGGGTGCTAATTAGATACGGGTTCCATCTGGGGGGAGAGGGGCTAATGTGATACCAATTTTTGGGTAGTGAAAAAAGTTTAGATGCCAGTGTTTGAAAGACGATGTTTTTTTTTTTCTCTGTAAAGTGTCTAGGAAAGCTACGGTTATCCTAACTCAAGGAAGGAGGACATTGACGTCTCCCTTGACTTACAGGAGGAAAGGGGTATATCATTTAACTAGGAACGTAGAATTATGTACTCAGTAACCGAAACAGAAGTATGGTGTCCTCCTTGGACAAGGCAAGGGCATGAAAGCTTAGATTATTTTTAATTAACATCAGTACGTACACCGTTACTCGATGATCATGTCTATGGGAGACTAAGGGATTTTGATAACCTCTTTTTCGAGGTTTGGGCTTCGGCCTTCCGCAACTATGCAAGGGATATAAACATGCAGCTATTCTTTTCAATCCTTATTGGAAATATTAGTATGGGCATCACGGGCTTGAAGATACTCCCTTAACATTGATAAACAATGTAATTGAGAGCTGGTGTAAATCGTGGAGACAAATAGCGAAAAGCTGAGATATTGTGAAAAAAAGGCATTTTACAGAAAGGGACTTTACCGACACATTTCGCTTGTTAACAGAAGCCTGTCCACAGGCGAAACGTCCCATAACTTCTCTCTGCAAATGTATTTTTCTTTACTTGGTGTAAATCATAAACTTACCTCAGTGTACCAACTGTTCCACGAGGAGCTGTCAATTCTCACTTACCTGGAAGGAAAACAATCACTCGTTAATACCCTTCAGTCTGCACCTTCAGGAAACATTTCCAGGTACACTACCCAGCCACCTCCTTTCAGAGTATCCCCAGGTTTAACCCTTCAGTCTAAGCCTTCTGCTTATCTGTCCTTGATTCATGCACCTAGATAATGTACGATAGCTCTTAATCTAGAGAGAAGTGAATTATTTTCAGTACATAAACTCTGTGTGGATTTTCAAGACCTCGGCTATCTATCTTTCCCATGTACCCTCATCAAGTATCCCAAAGTATACGCTTCAGTCTGCACCTTTAGAAAGTGTCCCAGGTATCCCCAAGCATACACAAATAACTCACACATAGGAAAATTAAGGTTATAACGACGTTTCGGTCCGATTTAGAGCATTAAGTAGTCACACACAGGTGTGAGAAGGGGAGGGAGCCAGTATATATACGAGGAGAGCGAGGCCGGGAGAACGAGAGGAGGTAATAGTATAATAGGAGTGGTAGTAGTGGTGGAGGTACTGGGAGGTAGGGGTAGTAGTAATAGTAGCAGCAGTAAGTAGTGCACTACTCATTACTACTAATACTACAACTACTACCTCTACTGCTGCTACTACCGTCTCTCGTTCTCCCGGCCCTGACCCCCCTTATCGCATATACACTGGCAGCTCCCTTCACTTCCCTCTTCTCTGTGACTACTTTATGGTACTAGTCGAACCGGAACGGCTTATACATTGTTAGAGTCACAGTATTGCGCTTTTTTAATTCTTTATTCCCAAGTCTACTCAACATATAATTTTGAAACATTGTTATTCATTCAAGAGCTATTGTTTATGCCATATAAATAATTCTCGAGATACGCTGGAATTATCATTATGGAGAATTAAGATAATTTATTTTTTAAGTGTTTAGAAGGATGGGATGAAACTTACCTTCCCTTGAAGGATGTTGGTTCAATAGTCAGGTGGTTCTGGGGGCTCCACGTGGTGCTGGAACCCCCAGGTGGTAATGGGGCCCCCAGGTGGTGCCGTTATGAACTCAGCGCACTTGCGCATTTAGTAACGCACTTATCAAAGCACATTAACGCGCTTATTGACGCACATGTTAACGCTATCAATGTGCATTTCGTCTAGTTAGGAACGCACTTATCAACGCACTTGACGCGTTTGTTTTCAACGCACTTGATATCACGCTTCTGTTAGCATTCATGAGGGAGAGGTAAACCCGTAGGAGGTCATGCAGCGTCCTGGGGGTGAAAAGAAGGCAATCAGGTTTCAACCCAATGAATTATTATAATCATGGGGGAAGCGCTAAACCCGTAGGGAATATACAGCGCCTGTCCGGGGGGGGGGAGATGGAAGGTATTCGGACTCGATTCAGGGAACCGGAGGACAGATCCAATTCCCTAGATCAAGAGCCCCTCACCAGCGTCAAGGAACCTCCCTCGAGGGGTCAACCCAATGACACGTGATGACAGCTCCAATTCTTTGGATCAAGATCCCCCTCTCTCCCCCCCCTTCATGGGGAGTTGAGTACCTCTCACATATAAACATTCATTAACATTCTAGTAATAACATTTGTCACCTAATTTTTATTTTTTTATTAACACATCGGCCGTCTCCCACCAAGGCAGGGTGGCCCGAAAAAGAAACTTTCATCATCATTCACTCCATCACTGTCTTGCCAGAGGCGCGCTCACACTAGTTATAAAACTGCAACATTAACACCCCTCCTTCAGTGTGCAGACACTGTACTTCCCATATAAACATTCGCAATATAAACATTCGCCTAATCAGCACTCGAGTCTTTAAAAGTCATCGTTATATACCCCGGGAAGTATATCTCAATGTATATACACCGAGATGTGCATACAGTGTTTATACACATAGTTTTATTCAGCGTTTACTTGCTTTAATTAGCCTTGTATGTTCGTTGGTCAGGTTTAAAGCCTATCGACTACACGAGGGTCATTAAGGCTGCATGTCACCAGTACACAGTCAAGGGTATCTATTACCAAGGGTAATACCACTTTAATACCTAAAAGTCTCTCGGTATATATACACTGTACAGATACACACCTCTGTGTATATAAACTGCTTGTCTAGAATAATGCTGCCTTGAGGACCTTCCTGCAGTAGCTGCGTCATCTGACGTACTGAGCACACACAGCTCTGCAAGGTTCAGCTTCGTTGATTCGAAGTTCATGTGAACCACTCTACTCCGGCCCAGTGAACCACTGCAGGGTCCCAAGTGGTTCCAAAACCACTTGACCGAGGCGGGACAGTGACCTCCCTCTTGAGACTTGTCATGTGCAATTCTGCTTTCATGTATTTATTCAGTCTGGCCTCAGAATACTACATGAGGCATATTATTATTATTATTATTATTATTATTATTATTATTATTATTATTATTATTATTATTATTATTATTATTATTATTATTATTATTATATTTACGGAGAAGCGTTTAATCCGTGGTGGTCATTCAGCGAATGAGGAATGGGAGTCAGGTTCAGTCCAAGGGAGGGGAGGTCAGGTCCAATTTCTTGAATCAAGAGCCCCCTCACCGGCATTCAGGAACCTCCTTTGAGGGATTTACATGAGAATAAACTTTCAAGTTACGTGTGTGTATGTTTGAGCAATATTCCAAACACGTTTCGTGTGTATGTATGTGTGTTTGAGAGAGAGATAAAGAGAGAGAGAGAGAGAGAGAAATACAACATACTTGAGGTATACCCACCCATAATAGGCTAAACCGCACTAGCGAAAAGATAGGGCCAGGAGCTGTGACTTGACCCCTGCAACAACAAATAGGTGACTACACACACACACACACACACACAGCCCACTAGCGAAGAGGGGGCCAGGAACTGTGACTCAGCCCCTGCAACTACAAACAGGTCAGCACATACACACATCATCATTATCATCATTATCATCATTATCATCATTATCATCATTATCATCATTATCATCATTATCATCATTATCATCATCATCATCATCATCATTATCATCATAACTATGATTTTCAGATTATTATTCCATTGGCAGTACCCCCCAAAAAAAAAAAAAAATCTTTCATTAATTAACAATAACTTCATTTAACTTAACCTAACCTAGCCTAGCCTAGCCTAACCTAAACTAGCCTAACCTAACCTAATCTAACCTAGCCTAACCTAGCCTAACCTAACCTAACCTAGTCTAACCTAACCTAGCCTAACCTAGCCTAACCTAACCTAACCTAGCCTAACCTAACCTAACCTAACCTAGCCTAGCCTAACCTAACCTAGCCTAGCCTAACCTAACCTAACCTATAATAAAAAGCAATTTTAATTCCGTGTAAATATGTTATCAAAACAACTATCATTTAGGTATGAACACAGCAAATCTTTTGTCTTTCTTGAGTTACATGAAGGATCAAAATTCCTCTTCACATGAATCGGAAAATAACTTTCCAATTTTTCGAGATGAGCTGAAATTTATAGAGCAAGTAAGGTGGATATCTTTACTCGGTTTGTTTCCCACTTTATTATTATTCAGTAAGGTCAGCAGCAAGTCACAATAAAGTCAGAACGTTACGATACTCAGAGCCACAATAAATTCTGTCTCTCTCTCTCTCTCATTTCTTTTCCTACACCTTCTCCCCAACTCTCTCCTCTACAATAAGACCTTATCCCTACCTTTAATATTCCTCTTATATCTTCCAAGAGTCTTCACCACTACGCACTTTATATATGAAGACTTTAAAAGTGGATTTTTTCCTGGGTAAATGGATTTGCATCCACTGCCTGCCAGGTGTTGCTAAGATTGACTTCATGCAAATCTCGGAAGCAATATGCGAGGGCTCATTTTCAAGCCCCGAGCATTATATTTATGATATAGGGAAGCTGTAAAGCGGTAGGGGTTTACGGCCTCTTGGGGGGAAAATGGGAGATAATCAGGTTCGATTCAAGGGAGGAGGAGCCTCTCATCGGCTCTAAGGTACTCTCCTCGTAGGGTGTAGGATGGTGTGCAGTTCTCCAGGATGTGATCCTCAATAGTTGACAGACAGCTAGGTACCTATTTCCTGAAAGGTGAATATGGGTAGCTGGTGTAAGGAGACTTACACATACGTCTCGTCTTGCTCATGTGTTTATTTAATGCTAGGTGAACAGAGGCCTTAGGCATAAGGAGACGTGTCCATAAGCCACTCTCCAGCAAGGTGCATATTGAATACTAGGTGAACAATGGCAGCAGGAGTAAGGAGACTTGAACCTGCATACACAGTTATCGCCCAAACTCCAGCTCCTGTCTCACTCCCTCTCTCCAACCTCTACCTTTCTATTCTTGGTCGTTAACTCCTAATGTTCGGTAGTCTCGAATGAGTGAAAAATTTGCCTCAACCACCTGACTCCACAGCGAATAACATTTTTGACTTGCTTAACATGGAAAGAAAATGTATATTAACCTTCCGCTGAAAAAAAAAATACTTTATCCTCACACTGTAATATATTATAGTCTCCTTATGGCAGGATGGATAAAGGATGGGTGGGTTACTGGGGTGGTAGGGAGGTGGGTTGACTAGTGGGCTGGGGTGGGCATTTATGAGGTATATGGAGCAGTCTCGGAGACGCCCAACCCACGCCTGCCAATATTACCGTCAAGTTACCTCACAAGTGTTATATTTTGGCTTTTATGAGGTGGAGATGGGAGAGAAGGCGGGTCCAGAAGAGTAATAAAATTCACACACACACACACACACACACACACACACTACACACACACACACACACACACGATCCATCCATAGCTTCAAGAAGAGATATGATAAAGCCCATGGCGCAGGAGTGACCCAGTAGCGGCCAGTGAAGAGGCGGGGCCAGGAGCTATGACTCGACCCCTGCAACCACAACTAGGTGAGTACACACACACACATTAATTTTCCAGGTAAAGGCATCAGAAAGGGCAAGTAGGACAGGTGGGGTTCTACAAGGGTCGGTACTGGCACCAGTGCTTTTTCCCTGCATGCGTGGACGACATGCCGATGACGCGTAACTAACGAGAAGAATAAAAACAGGAGATAAATTAGATAAGGCAAGAAAAGACGACAAATAAACCTGGACAAACTTCATGATTGATTTCATAAGGGATTATTGGAATTCCACCCCAGCAATTATAAGGTTATGAAAATTGGGACGAGCAAATATTCCCCAAAATTGAGCTGTATTATACGATCCTTTATTCACTACGTTACGCCCACACAGTGGGCTTTATCAAGTCACAAACAGATCTACCTGAGCAGAGAGTACGCGAGTATATATAAGGAGCAAAACTTAGCCAGTAAATAATCGCATCGCACAGCATTTGTGTCTACTTTTCCACCGTGTCACTATTTTATACCATTTTTTCCATCACTGAAGGAAGAGGACCTCGAGGTGAGCACTGCGCTGAGTATATCGCTTGAGGCGCACATCAACCGAATAACCTCGGCAGTAAATAGATTTCAATAGCCTCAGCAATGATTCATTCACATTATAATTGCGACATTTGTCGGAGAAACATCTTGGAACCCTCACCTGTTAAAGCATATAAAAAAAATTGAGAAAACAGCAAACGTTTGTAATGAAACGAGACCCAGTGCTATGGGCAAATACAAAATACAAATATTTTTTTTATTTTCTGCGGAATACAGGTAGTGTAGTTTACGTTTAATTAGATCATTGTTATTAATAAAATTAATAACTTGATAGGGTCGACAGGAGTTTACTGTTTGAGAAGCGAGGACACATTTGGGCATTTAAAGGTACAGATGAGTCACAGTGATGTCAGGAAGTAATTTTTCAATCTCATGGTGTTCAGGAAGTGAAGTATTAGTAGTAGTAGCAGAGGCAGTCTCTAATACATAGTTTCGAAAATGGATATGACAGGGTCCGTGAGGCTCTAGCTTCTTGGCATGTTTTATCAGGAGAGAGTTCCATATTGATCATACATTCTCCAAGGTATATCTAAACACATGTCGTACACAGTGTTCTGAATAATTCTTTGTTTAGATTCCTGAAAGCTAATCTTAGATTAGATAAATTGCCACTGCAACCACAAATAGATGAGTACAGATAAGAGAGTGCAAAGAGGCGAGTACATGTTGGTGTGTATGGTCTCTTGTGTATTTCGTGATCATTGTCTTCCTCACTTCGTTACCCACTTCCTTCCCACCCCCTGCTTTTCCCGGTACCTCTCCCAACACCCCGCTTCTTCCTTCTTCCTCTTCCTCTCCACACCAAGCAAGGATGCCAATACGGTATGGTATGATATTTTTTTTCCCCGCCCCCTGCATTTTTCGTGCTTGTCAGAAATACCGTACCGTAATTTCCTAATTTCGGTACTGTACTGAATCCTGCACCGTACCGTACTTCCAGTCTCTTTTACCACCCCTCCCCACCTCACCGTCCATCCCCACCTCACCACTTCTCTTCCCCGTAATCTTTCTCCCCCTCCCTCATCTCCCTCACCATCGTAATTATGAACCCTGGGACGCCACCCTCATTGAAGCCCCTCGACCGCGGGTGCCAATTCCCAAGACACAACAGAAATGTGGCTCCCTAACTGGCACTCTCGAGTTTCCAGTGCCATTTTTCGTCCTTTATCGTGACGCGACGAATATTGGAAGGCGGTACGACCTTTCTACCTGCGTGGGGGGAGAGGGGAGAAGGCAGAAGGGAGATGAATCTGGGGTGATTTGAATGGACAGAATCTCGGCATGGGTTGAGGGGAGTGAGATGAGAGGGAAGAAAAGGATAGGAGAGAGAGAGAGAGAGAGAGATAGATAGAGAGAGAGAGAGATAGATAGATAGAGAGAGAGAGAGAGAGAGAGAGAGAGAGAGAGAGAGAGAGAGAGAGAGAGAGAGAGAGAGAGAGAGAGAGAGAGAGAGAGAGAGAGAGAGAGAGAGAGCAAGAATAAGAGACTATTCCTCACACTCCAGAAGGATATCTAAACGATGTTTTCGGGAATCCACCGCGAGGCTGGTCATGGACCAGTCCCCGGGGGCGTTGACCCCCCTCCAAGCATACTCCCTCCAGGGTCAACGCATCGGCAGCTGGCTCCCAGACCAGGCCTCCCAGGTCAGTCATTCCAGTGGTAATGGCGTGTATGTCTTCCCGTGGTTTTAATTGATCGATATATGGACTTATTAATTAAATTCATTAACGTAGAGTCGGCCTCGTCACTCTCTCCTTCCCTCTCAAGAGTCTCTGTGTTGATTCTGGTGAGATTCTCCTGGATCTCCACGTAAGCTGTGAGGTGCTAGACCAGAGGGACTTTTGTCAAGTTCAGCAAGCACTTGGTTATCTAGCTTATGTTGTGGTCTTCACGGAGGAGAAGGGATTAGGAGCCCTTTAGTAAATAAGTTTATTTAGGTACAGATACACATATGTATAATTATTATACATAGTAACATATGTGTAAATTACCTAGGATAACCCCCAAAAGACTCAAAGTTACTTATTTCCAATGAGATCCTTGATTTATTTCCATTGGGGTCCTTTGCTTGTTATACGAGGCTTCCTGTCTTATTTGGTATCCTTGTGTTATTTGGTATCCCTGTGTCATTCAACTGCTCTCCTGGACTGTTCCCTCGACGTGTCTGTGGTGAGGGAGTGTGGCTTCTCTCTCCCTCCTGGGGCGGTGTCTCAGCTAAGTCATTTCCTGGTGATAATCTTGGATAATTTCTTGGGGCGTGATTTTTGTTCATGTTTCAAGAATAAAAGATTATATTGATGGATCAAAGAGAGAGAGAGAGATTGGCTTTGCCGTGATTACCAATGAGGGTCCGTATAGTGCACAGTTGATAAGCAGTTCACAGTTACTGAGCAGTTCGCAGTTACAACGCAGCTTCTCTGTGTGTTCATTGCTGAGCTAATTATTTTTATTGTGTTTAATTTTACTTGCATTAATAAGTCTTCATTCTCAATAATCAGTACAATGTGTATTATAAATACTATTTTCTACGTCAAATCGTTAAACAATTTTCCGTTTCTCTCGTCGCCACCAGAGTTCAATACATTTTCCTGTTATAGACAGAGTTCAAACTTTTGGGCCACTTGCTTTATTAGGGAAATTTAAATCTATTGTTCCATTTACGCAGCTGAAGGTAAACAAGTGTAGAAGTTTCTTATGTGTGAAAATTTAATGTCCGACCCAGAGTTTTTATTGCACATATATATATATATATATATAAAATATATATATATATATATATATATATAAGGAAGAGTTGAGAATGGGGAAGAGGGGTAAGAAATGGAGGAAGAGAAAGAGAGGGAAGAAGAAAGACATTGAAATACTGGAAGGGAGGCAGGTAAGTAGAAGGAAGGAGGGAGAGATTGCAAGAGAGAGAGAGAGAGAGAGAGAGAGAGGGAGAGAGAATTACTAAAACCGATTAATCAATCACTGAGCATAGAATTGAGTTGTGGAATTATGCACAAATGTAAAATAAATAAGTTATTATTATAATCAAGGGGGGAGCGCTAAACCCGTAGGATTATACAGCGCCTGTGGGGGGATGTGGAAGGTATTCAGGCTTAATTCAGGGAACTGAAGCACAGATCCAACTCCCTAGATCAAGAGCCCCTCACCAGCGTCAAGGAACCTCCCTTGAGGGGTAAAATAAATAAAAATTAATAAAATATATAATATTTAGTCATAATAGAATATATCATAATCCAATTAGCTATTATTATTATTATTATTATTATTATTATTATTATTATTATTATTAATTATTTAATTATTATTAATTCCTCATTTTTTTTTTTTTTTGCTTTTTCGAAATGAGTATGGCAATTTCCAGACGTACAGTATGTATGCGTGTATGAGTATGCTTATGACTGCTGGTGTATTCACCGAGTTGTGTATGCGTTGTCTGGCGTGCATTGCTCCTCGCCCTCTCATAATAACTTTGGAAAATGTGTACGGTGTTTGAGTGTATGCGTGTGCCTGCATGAATTTCAAACTCAATTGTTCCTGGAATTCTATATACAACTCTACATAACACCTCGCCGCCCATCGGGGATACGCTACCACGCTATTAGATTACCAGTCTGCTAGCTAGCACGTCGGACCAGCCGTAGGCTTAGTAGTAACAGTCAAGCTTATGGCTATGGGTTTCCTACAATGATACTGCTTATATTATTATTGCTATTAAATTTAAGGGCAACTGCTAACCCAGTAGGGGTTAGAAAGTGTTTGGGAAATGGCAGGTTAACCGAGATTGATTTAGAGAAGAAGAACATCTCGTCAGCATCAAGGCTTCCTCCTTGTTGGGACTGGTCATGTCATCTGTCTGCTAACACAAGGTGGCCCCGCCAGAGTGGGCGATTATGGTTTCCCTATCGATTGTTCATCGTTATTCCAGTGAATATGGAACTGGATTGTTACGTTACCGCCCACAGGAATAGGGAATCTAAATACGAATAGCGAGTACATCTTGTAAGATACTGGTATACGAGTGACTGTGGTGTGGTTGCTAGGAAGGAGTAAACAGGTCTCGTGGCACGTTAAAGGGTTAATTAAGCATCCATTTGCTTATTGGAGATAGATTTTATACTCCAATAAAAAAAGTATAGGATTGTTACTTAGCTGTGTGCAAAGATAGTGTTGCACGAGTCTTGGAACACACTTAAAGTCTGCTTTTACTCTGGCCATGTGACGGGAGACCAGGAAGTGTGAAAACCTTTCCCATCTCTGGTATCTCCTGGCTGGACGTTGCA
The DNA here is from genome assembly GCA_009830355.1 of Cherax destructor. Lineage (NCBI taxonomy): Eukaryota > Metazoa > Arthropoda > Malacostraca > Decapoda > Parastacidae > Cherax > Cherax destructor. The sequence goes on from WNWK01000270.1 coordinate 347,665, forward strand.
TGCGGCTGCTGCAACTGTTACTCCCATTTTATAGCAAGGCCGTGATATAAATTTATACGCATAATAATAGAGCCGTGCATTTACATTTATGATTTCAATGCGTTAGCTCTACACACACACACACACACACACACACACACACACACACACACACACACACACATACACACACACACCACAGCATTAAGCTCTCACAGTAATTACCAACAACGCAGGATTTAGTAGGAGCATCCCAGTGGAGGAACCAACCATGTGTGTGTGTGTAGCACTCCTCCATTCTCACAGCAAGGCGACCCTCACGCCATTCTCACTGGCACTAGAAGCCCGGGAAATTCATTTATGGCACTCTCTGGCACCGAGGTCATGACACTTGAGGCCCGCGTTACTGTTCTTGCCCCGACCACACAGGAATGGATAGGAGTATTATCACATATCTGAACACCTTCAGAAGACAGCATCTTGCTCTCCGGGTCACCTCTTTCCTGTAAAATTATTATAATTATTATTATCATTATCATTATTATTATTAGTAGTAGTAGTACAATTAATTTTACTCTTATTATTATTATTATTATTATTATTAGTGTTGTTGTAATCACGAGGAAGCGCTAAACCGTATGGGGATGGATCATACAGCTCATGGGAAAATAGGAAGGACGGAATTTTATCAAGATATCCCTTTGAAGGGATTCTCCCGTCAAGCATTCCCTGCGACGTCTTCAAACGTCATCCCTATAACGTTTCTCTGTTGAAGTCACCTCAAGGAAGGTTCCTGGAAGCCGCCGAGGGGGCTCTTGATCCAAGTAATTGGATCAACCTGACCCTCCTCGAGTCTGAGTCGAACCTAAACGTTTTTCATCCCTTTTCCCTAGATGCTGTGTGATCCCTACAGGTTTAGCGCTTCTCGAGCGGTTCAGTCTTGACTCGGCTAGAAGTGCTCACTACATTTTATATTTTTACAAAGTTCTCATAAGAACATAAAAAAGAAGGAACACTGCAGAAGGTCTACTGGCCAACACCAGGAGAGTTCTTTGTTGCACATCAATTGCACACAATACCGACAAGATGAACATTAGACAAGTGTGCAACATCTAGGTATCTGTTGTAGACGTTTCGCCATCCAGTGGCTTTATCAATACAAATTCATGGACATGATTGGAAGACAGAAGAACTATATACAAAAGATGAGGTAATCACTCCCAAAGTCTTGGAGTTGGTTTGTAGAGCACCGTAGTCGTGAAGATTCTGGAGCACAGGCAAGAAGGCTGGCGCTTATATACTGGCGCCAGCCTTCATGTCCATAAATTTGTATTGATAAAGCCACTGGATGGCGAAACGTCTACAACAAAGATACCTAGATGTTGCACACGTGTCTAATTTTCAAGTTCTTTCTTTCTACTAGATTGTAGGCGTGTCCTTCACCACACGCTGCAAGATATTGCAAGATGCCGTTTATGAATCAAGTCTGTTGCAATAATCTTACTAATCTTATCCCTAGCTTTCTTACCTTAGATGCTTATCTTTCTCAGTACACTGTCAGATGGTCGGAGCTTCAGCGTGACCTGACCTGACCTTTACCATCTCATCTCCCACCTTGGGTACCTTTAAAAACAGATTAAATAGGTATGAGTGAAAAGGGTCGAGTTTTGTTGAAGATGACAAGTTGTATTCTTCAGTCAAATACAGAGGCAACAGATGTAGTAGTGAAATGAAGATGATGTGATCAGTCCATCAACCTTGCAGATATGAGGTGGTCAGTCCCTCAGGGTTGAGTTTGATTAGTACCTGAGGTACTGAAGCAAAGCTTGGGTAACTTTGGAGAAAGGTTGTAGAAATAGGTGGGTGGAAATGGTTGTTTTTGAGAAAGGACCTGCCTTGTATGGGCCAGTAGGCCTGCTGCAGTGTTCCTCCATTAATATTTCAACTACCTTTCACCATGTTCTTACTCGCTGGCAAATTAACCAAATTCAGGTAAGAGCCGAAACCTCGTTTAGTGAAATATAATTTGTTTTGGATTATTTTGAATGATTCCAGTCGAAGTATTGTTGTTTTTATTGTTTAAATTGGATATAAGGCTCTCGTGGCTCTGTTGGTAGCGTTCTCAGCTCCTACTCTGAGGGACCAGGGATCGCTCCCCGGCAGGGGATAAACGTTGGGTATGTTTCCTTACACCTGCTGTCGCTGTTCACCTAGCATACAGTAGGTACCCCGGTGTTAGTTACTGGTGGAAATAAAACAGTCAATCCCTGATGATGATGCACTGACCTGACTGCGTTATCCTGAATGGCTGACCATCCTGGTTAAAAATCCGAACAAATTCTTATGACGCACCAACTGTAATGGATTATCCAGGGCTGATGATAATCCTAACGAAATCTTAATCATTTTCTTCTTCGTTTTCTGCTTCTTCTTCTTCTTCCTTGACTTATTTTAGAGATCAAATTTGTTACTGCTGAAGGTATCGAGGACATTTTCTATGACGTTAAGAGAGACGTTTTCTGTTACAGATCAAGAATATGAGGACTTCGAGCTAGCACCTCTCAGGTACCGACCAGAGGGACTCGACCAGCTGTGTGAGGCAACCAGGTTTACTAAGGAGGAGCTTCAGTTTATGTAAGATTCAGTTATGATTATTATTATAATATTATTATAACTGTTCCTATTATTATTATTGTTGTTTTTGTTGTTATTATTAATATTATTGGTATTATTATTATTGCTATTATTATTGCAATTATTATTATTATTATTATTATTATTATTATTATTATTATTATTATTATTATTATTATTATTATTATTTATCACTAATGATGGGGGACAAAACTAGAAGTTTCGCTCCGTTAGTCACCATTAACGATCAAAACGTCTAGTTTATATTTGCAATTTCGAAGTTAGTTGCATATAATTTAGATTTTGCTAGTTTTTGTGCACTTCATAACCATCCTGTGAGTGGTAGTGGCTAGTTTATTGAACATCCCATATCCATTAAATGGACGTTAACGCAAGAACATATGGATATACAATAAGACCTAACAGGCCCCAAAAGGTATAATTATTAACAGGAGTATATATGGATACATATCTACAATTTGTCATACAAGTTACCAGCAAATTTAGGACACTTGCAAAATATGTCTATTAACTTATTTTCCCTAATAAGATAGCTTGACATATAACATTATTGTGTGGTCTCAATAAGTGGACAATAAAGCACATAGTTTTCAAGTGACCACAAGGCTGGCCACATATTTTGCAGTTAGTTTGATCAGCGTCTCTGTGTGTGTGATAAACTGCCAAAGGTACTATACTTGTAACGAACCCTGAGCCTGGCTAGTACAACATCAGTCTGTACTACAAGTTGTTCCTTAGACATGCTACGTTCATTTTATCATAGTGAGTTATAAACACATTCAGGCTTCTAACTGTATTCCTATGACATTCAAATACATTATTTACTTCTCTCCTAGTACTCTTTCCGATGCTTGACAAACACAACACCAGTATTTTCTCCTCCTTAATTTAAAGTACTTTCTATGTCCAACTTATCAGTATTATTATTTAAGATATTTTTTTTTCATATTAATGTTCTCATCAGGTATCGAGGGTTCAAGCAAGAATGTCCAACGGGTGTCATCTCCGAAGAAACCTTCAAGGAGATCTACGGCAAATTCTTTCCCTTGGGAGGCCAGCCCGACGACGGATCAGGCAGAAGTAAGCTCCTTGCACTCGTCTCCCAAGACGCTTGTATGTCACGGATTTCCTGGACATGTCCTCGTTTTACAGAAGGAGTATATTTGTTATATTTTGAGAAGACATTGCATTCTATTTATGATATATATATATATATATATATATATATATATATATATATATATATATATATATATATATATATATACATATCCGCTATCCACACAGACAGACATGTCATGTGTGCAAACCCACTCTTATGCACACATACTGTCATGTACAACCACTGTCATGCACACTCACTGTCTCCACAGACTCTGTCATGTACGTTCATTACAGATACCAACTCTCTCACAGACTCTGCCATGTACGCCCACTACGTATTTGGGACGATGGACCAGGATGGGTCTGGGTCCATCACTTTCGGGGACTTCATCATGGGATTGTCGGTGCTACTAAAGGGGACGCTGCAGGAGAGAATAAACTGGATTTTCAAGTAAGCATCAGTTATCCCTTCAATGGTCACTTCTGTTCAGTTATACCTTCAATGGTTGCTTCTTTTCAGTTACCCCTCCAATGGTCAGTTCTCTTCAGTTACCCCTTCAATGGCCACTTCTCTTCAGTTACCCCTTCAATTGTCACTTCTCTTCAGTTACCCTTTCAATGGCCACTTCTCTTGAGTTATCCCTTCAATGGTCACTTCTCTTGAGTTATCCTTTCAATGGTCACTTCTCTTGAGTTATCCCTTCAATGGCCACTTCTCTTGAGTTATTCCTTCAATGGTCACTTCTCTTGAGTTATCCCTTCAATGGCCACTTCTCTTGAGTTATCCCTTCAATGGCCACTTCTCTTGAGTTATCCCTCCAATGGTCACTTCTCTTGAGTTACCCCTTCAATGGCCACTTCTCTTGAGTTACCCCTTCAATGGCCACTTCTCTTGAGTTATCCCTTCAATGGCCACTTCACTTGAGTTATCCCTTCAATGGCCACTTCTCTTGAGTTATCCCTTCAATGGTCACTTCTCTAGAGTTATCCCTTCAATGGTCACTTCTCTTGAGTTATCCCTTCAATGGTCACTTCTCTTGAGTTATCCCTTCAATGGTCACTTCTCTTCAGTTATCCCTTCAATGGTCACTTCTCTTCAGTTATCCCTTCAATGGTCACTTCTCTTGAGTTACCCCTTCAATGGCCACTTCTCTTGAGTTATCCCTTCAATGGTCACTTCTCTTGAGTTATCCCTTCAATGGCCACTTTGGTCACTTCTCTTGAGTTATCCCTTCAATGGCCACTTTGGTCACTTCTCTTGAGTTATCCCTTCAATGGCCACTTCTCTTGAGTTATCCCTTCAATGGTCACTTCTCTTGAGTTATCCCTTCAATGGCCACTTCTCTTGAGTTATCTCTTCAATGGTCACTTCTCTTGAGTTATCCCTTCAATGGTCACTTCTCTTGAGTTATCCCTTCAATGGTCACTTCTCTTGAGTTATCCCTTCAATGGCCACTTCTCTTGAGTTATTCCTTCAATGGTCACTTCTCTTGAGTTATCCCTTCAATGGCCACTTCTCTTGAGTTATCCCTTCAATGGCCACTTCTCTTGAGTTATCCCTTCAATGGCCACTTCTCTTGAGTTATCCCTTCAATGGTCACTTCTCTTCAGTTATCCCTTCAATGGTCACTTCTCTTCAGTTACCCCTTCAATGACCACTTCTCTTGAGTTATCCCTTCAATGGCCACTTCTCTTGAGTTATCCCTTCAATGGCCACTTCTCTTAAGTTATCCCTTCAATGGTCACTTCTCTTGAGTTATCCCTTCAATGGTCACTTCTCTTGAGTTATCCCTTCAATGGTCACTTCTCTTGAGTTATCCTTTCAATGGTCACTTCTCTTGAGTTATCCCTTCAATGGTCACTTCTCTTGAGTTATCCCTTCAATGGTCACTTCTCTTGAGTTACCCCTTCAATGGCCACTTCTCTTGAGTTATCCCTTCAATAGTCACTTCTCTTGAGTTATCCCTTCAATGGTCACTTCTCTTGAGTTACCCTTCAATGGTCACTTCTCTTGAGTTATCCCTTCAATGGTCACTTCTCTTGAGTTATCCCTTCAATGGTCACTTCTCTTGAGTTATCCCTTCAATGGTCACTTCTCTTGAGTTACCCCTTCAATGGCCACTTCTCTTGAGTTATCCCTTCAATGGTCACTTCTCTTGAGTTATCCCTTCAATGGTCACTTCTCTTGAGTTACCCCTTCAATGGTCACTTCTCTTGAGTTATCCCTTCAATGGTCACTTCTCTTGAGTTATCCCTTCAATGGTCACTTCTCTTGAGTTATCCCTTCAATGGTCACTTCTCTTGAGTTACCCCTTCAATGGTCACTTCTCTTGAGTTATCCCTTCAATGGTCACTTCTCGTGAGTTATCCCTTCAATGGTCACTTCTCTTTAGTTATCCCTTCAATGGTCACTTCTCTTGAGTTACCCCTTCAATGGCCACTTCTCTTGAGTTATCCCTTCAATGGTCACTTCTCTTGAGTTATCCCTTCAATGGTCACTTCTCTTGAGTTACCCCTTCAATGGTCACTTCTCTTGAGTTATCCCTTCAATGGTCACTTCTCTTGAGTTATCCCTTCAATGGTCAATTCTTTTCCTACTTCGTTATTTACATTTGTCTTTTAACAAGAATATGTATTTTTAATATTTCTTATATGTTTAAAACTTGTCCCTCACGTTAGGCACCATCAACAAATTAGTCCAGTATGACACCACAAGATATACACACTGAGAGGTGTATTTATGGCAGTGTATATACACTGAGAGTTGATTTTTATCCCTATTTTAGGGATTAAAGTATTCTTGTCTGGTGATGAAAAGGTTACGTGTAGCCTTAACAACCCTCGTGTAGTATACAGGGTTTAAACCCCTTTAACAAGGGTTAATCAGCAAGTTTAATTATGTATAATAACAAGTGGTTAACGAGTGTTTAAGGCAGGTATGATACCAGGGGGTTCATCAACAGGTTAATCCGGTATCATACGAGGCAGCTCTTCATCAACGGCAGTTAAGTCAGACATTAGTACCAACATTAAACGTGGTTTAACTTTTTAAAGAGGATTCAGTCAGGGTTGATTTGCATATCGATGGTATTCAATACCGACGTGATGATGAATTCGACACATATGCAACATCTGGGTATCCTTACTTCTAGACGTTTCGCCCTTCAGTGGTTTTTATCAGTACAATACATGGACATAATATGAATACTAGAAATATTTACAGCAGACAGTGGAAGATGAGATAAGTCCCTCAGCCAAGGACAAGGTGATGAGCACCGGGGTCTTGAAGACTACGGTGCTCATCGCCTGCCTGATTCTGTTTATGTCTTAAGACATCATCAATAAAGGGCTGTATAATGCTGTATTTATTTCTCTTTTACTAAAGTATCCTCTCTATTGTGTGAATCAGCTACCTTATTTTCCCCTTATGGAATAACTTTCTTTCTTGAGAGGCTGAGTTACGTCTGTGTTGACCTGGCTTCCTTCCTCCCGCAGTCTCTACGACATCAACAACGATGGCTACATCACCAAGGAGGAACTCATTGACATCGTGACGTCGATCTATGATCTCATGGGAGAGCCAGGCAACCATGGCATCGATGACGGCACTGCCATTGACCATGTAGACAAGGTCTTCGAGGTAGGCAAGTGCACACACACACAAACACACACACACACACACACACACACATACACATACACACACACACACACACACACACACACACACACACACACACACACAGGAACCAAGACTCTCTCTTTTTCTGTCTCCATTCATTTTAATATTTACCTCTCCCCTTCCCTTTTTGTTTACCCTATTTCCCATTCTTCCCTACCTACAAGTAACACCACATTCTTACCTTCAGCTACTCCCTCCACTTACTGTTACATTTCTCATCATTCATGCTATCTTACATCCCCCATCAGCATTCATACTATCTTACATCCCCCCACTCCTCACTCCCATCCTTCAGTACCCAGGATATTCCTTCAACACATGTCTGACGTCTTGGGTGTATTATTATGCCCAAGTACAGATAGTAAATACAGTATTTACTCACATATACTTTGTTAGTACAGTATATGTGCATATAGTACCATCAGTATTTGTCCCTACCAAATGTACAGATAATGTTATGTGGGCATTATAAGTGTGTATGCATGTGTATATGTGCATTAATTATTCTGTATATATTTGTGTACTAATCTGATTCAGTTTGTATATAAATGAGCGTATGTGTGTAAGAAATTAATAATTTGCAGATCAGTCCATCCCAACTTATCTTGGGTCAGATTATATTTAGTGGGATTTGCTTAATACAGGTGAAGTAGAGTTTGTTTACTGCGTTCAGGCTGGGTGTCGCCAGGCTAGTGTAAATATAAATTCTTAAGAGCATAATGTGAATGTTTAGATATATAACATAGGCCAAATTTCTCTCCAGCATTTCCCCACCCATCTTTCTCTTTTCCTATAACGATGGAGATTATTTTCATACGAATTCTGTATCCCCTGTGTATGGTATGGCTGAATAAGTGGTTAGTTTAATCAAATACCCGAGAAAGCAAAGGAAAATATAGAAGACAGATAGAGGATACAGTTTGTAACTGTGGAACTGTTCCATCCTGCAGTTGCGACCCTCTGAATCATCAGAGGGTTGCAACAAAACTGTTATAGAAACTACGGGAGCTTAAATTACCACAGAAACTTAAATTACTTTAACCCAAGTAAAGAGAGGCGATGATTATGAACCATACAATATCTAAAGTAGTAAATTACGTAAATATTATTATTAGTAGTAGTATTAGTACTAGTTGTAGTATGATTATTATTATTATGTTTACGTGAAGCACTACACCAGTAATTGGGATACTTTGCACGAGGAATAGAAGGCAATCAGGTCTTATTCTCTCTCATTCTTTTTTCAGAAGTTGGACCTGAATAAGGACGGAGTGGTCACTATGGACGAATTCATGGAGTACTGCTCAAAGGTGATACACAGTAATTTTGTGTGGTGTAGTGTGGTGATGTGAAAGCTGTGTAGTTGTAGTGTATCATGTGGTGATGTGTAGGGTGATGGTGCCAGTTGTGCCTGTACATGTACATAGGCATGCACGTCATATTTACTATGCGTCCCAGTTGTCCATGGGTGGTATTGTTCCTTCCTATACACTCCATACACACTGTATGCTCCCTATACACTCCATACACTGTATGCTCCCTATACACTCTATACACTGTATGCTCCCTATACACTCCATACACTGTATGCTCCTATACACCATACACTGTATGCTCCCTATTATTCACTGGTCACTCATCCGCCTGGGGAAACACTTCGTGTGGGATCCATGCCCAAGGAAGATACCTTCCCATCTTCCATACTAACCTCAAATAAAGACACCTAGTGTACATCTTTTAATGCATCTTCCCTCTCATGAAAGTACTGTAATTACTGAGCCCTTTGTGGAATACTTGACGGTATCCTCATCAATCTATTGAAGTCTCCCACCTCAGGCTGACACATTTCATTACTTGATGCACGAAACCCATCCTGTGTGATGGAATATACCAGGAAAATCTATTCTGTGTGATGAAATATGATAGGGAGAAACCCATCCTGGGTGATGGAGCATGACAGAAACAGCTAGCTTTTTTTTTCTTCCACTATCTGTCATAGGGAGTAAAGTAACAGCTGTTGTAAGTGCATTTCATGAAACACTAAAAAATTGATGAACGCTTATTCCTCCGTCGACGAATCACGGCCTGGTCACGGACACTTGCTATAGAGGGTGAGGCTCACCAACAGGAATCTGTTCTTAAGTCGAACCATATGGTTTCTGGAGCAACAGAACCCTTTCTAAGGTTTCATTCGTTGGCTAGGTTTCAAGACTATCAAGCTTCACTGAACCTCTTCACCACCAACACTCGTCAATAAATTCTCAGTGTATATATACTAAGACATACACCCGAGGTGTGCATACACTTCTTCTCTCATTGTATATCAGTACATCATGAGAGACGCACTTCTCTCTGTATACTTTGAGTATGTCTTCCACGTCTATTGTCTGGAATGAGACGTTTCCGAAGGTTCACATTAATCTTTGAACCTTGATGATGGTGATGTATGGTGGTGTAATTGGTGGGGAGAGTGTTGGCTGGTGTGATGGGGGGGTGCAAGTGATGGTGTTGATAGTGGCGGTGAGGGTGATGATTGGTGATGGTGGTGTGGCAGCAATTGTGATGGTGTGGCCATACCTGTGCTGGTGTGGCCATACCTGTGCTAGTGTGGCCATACCTGTGCTGGTGTGGCCATACCTGTGCTAGTGTGGCCTCTGAGACCCCAAACGAAGGTAGTTCACGAAATAAGTTTTCGTGTATCAGTTTGACTTTTTTTTTGCTAATTCAAATTTAAAAACTAAAAAAACAATTATCAAAATCTAAAACAGAAGATTAGTTTATTGAGTTTCAAGCTTATCGACTACGTGAGGGTCATTAAGGCTTCACGTAACCTGTTCACTACCAGTCAAGGATACTTTAATACTTTAAATAGGGATTAAAACATAATCACAGCATCAATACACTGAGAAATACACATCTCTCGGTGTATATATCCTTACCTAGAAATTGATTATCTTTTGAAAGCTGCATTTGTGTATTTTTATTGTTTGTTATCATTCATAGCAATAGTTGCGTTAATATAATTGGTACTTTAGTTATAGTAACTGATAATTCACAAACTAGAATCTTTTTTAACTTTTTTTTTTCATTTTCTGAAAAGGAAATTAGATGATCTTTCGGTCTGTTTTGGGCCTTTAACATGTAGGAATTATATCACTGTCCAAAATGGCTCGAAACGTTGACCAATTTCAATTTAGAATTTTGGATTAGTTGTGAGCAATTCCAGAGATGTTAACTGAAATAGTCAATCAGTTCACAGTTTACTGTTTACGTATTGCATTTTCTATGTTAGAAGAATAACTATTATTTTGTCTTGCAGAACGAGAAAGTCATTCAGTCCATGAACATCTTCAATGAGATTTAGTAGAGCGTCTCCACAGCAGCGACGTCACCCAGTGTTTACCTACGTCATCAGTTGCTGGTGACGCGACGTTCAGACGCCATCATCGTTCAGAACGACGCTTGGCCACGTTCAAGACGTACCAAGAAGCCTACTACTGTCTACTACAACACGATCAAGACTGTATCCTCGTAGACTATGTCTCGATCCTGTTTTCTTTTTTTAAGAAGGGTTGAACACTGTAGCTTCTGTACTCTAGTGGACGACTAGTAACTGAACCGGTGTTCAAGTGACAAACGACCTGTAATAGGTTACAGGTTTTAGCTCCGCGACCTGTTCAGTCTGCAGACTGTTAAAGCCGACAGGTCCACAGTCCTGTTCTGCAATGTTCAAGCCGACAAACTGAAAAAAACGGCAAAAGTTTAAGGAGGCTAATTGAGAAACTGGCGAATACTGAATCCTCTGCGTGATCGAGGATTGCGTAGCTTCACGGATAACTCAATAAAATGCTCAGTTCTGTGGTTAATTTTACCGTGGAAGTTTATTCATGTTCATTAGTTTGCCCTCGTCGACAGTTCTTCAAGTCGATGAGTGTCAAGATACTTGAATGTAGAAATCATAAGGCTCTCATGTGTGTCAAATCATCGCCTTATGTCAGGTTCCCCTGGTAATGAAGCCAGTCAGTGTTATCTTCCGTGATTCGTGCAAGACGATAAGTATCAAGGTGGGTTGATATACAGGTCGATGCGTGACAGAATCCTCGGAAGACGGGAGATGACTGCTCTCTAACACTATAGCCTCTCATGGGAAAAAAAAATATCAGGTAACAATCGATCCAAAACATCAACAAGATGCTGGAATGTGACAATTAAATAGAGTGACTGGAATGATCGGAAATCTAACGAGTGATTGGAATGATCAGGTATTTAAGAATAAGGAATGATATATGTAAACTAAGACGACTTGAGTATATTTTTAGATCTATGATAAAGGATGTTCATAAGAGCTGGCAGAACATAAAATTGTTGTATTTTTTTTAATTCACATTAAATTTTTTAGACTTTGTGAATAAGTTCAGAGGTTCATTGATGCTACAAATTGACAGGAAATGGTAAGTGAAAATCTTTAGAGCAGTATTTGCCACTTTCATTTTTAGGTAAAATCCTCTATGTTGTAAATTTATCAAGAATTGTAATAATGGTGGATAAAAAGTAATTCTGGAAACCTAAACTTTAGAAAATTTCACGAGGGGGCCGTATTGCCAGGGTAGGAAACACTGCTCTGGAGGGTAAATAACATGACGGCACTCTTGCTTAGCTTACTGGAGTTAAAGTCTGTTACGCAGTGATCAGCAAGATAGTACACAACATGCAAGGGATATTTTAAACTCTAAAATAGGGATTACATTCAACTCTTAGAGCACCAAGAGATATACACCTTTCGGTGAATACTCCTCTTGAGGTACCCTATACTCCTCTTGAAGTACCCTATACTGCTCTTGGGGTACCCTATACTGCTCTTGAGGTACCCTATACTGCTCTTGAGGTACCCTATACTGCTCTTGAGGTACCCTATACTGCTCTTGAGGTACCCTAAACTCCCATTGAGGTACCCTATACCCTAGTTGAATCCTATCCCCTTGAGAAACTCTATTCCCTTGAGGCTTCCTTTCAGGAATAAACTCTGGCAGAGCGGCTGGACACATAAACATAATCTGGGTATCCCACTTTTCTTACTGACTTATAAAGACACACTGAGCCGAAACATACAGGAATAGATTCATAGTTTCGTACATATTAAACCTAAAAATGTCTATTGTTACACTGTGATAGGTGAATTTATGTACTGTAAACATATAATTGGTTAAGATATACTCCCGAGTATGGGGTATGTTTAGATAATAATATACTACATGGGAATAAAAAAAAATAGAAGCTGGATCTATCCGTAAGTACACTCCCATATAATTTTCAGTTTTGTACGGTCCGGTCCTATTAAAGCCCTTATATATATATATATATATATATATATATATATATATATATATATATATATATATATATATATATATATATATATATATATATATATATATATATATATATATATATATATATATATATATATATATATATATATATATATATATACGTATATATATATATATATATATATATATATATATATATATATATATATATATATATATATATATATATATATATATATATATATATATATATATATATATATATATATATATATATATATATATATATATATACTATATATAATGTGTGTGTGTGTGACGTATCTGTCATGTGTACAAATCATATATTCCTAAAACATTTTATATCAAAGAATACGTGACCATGTCAATTGAAGTAGGTTAGTTTGAAAAGTTAGGTGGTAGGGGGCAGCACTGTGTGTCGCCTCCATAGTGAAAGTATCTTCTCTTTCTTATTCTTTCTCTTATATATTTACTCAAAGTCGATTAGAAGTAGCAATTTGAGTCTTAGTAAAGCGTTCTGGTGAACATTAGTGGCTTAGGTATTGTAGTGTGTGTGTGTATGTGTGTGTGTGTGTGTGTGTGTGTGTGTGTGTGTGTGTGTGTGACACATCCCTAACACGGTCACACTAAGGATAAAGTCACATCTCCCACTTAGGGAGATGTGACTTTATCCAGTCAGGACCATCCTCCGGGCAGAGTCCTACTGCACACAGCAATCTGGGGCCCCCAATCTTAGGAAGTGCCACATTCCTAGGTAGGTCCACACTCCTAAGGCCACACCCCTAGAGCCGCACTGCAGTCAGAGCCACACCATAAGTAGTTTAGGGAAAGAGAAGCATAGTCATAACCCGTGTGATCATAGAGCTAGACAGTTGTGGTTAGTCTCTTATTAACGCCCTCGCTGTCAGCCTTTGATTTATATGCCTCTGTCTCCCTCATCCATCCCTCTAATTTATCTTTCTCTCATCCCACGCTTTCGCAAGCACACACTCACTTTCACTCGCCAGGAGTATACCCGGAGTATACCCGGAGTATACCTGGAGTATACCAGCCTAAATAGTTCTCACAATTTTGTCACATTCACAGATGCACTTACGATAATTCTGTCTTACACTTGTTACCATGCTGACATGTTCACAGTTACCTTCAAGAACACATATGTAGCCTCATACTAGCACATGCATACACACGCACATGCACGCATACGCAAAGGCACGTATATATGCACTAATACGCATACTAACTTACACACATAATCAAATAATGAGAAAGATCAAAGAGTTAACATTACTCCCAACCAGTCACCAGAACCATATTAAGGAAATAAAGTCGGTGGCTCTCAAGACAACATATGCAACGTATGATCGACCAGTTTTCGAATATGCAGCGCCGGTGTGGAACCCACACGCGCTGCGTATGGAAACCGACACACAAAGAGTTATAAAAAAACTCCACGAATTATAACTCAGGAGGCTATGTTAACAAGGAAATGGAGGAGACATGATCATAACATACAAAATACTTGAGTAGACAAGATAAACACAGAGGTATTATAAGCAGGGTGCACAGATATACAAACACAGACATTAGAACATATTAATCACACACACACACACACACACACACACTCAGATCAGCCATAGGGATGTTAGGAAGTATTTCTTCAGCCTTAGAGTTGTCAGGAAGTGGAGCAATCTAGAAAGTGAAGTAGTGGAGGAAGGATCCATACATAGCTTTAAGAAGAGGTACGATAAGGCTCTTGGAGCAGGGAGTGAACCTAGCAAAGAGTATGGGCCAGGAGCTAGGACTCGACCCCTGCAACCACAAATAGGTAAGTACAGATAGGTGAGTACACACACACACACACACACACTCATATTTATGTACATTAAGTCCTCACTTAACGTCGTTGATATATTCTTGGAAACTGCGACTTTAAGCGAAACGGCGTATAACAAAACAATTTTATCATAGGATAATTGATATAAACATCAGGGATGCACAGTGCACGTTTAACACTCATTGCAACAAGGTTAAATCAAGGAATAAATGTTTGCAAAGCGAAAAGTTTAAGGAGCACCTCCTATCGCCAGACAGAAAACGAATGTGTAAACTCCACACAGAGAAAACGGCCCCGGCCGGGATTCGATTTTTTCCTCATCAACGTTATAACGAAACGACGTTAAGTGAGGACTCGCAGTACTCTTAAAAAACTTTAAGGAATCACAAATATATTCAGTGCACTGTCATTTTTCTCACCATCTTATATCTACTGTTTAATTACCATGGTTCGTTATTATACAGAAAAAAGAAACTCAGCAATATTAATGATGAGTGAATAATCACATGCACAGTGCAAGTTATATCAACTTTGAATATTTAAATCAGAATCCTTTTCAACAAATGCAGTTAATATTAAGGCTGCATGTGACCTGTAAACCATCAGTCAAGACTACTTTAGTCATTAGAGATTAAAGTCAACTTTCAGTGTATATATACTAAGCGATACAACACCTATCGATGTATATATCCCTGTGAATAACTAAAGAAAATGTAATGAACACTTGTCAATGCCCCACATGCCTGCATGGTGTTACGGGGGTCAACGCCCCCGCGGCCCCGATCAGGCCTCGTGGAGGCCTGGTCAGGGAGAGAGAAACTCAGAAAATTAATTCGTCTGTGTATTTCTACCCCAGAAGGGGGTCAAAATATACAGACCAGTAGGGGGTCGAAATATACAGACGAAATATACAGACCTCGGAAATCGAACATAATTGTTCGATTTCCGATGTGACCGAAACTCGGGGGTACAGAGGACCCTCGGTTTTCATTGAAAATTCTTTCCAGAATGCTGTTTGAGTGCCGTTACCGAACGAATTTGTTCCCATAAGGACAAATGTAAATTAGATCGAAATATACAGACCAGCAGGGGGTCGAAATATACAGACGAAATATACAGACAAGAAGGGGGTCTAAATATACAGATCAATTAATTTTCTGAGTTTGTCTCCACGTGGTTTTTTTTTATTGAGTATATATCCCTGTGTTTGTTTTGTTATCTCTCTCCTGGTGCTCTTTTTTTAACATTTTTTCGACTTACATGTTGCACTCATTCACGTCAATATATTATTAATTTCACCTTAAATCGTAAGCTTTTCTCTCATTGTTTATTTTTCAGTGTGTTGTAAAATGATATGCACTTGGAAAGTCTTTCTCGTACACGAGGAAGACTTTCGAAGTGCATATCTAGCAGGTGTCAGGGGCCCTCGTGCCCGTCTCAAAAGTCCACCGGAACACATGTTGTGGAATCGAGTTATCACGTTCATTTTTGTTTCACAGTTTAATGGGTCGTAATAATGACAAGTATCGAGGTTTACATTAACAAACGGGTAAACTATATGATCATTTTTTGAACAGAAGTGTACATTTCCTGACACTCGTGTAATGCACATAGGATAAATTTAGTACACTGTTGTACTTCTGGGTTTGCTAACTACTCAAGTCTGTGTGTTAAGTCAGAGATATTTCGCAGTCATCTGACGCTAGTGCTCGCCTCGTGGTGCCCTCAAAGACGCCAGTGAAGGGCTTTTAGATGCAAAGAACCGAAGCTATTCATCCTTTCTGTGGGTTAAATCTAATTACCTTCCATTCCCAAAGCTGTGTATGACCCTCCTTCGTGATTACAATAATCAGGAATCACCTAAATCTACTGTCATTTTATCGTATGAATAACTATCCAGTTTTTCGCAAAAAAAATCCAAATCTATTGCAATAAATAATTATGGGATAGAACATAAATGTTGAGCAGCATATAAATTTTTATAGGTTTATACGAGATGTCAAAACCAGGAATACTAATTAAAATTCGAGAAAAATCAGAATATTATGGTGGCTTTTTTCTCTCTCGAGTCGAGACGGAATAACAGAGAGATGATGACCGAAATTATCACTGAGGTCGTTGAAAAATGGGCCGATGAGAGTACAGCCGGAACGTACCAGGATCTGAGACTGGTACCGGAACGAGACTTTAGTGACGGAACCGTCTCTCTAGGGACAGCTTTCCCAAGTCATGAGAAAGATCTCTTAGAACGGGACGTCGTCCCGGTAAAGACCTTGTTCTGCAAAGTGTGTCGTTGTTTTCAGCCCCTGAATGATTGGACTTAGAATTCTAAGGTTTGGAACCTAGCATATGAGGTGTGGAGCCTAGCAGGTGATGAGGTGTGGAGCCTAGCATATGATGAGGTGCGGAGCCTAGCACATGATGAGGTGCGGAGCCTAGCACATAACAAAAAGTAATTATGTATTTTATAAAAGGAATGGAAACTAGTAAGCCAGTGGTTCCTTAGTAAGCCAGTGGTTCCTTAGTCACTGATTCCCAGCACCGGTAAATAAGAAGTTAACTGCTAACCACTGATTCCCAGCACCGGTAAATAAGAAGTTAACTGCTAACCACTGATTCCCAGCACCGGTAAATAAGAAGTTAACTGCTAACCACTGATTCCCAGCACCGGTAAATAAGAAGTTAACTGCTAACCACTGATTCCCAGCATCGGTAAAGGAGAAGTTGCTAACCACTGATACCCAGCACCAGTAAGCCAGTGATTCATAAGCGCACAGGAGACGCTTGTCCTGTTGCATAATCTCGAGCAAGGCGAAACATGGATCCAAATAAAGTACTGTCGACAAGAGTGAAGGAAAGACGCCAGCTTTTACTGGGACAACGTTTCGCTCTTGAGCAGTGTCAAGTCACCTTAATAAAGCTCTACACTGAGCGTAACGTTCTCCCTATAAGGTGTGCCTTCACCACGAAGACATGTTGTATATAGGAGTGTGTTAAGCTGGTGCCGGTGAAGAAGGGCTTTTGATCCCGAGGAACGGAGCTACCCATTAACCCCCATCCATAGATCAAACCTGATTACCTCCCATTCCCCCAGGCGCTGCATGACCTCCTAAGGTCCAAGCGCTTCCCCATTATAATAATAATAATAATAAAATAATATTTATAATAATAATTTATCCCGGTGATGTGATAGGTCGAGAGGATTTTTTTCTGTTGTCTTTTATTTCGTAAGCAAGTAATTCACATATCGAATATGTATATAAATAATAAAGAAATATATGCTGGTTAATAGACTTTATTTTATTCTCCTACCATTTTCTTTATTTCCCTCCTGCCAAGAAATATTACTTGTCCATGAAAGAGAAATTTAAGTAAATTCTCAGTGTATGTATATATATATATATATATATATATATATATATATATATATATATATATATATATATATATATATATATATATATATATATATATATATATATATAGTATATATATATATATATATATATATATATATATATATATATATATATATATATATATATATATATATATATATACGTGTGTGTGTGTGTGTGTAAAATTGGTCAATTGGCAAGAACTCATTTAAGATTAAATCTTTTCTAAAAAAAATTTTATACATTCACTGCATGGCATCAACTTCTGAATGGCATCAATCACTGCATGGCATCAACTACTGCATGGCATCAACTACTGCACGGCATCAACCACTGCACGGCATCAACCAGTGAATGGCATTAACCACCAGTCGGCTAACACCCAGGTACCTACTTACGGCTAGGTGAACAGGAACAGCAGATGTCTTGAGGAAACAAGCCCCAATATTTCCCCCCGTACCGGGGATCAAAGCATTATAACACTGCTCTTCCTGGTGATAGTTTATAGGGGCCACTGACAACTTACGCCGTATCGAGCCCTTCTAGCATCGTCAATGTAAACAAAGGGTAAGCAGTCGTAGCCCTTATAATGAAACACCACCACCAGCAGGAGTGACCATCACACCACAAGTTCTTCTCAATGACTGACCTTAAAGATGGTTGGCTTTAACAGCTCAGCATAACTATAGTTTTGGCAGATCTGACATTAGTGGTATCATTGTCTGAGGTAACTAAATATGCCCTTAAAATTATTAAAACTTGTTATATGTTGATTATTATTATTAGTAGTAGTAGTAGTAGTAGTATCATGGGGTAGCGCTAAACCCTGAGGGATTATAGAGCGCCTGTGTGTATGTGCGGAAATGGATGGAAGGCATTTAGGCTTCATTCAAGGAATGGGAACTCAGACCCAATTTCCTAGATCAAGATCCCTCACCAGCATCAAGGAACCTCCCTTGAGGGTATACATGTTGAAGGATTGAGACGCACCGATACAACGCACACTAAGTGCGACTGACAGTAATAAACTTACCTGCCTGGACGGTCCTCCGGGGGGGAAGGGGACACAACGCCCCCGCGGCCCGGACCATGACTATACCTTGCTAACATTGGAACGCTAACTTTTTTTCATTGTGGTGGTGGTCGGGTACAACACTTGAACTGTATTACCGAAACGTTTCGCCTGCTCAGCAGGCTTCTTCAGTCTGGGCGTTTTCTCTCAATTTTAATCAGGAGAAAGCGCTAAACCCCAGGGGTCTCATAGCTACCGCCGGCGGGGAAATCTGGAGACATTCAGTTTCGATCAAAGAAAGGAAGTCCACTTCCACGGATCGAAGCCCCCCGTCACCGACAACAAGGCATCTGCCTCGAGTCTTGGCATAAGTGTTCTTATCCGTCAACTTGTCTGTATTGTCTACCATCACATAATATGACAAACAGTTAGTGTTGTGTCCAGACATTTACTAGAAATTAATTGGCCAGTTACCGGCAGTTTGCCATTGACTTTTCCTTCACCTCTGATTTAGCGCCTTTAACTGTGATTTCTAGCCTTTAGTGGATCCTTCTATCCTTTAGTGGATGTTCTGGTGTTGCTGGGATGGCTCTGGTGCTGGGATGGCTCTGGTGCTGGGATGGTTCTAGTGTTGCTAGGATGGCTCTGGTGCTGGGATGGTTCTAGTGTTGCTGGGATGGTTCTGATGGTCCCGGGATGGTTCTGGTGGCGCTGGGATGGTCCTGGTGGTGCTGGGATGGTCCTAGTTGTGCTGGGACGGTTCTGGTGCTGGGATAGTTCTGATGGTGCTTCTTATTTGACTTGTTCCCCCCCTCCTCTCTCTCTCACCCTGTGACCTCTATTAATACCCATCACTTTTGACCTCCCGGGAGCCTGACCCCATTATACTGGTAAGCTTTATAAAGCCGTGACTTGTATATGTTTGTGTATATCAGATAAAAGTCCAGTCCTGGGCGAGACGTCTTAATGAGAGCTTTCATTGCGAAGGTAGTTTCTCCCCTATGCACTTGGAAAGTCTTTCTCGTACACGAGGAAGACTTTCGAAGTGCATATCTAGCAGGTGTCAGGGGCCCTCGTGCCCGTCTCAAAAGTCCACCGGAACACATGTTGTGGAATCCAGTTATCACGTTCATTTTGTTTCACAGTTTAATGGGTCGTAATAATGACAAGTATCGAGGTTTACATTAACAAACGGGTAAACTATATGATCATTTTTTGAACAGAAGTGTACATTTCCTGACACTCGTGTAATGCACATAGGATAAATTTAGTACACTGTTGTACTTCTGGGTTTGCTAACTACTCAAGTCTGTGTGTTAAGTCAGAGATATTTCGCAGTCATCTGACGCTAGTGCTCGCCTCGTGGTGCCCTCAAAGACGCCAGTGAAGGGCTTTTAGATGCAAAGAACCGAAGCTATTCATCCTTTCTGTGGTTAAATCTAATTACCTTCCATTCCCAAATCTGTGTATGACCCTCCTTCGTGATTACAATAATCAGGAATCACCTAAATCTACTGTCATTTTATCGTATGAATAACTATCCAGTTTTTCGCAAAAAAAATCCAAATCTATTGCAATAAATAATTATGGGATAGAACATAAATGTTGAGCAGCATATAAATTTTTATAGGTTTATACGAGATGTCAAAACCAGGAATACTAATTAAAATTCGAGAAAAATCAGAATATTATGGTGGCTTTTTTCTCTCTCGAGTCGAGACGGAATAACAGAGAGATGATGACCGAAATTATCACTGAGGTCGTTGAAAAATGGGCCGATGAGAGTACAGCCGGAACGTACCAGGATCTGAGACTGGTACCGGAACGAGACTTTAGTGACGGAACCGTCTCTCTAGGGACAGCTTTCCCAAGTCATGAGAAAGATCTCCTTAGAACGGGACGTCGTCCCGGTAAAGACCTTGTTCTGCAAAGTGTGTCGTTGTTTTCAGCCCCTGAATGATTGGACTTAGAATTCTAAGGTTTGGAACCTAGCATATGAGGTGTGGAGCCTAGCAGGTGATGAGGTGTGGAGCCTAGCATATGATGAGGTGCGGAGCCTAGCACATGATGAGGTGCGGAGCCTAGCACATAACAAAAAGTAATTATGTATTTTATAAAAGGAATGGAAACTAGTAAGCCAGTGGTTCCTTAGTCACTGATTCCCAGCACCGGTAAATAAGAAGTTAACTGCTAACCACTGATTCCCAGCACCGGTAAATAAGAAGTTAACTGCTAACCACTGATTCCCAGCACCGGTAAATAAGAAGTTAACTGCTAACCACTGATTCCCAGCACCGGTAAATAAGAAGTTAACTGCTAACCACTGATTCCCAGCATCGGTAAAGGAGAAGTTGCTAACCACTGATACCCAGCACCAGTAAGCCAGTGATTCATAAGCGCACAGGAGACGCTTGTCCTGTTGCATAATCTCGAGCAAGGCGAAACATGGATCCAAATAAAGTACTGTCGACAAGAGTGAAGGAAAGACGCCAGCTTTACTGGGACAACGTTTCGCTCTTGAGCAGTGTCAAGTCACCTTAATAAAGCTCTACACTGAGCGTAACGTTCTCCTATAAGGTGTGCCTTCACCACGAAGACATGTTGTATATAGGAGTGTGTTAAGCTGGTGCCGGTGAAGAAGGGCTTTGATCCCGAGGAACGGAGCTACCCATTAACCCCCATCCATAGATCAAACCTGATTACCTCCCATTCCCCAGGCGCTGCATGACCTCCTAAGGTCCAAGCGCTTCCCATTATAATAATAATAATAATAATAAAATAATATTTATAATAATAATTTATCCCGGTGATGTGATAGGTCGAGAGGATTTTTTTCTGTTGTCTGTTATTTCGTAAGCAAGTAATTCACATATCGAATATGTATATAAATAATAAAGAAATATATGCTGGTTAATAGACTTTATTTTATTCTCCTACCATTTTCTTTATTTCCCTCCTGCCAAGAAATATTACTTCGTCCATGAAAGAGAAATTTAAGTAAATTCTCAGTGTATGTGTATATATATATATATATATATATATATATATATATATATATATATATATATATATATATATATATATATATATATATATATATACGTATATATATATATATATATATATATATATATATATATATATATATATATATATATACGTATATATATATATATATATATATATATATATATATATATATATATATATATATATATATATATATATATATATATTACGTGTGTGTGTGTGTGGTAAAATTGGTCAATTGGCAAGAACTCATTTAAGATTAAATCTTTTCTAAAAAAAATCTTATACATTCACTGCATGGCATCAACTTCTGAATGGCATCAATCACTGCATGACATCAACTACTGCATGGCATCAACTACTGCACGGCATCAACCACTGCACGGCATCAACCAGTGAATGGCATTAACCACCAGTCGGCTAACACCCAGGTACCTACTTACGGCTAGGTGAACAGGAACAGCAGATGTCTTGAGGAAACAAGCCCCAATATTTCCCCCCGTACCGGGGATCAAAGCATTATAACACTGCTCTTCCTGGTGATAGTTTATAGGGGCCACTGACAACTTACGCCGTATCGAGCCCTTCTAGCATCGTCAATGTAAACAAAGGGTAAGCAGTCGTAGCCCTTATAATGAAACACCACCACCAGCAGGGAGTGACCATCACACCACAAGTTCTTCTCAATGACTGACCTTAAAGATGGTTGGCTTTAACAGCTCAGCATAACTATAGTTTTGGCAGATCTGACATTAGTGGTATCATTGTCTGAGGTAACTAAATATGCCCTTAAAATTATTAAAACTTGTTATATGTTGATTATTATTATTATGTAGTAGTAGTAGTAGTATCATGGGGTAGCGCTAAACCCTGAGGGATTATAGAGCGCCTGTGTGTATGTGCGGAAATGGATGGAAGGCATTTAGGCTTCATTCAAGGAATGGGAACTCAGACCCAATTTCCTAGATCAAGATCCCCTCACCAGCATCAAGGAACCTCCCTTGAAGGGGTATACATGTTGAAGGATTGAGACGCACCGATACAACGCACACTAAGTGCGACTGACAGTAATAAACTTATCTGCCTGGACGGTCCTCCGGGGGGGAAGGGGACACAACGCCCCCGCGGCCCGGACCATGACTATACCTTGCTAACATTGGAACGCTAACTTTTTTTCATGGTGGTGGTGGTCGGGTACAACACTTGAACTGTATTACCGAAACGTTTCGCCTGCTCAGCAGGCTTCTTCAGTCTGGGCGTTTTTCTCTCTAATTTTAATCAGGAGAAAGCGCTAAACCCACAGGGGTCTCATAGCTACCGCCGGCGGGGAAATCTGGAGACATTCAGTTTCGATCAAAAGAGAAGGGAAGTCCACTTCCACGGATCGAAAGCCCCCCCCCCCCCGTCACCGACAACAAGGCATCTGCCTCGAGTCTTGGCATAAGTGTTCTTATCCGTCAACTTGTCTGTATTGTCTACCATCACATAATATGACAAACAGTTAGTGTTGTGTCCAGACATTTACTAGAAATTAATTGGCCAGTTACCGGCAGTTTGCCATTGACTTTTCCTTCACCTCTGATTTAGCGCCTTTAACTGTGATTTCTAGCCTTTAGTGGATCCTTCTATCCTTTAGTGGATGTTCTGGTGTTGCTGGGATGGCTCTGGTGCTGGGATGGCTCTGGTGCTGGGATGGTTCTAGTGTTGCTAGGATGGCTCTGGTGCTGGGATGGTTCTAGTGTTGCTGGGATGGTTCTGATGGTCCCGGATGGTTCTGGTGGCGCTGGGATGGTCCTGGTGGTGCTGGGATGGTCCTAGTTGTGCTGGGACGGTTCTGGTGCTGGGATAGTTCTGATGGTGCTTCTTATTTGACTTGTTCCCCCCCTCCTCTCTCTCTCACCCTGTGACCTCTATTAATACCCATCACTTTTGACCTCCCGGGAGCCTGACCCCATTATACTGGTAAGCTTTATAAAGCCGTGACTTGTATATGTTTGTGTATATCAGATAAAAGTCCAGTCCTGGGCGAGACGTCTTAATGAGAGCTTTCATTGCGAAGGTAGTTTCTCCCCTAGCAATTACTGCCCTTTAATCTATATTAAGTGCAGATATCCAGTGTAATTTGCATATGAAAGCACCGAGATTATATTAACATTTATTCCAACTCACACTCTGGGCACGCGGCCCACTGCCGGGGAGCTGGACGAAGTATTTGACATGTAGCTCTGAGTTGTTATCTATGTTGTTTTATTCCCTATTGTATTCCTGTCAATGTATTTTGTCAATGTATTTTGCCTTGAAATAAAGTTTATACACAATTAAAAGATGGGGTGGTAAGGGAAGTGGAATATTCAAATGGCTCCAGAAATAAATCTAAATATTCTTCCTTGATGGTGGACCCCATCCTATATATATATATATATATATATATATATATATATATATATATATATATATATATATATATATATATATATATATATATATATTAGTGTGTGTGTGTGTGTGTCGTGCCGAATAGGTAAAATCTAAAATTTTCTTTTATACGTTTAAAGATATATTTTTTTTCATTTGTGTTAATGTAAAAATTATTAATTTTGTACCAAGGGAACCTTAGAAAACTTACCTAACCTTATTATATCAAGCGTAATTTAATTTAGCCTAATCCAACTAAATATATTTTAGATAACATTACAGTAATTTAATAATAAACAAACACAATGAAACATAATTTTTTCGTTAGGTTCAGAATGATTTTTGCATACACAAATTTTCGCTTGCCATATTCGGCAAGAAGAGCGTTGCTATTTAAGCCAAAATCGCAGGTTTTACCAAATAGGTAAAACTTGTGGTGTATGGAAGATGTATACTTCCATGTGCATATACACCGAGATGAGCAGCTCAGTGTATTTACACTGATATACACAGCTCAGTGTATTTACACTGATATACACACCTCAGTGTATTTACACTGATATACACAGCTCAGTGTATTTACACTGATATACACACCTCCGTGTATTTACACTAATATACACACCTCAGTGTATTTACACTGATATACACACCTCAGTGTATTTACACTGATATACACACCTCCGTGTATTTACACTGATATACACACCTCAGTGTATTTACACTGATATACACACCTCCGTGTATTTACACTAATATACACACCTCAGTGTATTCACACTGATATACACACCTCAGTGTATTTACACTGATATACACACCTCAGTGTATTTACACTAATATGCACACCTCAGTGTATTCACACTAATATACATACCTCAGTGTATTTACACTGAGATACACAACTTTCAGTGGATATACAGGATATACACTGAGAGACATACGCCTTTCAGTATACAGATATACATACCTTTCAGATATTCACTGAGAGACACCTTTCATTGTATATACACTGAGAGACACCTTTCAGTGTATATACGAGTGACACTTATCTTTCAATTTATATATAATGAGATACATACTATTCAGTGTACATTCACAGATATATACACCAGTCACTGTATATTCAGTGTGATACATACCTTTCAGTGTGTATACAATGAGAGATACATACTGATCAGTATACATACACTAAGATATACACAAACTTCAGTGTATATACAACGAGCTGAAAATAAAGACTTAGTTCAATGTATTACAAATCAGGTTTAAATCCTATTTCAGTTCTACTTGGTTTATTTCGAAGCTTTGTTGAACCTGTGATTAGACAACTGAAGCTTTGAACCAGGGTTCCGAATACTGGCGTTCAAGGCTGCCATGAATATAATTAACAACAATAAAAAGTAGTAGTAGTAGTAGTAGTAGTAGATTAAATTATCCACCAAATTATATTAGTATTCTAGTCTACGCTACAGACATCAATTCTACATCACTGAAATTCTTCATTTCCAAACTATTTCTCATTGTGCTGAAGCTTAAAATTTGGCAGCACCTCTTGCGAAAGAGAGCAAAAATCCATATATGTACGTACTCATCTCACTAAACCTTGTCGAGGGACAAGCTATACTTTGTACTGAGAGCAGCTGATCAGTGCTAGTAGTTAGCACCAGTGGTCCCTTCTGGGAAAGTCACGCTGGGGTCTCGCATCGCATTTCAGCTAGAAGACATTCACTGGCGAAGCGAAGTTGAACACTGGTGTACACAAGGGACTGTATGTGTGTGAGGAGCTTGTCTTGGGTTGTGGCTCCCCTTGACACCCTGTACTGTTATCAGTTGTTCATTACATTCAACAGGTCGGTTGGTGAATGGGGTTTAAAGTCCATCTGCTACACGAGGGGTCATTAAGGCTGCAGCCCACCTGTACTGTAGACCACCAGTGAAGAACACTTTAATATCTAACGTAGGGATTAAGGTAAACTTCTGTTGTATATTCAGTGAGAGATATACATCTCTCGGGGTATATTAGCTGTTTGATTCGACAGCTAACCCACAAACTGAAGATGAAACAAGACGACGTTTCTGCCCTTTCTGAACCCTAATCAAGTCGTAATGGACCGAAACGTCAGCTTCATTTCTTACTTTTGGATTGTGAGTTGTTCCAGCAAGGGCATTTTGGCTTTTATTTTTCTTGTTTATTAGTTTATCTTTTGTTCTGAAAACAAATACCTAAAAAAAGTCTTGGCTTTTGCCAACTCAGCAGGTGTTAGGATGTTGTTTCCTTCACAAATGCACAAGTTAAGGATGTGATTCGTACAGCAAATGCTGTTTTGAGAAGTCTGTGTTGATTTGCATATATGACTGACTTTTACAACTGTGTTGATGTGTTTGGTGGGGTAGATACACATGTATAATGTTCATTTTCACAAGTGTTTAAACGTTTCTCCGGCGTTCATGTTGACACTAGCTGGGGGAACCTAGATAAAATTAGCTAGTATTTAAGTACTCCTACGATATTCATCTGTTCACCGGATTTCAATACTTCAGAGCACTAAGTTAATTAGTTCCGCTAAGTTAATAGGTTTCATTAGCACTAATCGGTCGTCAGTTCACCAAGTACTGATATATTCAACAGTTACGGATTCGTTCACCAAGCAGATGGCTACTTGCTAAGAATCATCGTTATCCACACTCACGAAGACACTGATGGGCTCACTAGACCTTACAGAGATCGCACGGTATTAATGTTTTCTTTGAAGATCTGATATAATCACCAACACTCCAAGGATTATTAAAAACAATCTTTCCCATATGTATTTCCTTCACTTTTTTTCCCTAGGTGTGTCATTTCCCATCTCCCTGGTCTTCTCCTTTTAGTTTAACTACCGTTGCGGCCATTACAGACAGGTGACTGACTAGAGGACGATGGATAGTCTCTTCTGTCTTTGCACAGAAATAAAATCAGTGTAACCTTGACTCTCCGGAAAGGGCTCATCTGCCCTCTCTGCTGGAGTTCCTGGAGGTGGGGTAGGCTTGGGCGATGGCCGGCCTCGGAGGAGTCCTGCTGTTGAGAGTATTCCAGCGACGGGTGAAAGTCACCCGGTAGCTCTCCAGTGATCTTCCTTCCCCCTTCGGGCAGAAGAAGAGGTAGATTAAGGGGTTGAAGCAGGAGTTAGAAGCTGAGATGATGCCGAAGACAGCTATTACATTGGGGTTGATATGATGAATGTCCCCGAAGGACATCATCAGCTCCTGGAAGAGAGGAAGAGACAAATATATCAAAATCTATAGGCGCACCAAGCCTCTACCACTCATAATTATATTTACTATGTGAACTACAAGGGTCACGCAATAAATCTAAATAAATAATCAGAAATATGAATGACTGTTTACAAAAAAACATTTGATCATCTCACCCGAAAAACTTCCCTCTGATGTAATTATATTAACCCTCTCTCTCTCTCTCTCTCTCTCTCTCTCTCTCTCTCTCTCTCTCTCTCTCTCTCTCTCTCTCTCTCTCTCTCTCTCTCTCTTTTGTTTCTTCTTTTCCCCACTTCTTTTCTATCTTCCTCCCCTCCGTCTCTTCTCCCACTCCTCAACTAAGAACGACCACTTTGCATAAACAGTAAGACCGCTGGGAGGGAAGAAAGGGAGGTTGGGGAAAGAGAGGGGTACTAAGGAGGCAGAGAAGGTGATTTTCAAACTCCAGTAAAAGTCCTTAGCCTTTTACGAGAGTCCGAGAAACCAATTTGATTTCACGATTTTCAAGTAAGACCAAAACAATTCATCTTAATAATAGAAACAAAACAAGCCTCAAATCTATCATATGGGAGGGAGGTCAGTAATGAGTTTTCCTTGCTGGCCTGACTGGTCAGCAGAAACTAGGCTGTGATTACCGGAAGGTAACCACAGCCGGAAGGTAATCGCAGCAAAGTTTCCGGTAATACCGGAAGGTAATTCACCAAACCAGTAGGCTTTTTCAAGTCCACGGTTTTGGTATTTTATACCAATTATCTCCATATTGAATTTTAGTCTATTTCACGAAGCGCTAAATCAGTATGAGTCATTCAGCGCAAGGAGGGGGTGGAGGCACGATCCTCCTTCCGGTCATCGCTGCCTAATTTCTGATCAGTCAGGCGAGTTAAAAAGATTTATTACTGGCCTTCCACTCACTGCATTTGTGTCTGTTTACAATATAATCTGTTGGCAAGTTAATAATAATCTTTATTTATACAAGTACATGTACAAGTTATACAGTCCTAGCTGACATCAATGACATACTACTATACAGAAAGCCGCTTGTTATGCAGAGCATTTCGGGCAAATTAGGTCAATTTTGTCCCCATTCCAGTCCACTAACACCCAGGTACCTATTTTACTGATAGGTGAACATGGACAGCAGGTGTCTTAAGGAAACACGTCCTAATGCTTCCACCCCCACCGGGGATCGAACCACCGGCTTCAGTGTGTGAGCTGAGTGCGCTAGCGACTGAGCTACGAGATTTAGCACTATGAAACAGGTAGGATATGGGATGCATAATAAAACTATCACACTAAGGACAAAATGGGTTGAAAGATTCCCTCGCATTTCCTGAAGTTCTTTTATCAGCCAATATAGATATCGTAAACCTGATTCAGTATATTAGTCTTTCTGTTCTAGCGCCAGATGGCATCAGCTTCAGTACGTTGTAACATACAGGAGTGAGAGGTTCGCAGATGTACAAGTGGAGCGTCGCAGTACGGTGCGTCGTAGCCGAGGGCGTCGTATCATGGTCTTTCCTTCACTGGGCATCGCTGCACGAGGCATCACTGAACAGATCAGTGTATCATGGTGGCTTATAGCGCCGAGTGTCGCCCACAGCTAGGGATGTCACAACTCAGGGCATCATAACGTGGAGCATCGCACCGAGGGGGGTATTTATACCTGGCATCAAAATGCAAGGCATCACTTCGCAGGGCATCGCCATGTGGGGGTATCGTAATATAGGGCATAGCAATACGATCGCTTTGAAGAACTTCTTAACGGGGATAACTAAAATCAAAGGAGATTTCTCATTACATTTAGGGTTAATTTTTGGTATTATTTCAAAACATAAATGATAATTGTGGCTGTTGAACATAGTTTCGTGTAACGAAAGGCTCGCTAGATGGAAGGGCAAGTGCGTGGAGAGAGTTAGTTTGGGAGCTGAGTCACAGGTGGCGCTGACATACAAGAATGGAGGATGCTAGCAAAAAAAAAAAAAGCCCAAAACCATACATTCATCCTAACGTAAATTGTAATATACTAAATTCACACTTTTCCTTCCCCCTCACAGGTCAACTGCAATGCAAAGAAAGGTCAACAATTCTTAGTTGCACGGTGATAAAGAATTTACTTGCTGAAAGGTTAATTACACGATGATTTATGAATTGCACTTTGTTAAAAGTAGACTCGACTATTTTCACATAACCATCACCTGTATGAAGTAAGCCTTCTTACCTGTATGAAGTAAGCCTTCTTACCTGTATGAAGTAAGCCTTCTTACCTGTATGAAGTAAGCCTTCTTACCTGTATGAAATAAGCCTTCTTACCTGCATGAAGTAAGCCTTCTTACCTGTATGAAGTAAGCCTTCTTACCTGTATGAAGTAAGCCTTCTTACCTGTATGACATACGGGGTATTGGTGATGAAGAAGGTGACCACAATAACTATGGTCATATTGAGCGTCTTAGTCTTGGCTTGAGGAAGGAGACTGTTTGAGCGATGGCTGTCAATATTCCCTCGCTGCTCGCTTCTGTAAGAGGGTGAGGAGGTGAGTGTGATGGATGCTTGGGAAGGGGAGGAATTATGTAAGGAGGTGAGTGTGGAGAGAGTGACAGAAAAAAGGGGAAGTTTCTGTAAAAAGACTGAGAAGATCGATGCATGATAATGAATTTCTTTAAGGTGCTGAGAGATAGGGTGGGCTTCTGCTGTGAGAGTGTGGGGGTAAACAAGAGAGATGGATTCTTGTATATTTACCAGTTTACTGTTACGGGAGCGTCCACCTGGCGTACTCGGTTCGTCAATCTCGCTGCTCTCGTCAGGGCAGACGAGGGGTTTAGGTCTCCTAGAAGGGTGGGAAGGGTAGTCTACAGACAACTGAACTGCCTCCTCTATGTAGAATTTTCTTGAATATTGTAATTGTATTTGCTATCTTCCACCTGCCCTGCAATTCCTCTGCGTCTGAGAATTTGTTGGAAACTTAGATAAGCGGATTGCACAGAACTTTAGCTTAATATCCATGGGGAATTCCTGTCTGGTGCCAATGCTTTCATTGTATCGAGTTCCTCAGAATTATCATGATTTCCTGGCTCATCATTTCGCTATTTGCCAATTACGTGTATGTTGTCCTTTCCGCTGCCTGGCACTGATCTTCCTCGGCTGGGAAGAATCATACATTCCTACTGGTATCTACGTATAATCCACAGTCTACCTCCTGTCTCCCTTTGATGTGATTGTTCAGCATGATGTGATTGCTTAGTAGAAATAGGCATTTCTGGCTCGCTGTTCTCTGCCATAAGTCGAGCCTTTTTTTTTTTTTGGTCCAGACTCTGCTGTTTCTTAATTCTGCATCCTTGGATGGGCGACTGAATCATGGGCTCTTCCTGTGAGTCTTGTCAGCACCCCGGCAGAAAGGTGCGAATTTATCATTCTCTCTCCGGTGTTTATGAAAGAAGACAATCTGTATTTCTTGAGCTGCCGTGCACCAAGCCGGACGTCCCACTAAAACTGTAATCACCAACAGCTTAAGAGGTCAGACAACGGACCGTAATTACGGGACAGAGGATCGAGCCTTTACTTTTAATTGCACCACATCACCCACAAGGAAAAACCATACTATGTAGTATTTCAAGAGATTGGATAAGAATTCATTCACTTAAGACACCTACACTAAAAACCTAGGACCGAAAGGTCTCTGTAGACTATACCTCTGCGGTATAGCTACGAGAATAGCGTGTCTGTCTCGCCATTACTGCCACGAAAATCAAGCCTCCACTCCCTCCTGTACAAGTTTACCGAGTCACTGTCCCATATCTCATTCAGACTCTTAAGCTCACAGTCTCTCTAAGACATTTTCAGGCTTTCTCAAAACTTTTCCCGTCTCTCGTAGTTTCCTCGAAGACTCTCTTAACTCTTGGATGTACGTCCCAGTCCCGCCTGGACGCTCCTGTCTCCTTAAATCAATATTCCCACTCAATGAGCATCGTCTTCTGGATTTTCTCATCAATGCTTTGAAGGATTCCTTAGAGTCGCGACCAACCTCAAAGAAATGTTAAGATCTCTTCCTGGGGATTATAGATAAATCTGTAGTGGAGGGAAGACGGGGTAGGGGTCGGCCTTGGAAAGGTTGGAAGGAGGGGGTATAGGAGGTTTTGTGTGCGAGGGGCTTGGACTTCCAGCAAGCATGTGTGAGCGTATTTGATAGGAATGAATGGAGACAAATGGTTTTTAATACTTGACGTGCTGTTGGAGTGTGAGCAAAGTAACATTTATGAAGGGATTCAGGGAAACCGGCAGGCCGGACTTGAGTCCTGGAGATGGGAAGTACAGTGTCTGCACTCTGAAGGAGGGGTGTTAATGTTGCAGTTTTATAACTGTAGTGTAAAGCACACCTCTGGCAAGACAGTGATGGAGTGAATGATGATGAAAGTTTTTCTTTTTCGGGCCACCCTGCCTTGGTGGGAATCGGCCGATGTGTTAATAAATAAAAATAATTATATGTAACGACACAAGGGAGAAGAGAGAGATATGTTGAATGCATGAGAGAGGATAAACAGGAGAAAAGGGACTTGAGGAAATTTATGAGAAAGAGATATAACACTAATATCATACAATACATTGTTTTATAGATGAAAAAGAAAGGGAACAATAATAATAATTTTGTCATGCATCACTCATTCAAATTGTTCTTGAAACAAATAATTTATCTGCAAAGTATATATATATATATATATATATATATATATATATATATATATATATATATATATTATATATATATATATATATATATATATATATATATATACCCAGTGCGACTGGGAGTTATAGGGTGCGCAAAGCAAGGCAGGTAGCGTTACCTGCATTTCTGTCATCGTGTTTGGCTTCCAGTGGATTAGTCAAGGATTGTCCCTGAACGTTTGAGAGGGTGGTGGAGCTCAAGACCCCAAGTTCATTGAAGCAGCAGTGCAGTGGGACATCCTGGCAGACTCCTCCAGTAGACCATCTCCTCCCAAAGAGCACAAACAGTCCCATGGGACAAACCGATCATGGAAAAAATTTCCAACACAATGCTCACCAACGCTTCAGGAAATAGGGTCGGAGACCCATGGAGCATGGGGCAAGTGTGCTCTAAAGTTTCTCAAGGAGCTGGGTGGAAAACTCATCATAGAAACCAAGGACCACAGGGCGACCAGCTTCCTGTTTCAGAGACTCAGTGTTGCGATCCAGAGGGAAATGCCTGCAGTATTCTGGGCACGCGGCCCACTGCCGGGGAGTTGGACGAAGTATTTGACATGTAGCTCTGAGTTGTTATCTATGTTGTTTTACTCCCCATTGTATTTTGTATTTTGTCTTGAAATAAAGTTTGTATAAAAAAAGATGGGGTAGTAGGGAAGTGGAATATTCAAATGGCTTCAGAAAGAAATCTAAATATTCTTCCTTGAAGTCTTTTTATCCACTTCTCCGAGGCAATGGGTCCCACAATTGACACCAGAGGTGGACCCCATCCTATATATATATATATATATATATATATATATATATATATATATATATATATATATATATATATACATAATGCAAGAAGATCACAGTAAACAGGTGATATCACAATATGCAGAATAACCACTAAGAAAAAATATATATAGGGAGAGAGAGAGAGAGAGAGAGAGAGAGAGAGAGAGAGAGAGAGAGAGAGAGAGAGAATTTTAATAAAGAACTTGGTGAGCTGGTTTTAGCTATTGATCTGTCTGACTAATAAGTCTAGCTGTACAAACACTGTAGAAAACCACGTCCCTCCCTCCTCGCTCTTTTTCTTTTACACAATGGCGTTACAAGAGTATACTTAGATTTACAGCCTGTGTTTACAAGGTAAGAGTTGTTACTTGCTTCAACACACTTAAAAGCCTCCCCTGACACTTATCTATAAAGTGGCTAATATTATATGTAGCCTTGAAGCTTTTTGAATAATGCATGATGGAAAACAGATAATGCCACTCTCTCTCTCTCTCTCTCTCTCTCTCTCTCTCTCTCTCATGCGAGGACTCACCTGAAATAAGATGACTGTCTCCAGAGAGTGAAATAAATTCTCAGGTAGAGAATCAGCAGGAGCAGTTGACACGAGATGAAGACGAGTACCAGAATCACCATCAGATACACCTGCGAAGGTGAGGTATTCAGCTCATCACACCATCAGATTAGGTTACCTTAATTGATAACACCATCAGGTTAGGTTACCTTAATAACACCATCAGGTTAGGTTACCTTAATTGATAACACCATCAGGTTAGGTTACCTTAATTGATAACACCATCAGGTTAGGTTACCTTAATAACACCATCAATTAGGTTACCTTAATTGATAACACCATCAGATTAGGTTATCTTAATCGATAACACCATCAGGTTAGGTTACCTTAATTGATAACACCAACCGGTGAGGTTAGGTTAGATTATCCCACTGTCAGGCAAAATAAGAATATTGTTAGTTTGGGTTAACCATCTCTTCCTCAGGTTAGCATCGAGTTAGATAATCACGTCACTGGTTACTAGAACTTTATAATCATATAAATTGTACGTAAATGTATATTATTTCAGAAATATTGAAATGTACTTCAGTAAATGTTCTGAGTTTTTAATTTTCTTTCATTGCCGGAAAGGAGGCCTTTGAAACCTGAAAGGCCAACCCGAGAAAAAGGGAGAGGCCTATAAGGTCAGAAAGTGTAAGAAAAAATGCTATGAGGAAATGCTATGTAAATTAAATAAAGAGAAGACATAATTAGGACATACATAATCAGGACATACATAATTATGACATACATAATTAGGACATACATAATCAGGACATACATAATTATGACATACATAATTAGGACATACATAATTAGAACATACATAATCAGGACATACATAATTAGGACATACATAATTAGGACATACATAATTAGGACATACATAATTAGGACATACATAATCAGGACATATATAATCAGGACATACATAATTAGGACATACATAATTAGGACATACATAATTAGGACATACATAATCAGGACATACATAATCAGGATATACATAATTAGGACATACATAATCAAGACATACATAATCAGGACATACATAATCAGGACATATATAATCAGGACATATAATCAGGACATACATAATTAGAACATACATAATTAGGACATATATAATTAGGACATTCACAATTAGGACATTCACAATCATCGTTTACAGGATGGACGATTATTGTGAAGGGAAGGTTCATAACGAAGAGACATAATACAAG
Source organism: Cherax destructor (assembly GCA_009830355.1). Taxonomy (NCBI): domain Eukaryota; kingdom Metazoa; phylum Arthropoda; class Malacostraca; order Decapoda; family Parastacidae; genus Cherax; species Cherax destructor. The sequence goes on from WNWK01000270.1 coordinate 382,658, forward strand.
CCCCTGTTACCTAGCAGTAAATAGATACTTAGGAATTAGTGGAGAGTTGTGGCTCGCATCCTGGGGAAGGACATTACAAGGACCCCGAGTTGTCAATGTCGACAACTAGAGTAAAGAACACAAAAGTATGTGTACAGGACACCTTCACTGAAAACGTTTCGATCAAGAGATCTTGATCAAATACATGATGCGTATCAGGTTAGGTTAGGTAAGATTCGTCAGGAAACAGGACAAGTGTTTCCTGACGCTGGTCTTAATCATATGATGACCTGCCGCTGGAGGCTGTGGTCATCTGACCGAGGCCTTCCGCTGGCTTACCCGTCTACCCCTTTAAAAGTGAAGGTTATAATTATAATCATGGTATGAGTGTGAGGAAATACAGGTTAGGAGCAGAGTATCTGCAGTGGGATGAGGTGCAGGACGAAGGAAATGGAGAAGAGTGTACCTTAAGGCCATAGAGCCTCGTTACGCAGCTGTAAGGTGAGATTTCAGACTACTAGTACACACACATTGGAGACAGGATCTATACATAAGTACACACACACATACACACACACCTATTACAGCCTCTCACAAGCTCACCTTTCTAAAATTATTGTCGAGTTCATTAGTGTAGAACTTGGAGACGCAGTAGACTCCTCCCTCTGGAGTCTCGTGCCTGTGGAAGAACATGTAGATGAACGAGTTATATTCTCTGCGTCACGAAGGAAAAAAAGTATACATTGACTAGTAAACACACAATTAAAAACAGGCAATATACAGTGGCTGAAATAATTCACAACATATTATAAGATAACATTACGTCAAATTTAATTTTTAAACAGGTGAAGGAGTAAGCCAGTTGAAGGCTTCGGTCATATAACCACAAGCTTCCGTGGCGGGTCATCATGTGACTAAGACCCGCGTCAGGAACACTTGTCCCGTTTCCTGACGAATCTTACCTAGCCTAATTAACCCACAAAAAAAGTAAATTTAAACTAGGCGACGTCTCGGTTCGTACTGAACCATTATCAAATCGCTACTTCACAATGATTCAGGATGGATCGAAACGTCGTCTACGTGTCTTGCTGTATGCTTTAAGATAGAACTGACGTACGTTGTTTAAAAAAAATATAAAAGATACTTTGTTGAGGTTCCTGAAGGTTACTTTGATATTGATTAGCCTAGAATAGGTTGCTATGTGTGTACTCACCTAGTTGTGGTTGCAGGGGTCGAGTCATAGCTCCTGGCCCCGCCTCTTCACTGGCCGCTACTGGGTCACTCTCCCTGCGCCATGAGCTGTATCATACCTCTTAAAGCTATGAATGGTTCCTGCCTCCACTACATCGCTTCCCAAACTATTCCACTTCCTGACGACTCTGTGACTGAAGTGTGTACTCACCTAATTCACCTAATTGTAATCGCCTAATTGTGGTTGCATGGGTCGAGACTCAGCTCCTGGCCCCGCCTCTTCGCTGTCCGCTACTGGGTCTCTGCTCTCCCTGCTCCATGAGCTTTATCATACCTTGTCTTAAAACTATGTATGGTTCCCACCTCCACTATATCGTTCGCTAGACTATTCCACTTCCTGACTACTCTATGGCTGAAGAAATGCTTCCTAGCATCCCTTTAACTCATCTGAGTCTTCAGCTTCCAGTTGTGTCCTCTTGTTTCTGTGTTCCCTCTCTGGAACATCCTGTCACTATCTATCTTGTCGATTCCCTGCAGTATTTTGTATGTCGTTATCATGTCTCCTCTAACCCTTCTGTCCTCCAGTGTTGTTAGTCCTATTTCCCTCAACCTTTCTTCATAGGGCAGTCCCCTGAGCTGTGGAACTAGCCTTGTCGCAAACCTTTGCACTTTCTCTAATTTCTTGACGTGCTTGACCAGGTGTGGGTTCCAGACTGGTGCTGCATACTCTAGTATGGGCCTGACGTACACGGTGTACAGTGTCTTCAACGATTCCTTGTTAAGGTAACGGAACGCTAATCTTAGGTTTGTGTGTGTGTGTGTGTGTGTTGTATGTGTGTGTGTGTGTGTGTGTGTGTGTGTGTGTGTGTTTGTGAGTGTGGACAACGTGATAAATGCGCATCAAGAGAGCTTTACAAATTCTATATATCAAGAAGGGAAACATTTTCAGGCAGCTGTGAGCTTCCTCGAAGCTTCATTGTGGTGCAGATCGACCCGAGCTGTGAGTCCCTCGGGAACACCTCTCCTGTGAGAGTCCTTTCAAGGCCACACCTTCCTGATAGCAGCTTTCCAGGGGGTGAATAGCAAGGAATCCTGCAGTCAGGCTGAGCGTATCAAGAAACCTTCAGCCCTCAACATGTGTACCACAAACAGGGAGTGGCCAGAGTCCCTCCACGTACCATCTGTGATAAAAAAAAAAACTAAAGGATTTAGAAACTAAGACTTGCAGGTCGGCACTGCAAGAAATCTATCTCCCGAGGCACACATTAACTGGGTAACATCTGCACCACATCTAACATTACTTGACATAAGAACAGCAGTAATGAAGATGAACAAGAATTCACTGAGAATGTTTGAGAGGCAAGACTTGCTGCCTACAACTATAATAATAATATTAATAATATCTTTATTTATTACAAGTACATGTACAAGGTATACAGTCCTAGCTGACATCAATAACATACTACTATATAGAAAGCCGCCTGTTATGTAGAGTATTACGGGCAAATTAGGTCAGTTTTGCCCCAGGATGCGACCCACACAAGGGACTAACACCCAGGTACCCATTTTACTGATGGGTGAACATAGACAACCGGTGTAAAGAAACACGCCCAATGTTTCTACCCTCGCTGGGAATCGAACCCAGACTCTCGCCGTGTGAGGCGAGAGCTTCAGCTGTTGGCAGACCGTCATTGGCTTCATAAATCTCAGTCTGGGAGCGACACAGACTACACGACACGTTGTGTATAAAGAAAAATCTTCATTATACAGAGCCAACAGTGAGCAAGCTCTCGCCTAGTTAAACGAGTAAAGATACTAGACAAAATAATTTACCACAAGATAGCTGCTAGAGCTCTTATAATACAGGAGCTTTGAGGACAGAAATGAAAGGGAGCTTCTCGTATCACTGGAAGAGACTTATTTGTTTATCATATTCACTGAGAAAAGGACTTGGGGAATGAGAGGGGAATCAGATGTGATGGAAGTAAGAGGAGAGTAGCTTCCTATTCTTCGTGTGAAGATTCCTTCATCAGCGGCAAGGTAAGCTTGTTCCAGGAGACTGGAAGAAAGGAGAGTCGGAGGAGCCACGGTCTAACGCTACCCGTAATTAAGATGGTTGATGGAACCACAAGTACATGTGATAACAGAGTTTCAGACTATCCACTACAGTTGAAGGATAGGGAAGGTTCCAGGAAGTAAGAGGAGGGATAGGAAGGGTTCCAGGATGTGAGGGAAGGAGGGATAGGGAGGTTCCAGGATGTGAGGGAAGGAGGGATAGGGAGGGTTCCAGGATGTGAGGGAAGGAGGGATAGGGAGGGTTCCAGGATGTGAGGGAAGGAGGGATAGGGAAGGTTCCAGGGAGTGAGGGAGAGAGAGAAAAGAAAGGTTCTAAGAATCGAGGGAAGGAAGCATAGGGTAGGTCCTAGGGAGGAAAGGAAGGAAATGATAGGGATGGTCCCAGAAATTGAGGGAAGTAGAGTTTAGAAATGTCGAAAGAACTGAAGGAAGTAGAGAGAAAGAGGAGGGGGGGGGGAAAGATCCTGGGGATGGTAACAATGAAAGAGAGACAGGAACGGCTTGCCTTGTACTTATGGCCCAGCATCTGCTAATTGACCCCCCTAACATTTGGACCATCTTTGCTTCAGTAAGAATCCCAGTAATATTAACATCTCAAGTAATGTTAAAATCTCAAATAATGTTAGCATCTCAGGCAATGTTACTGAGACATCAATTGAAAAAAAAATTATTGTTTTTCTTACAAAAATAAAAATATCTTTGATCATATTTGGGTCTAGAAAGATTACAATGTTTTTATAGAATGAGGGTGACTTGAAGCCGCGCATTAGCATACTACTCCCTCAGTCCAGTCTAACCAGTGGACTGTGTTAGCTACTGTAGCAATTCAAAAAGTCTGTTGTTGGTGAGAGAATTTAAGAGCTTGCAGTCGCCCCCAATTGCTGTTACAAGGTTAGGAGTCTTACTGTAAATCATAGCACGGTTGGGGATAGAACCCGCGATCACAGAGTCATAAAACTCCAGACCGACGCTCAATCGTGTCATTACGATTTCGTGAGTCAAGTCTTACTGTAGTCAGTACTGCCAGTAGCACACGCTACCTTCTCAAATCATGCTCATTTCAAGAAAAAAGCTACAATCGTTCTATTTATATATATACATGGAGAGTAACATTCCACAGGTCGACAGTCACCTACACGCATCTGTGCCAATTTCATTCAATCATATGATCTCCTGAAGGCAATCATATCATCTGCATCCACTTCTCTGCCTTCACATTTCAAGGTCAGTTCTGCTACGTACATCACGGTAACAACTCTCTCTAGAAAGTGAACTAACGAAGACGTTCACTGCAACACCGTGCTATTATTTTGCACTGTGTCTAGCAGTTTGGTCGAACAACGAGGTTCTGTGTTTTTGTTTCCTAACGTTTTTTCTAACTCTATAAATAATTTTTTTTAGTTTGATTAGGAGAGTAGGGTTAAGTTAGCCTAGGTTACGTTGGGGTTAGACTAGGTTACTTAAACTTATAAAAAAAATAATTATAAATAATTATGGTGGCAGGTAAATCTTACTTCTGCTTATATACAGTATACATATCTTAACTTTCCTCTTTATTTCTTAACTTTAAATCATGTAATATCACCTTTAAAGTTTAGAAGGTCTGGTTTGAGGGCGCAGAGAGCAGTGATTCACTAAACCAAATTAACAAATATAACAGATGGAGTCAGTCACAGGGCCGTACGTAGCACCCTTCGCTGCCTCGTTGACCTAGCAGAAGCTGACACGGTCCTTCATCACCCATCTCTCTTCCTCACACTTCTCTCTTCTTCACCCATCTTCATCCATCCCTCTTCTTGAGAGCTGTGCGTTGTTGCTAGACGCTGTGATCACCTTTGCTGCTGAGACTTCGTTTATCCGTATTCAATTTATGTTTGTCTTTTAATGACAGTCTTGCGATAGCCTTGATGTAGTCTTGCGATAGCCTTGATGTAGTCTTGCGATAGCCTTGATGTAGTCTTGCGATAGCCTTGATGTAGTCTTGAGATAGCCTTGATATAGCCTTGCTGTAGGCTGGCTACAGCTTTGTTCAAAGCCAAAAAGTCTCTTGTTTTCTTTACTGTCCGTGTACATCTCTTCCCTTGCCCTCAATCCTGTTATCAATCCATCTGTCTTATTCACCTTTCTCCTCTCCCTAGCTCTTCCCTTTTTTCTTTGTCTCTCCTTCTCTGCCCTCCTACTCCTTCTTTTTCTTCTCTTCCCCTACCCTTCCCTTTCTCCTCGCCTGCTCATTGCCACTCCTCTATCTCTGCCCCTCGCCTCTCCTCACCAAAAGAAATTTGGTGAGTTTTCTGTCCGCTTTCTTCTCCGTGACCTAAATTCCTCCTTAGAATTCAATAAGAAACAATGAAATTTCTTGGCTTATCTGGGAAGATAAATTCCAGGCTAATCCTTATCATGCTTCGTGAGATGTGAAGCTGTGAGTTTTTATGTGAGGGATTATGTGAATAATTGTAGTGTGTGTGTACTCACCTAGTTGTGGTTGCAGGGGTCGATACATAGGTCGTGTGTGTGTGTGTTCGTTTGTGTGTATTTTGTCATTTGTCAAAGGCACTTGTCATTAGACACTCGGCCTGTCGTTATTGTTTGGTCTGCTAATTATGTTTCCAGGGGTCGAGTTTCAGCTCCTGGTCCCCGCCTCTCCGTTGGTTGCTAGTGGGTTCACCCCTACCTGCGTGAACCCTGTCATACCTATTCTTAAACCTATGTATTCGTTTTCTGTATCGTCAGCAAAAAGACACTTTATCTCAAGTTATTTAAATTCATGATTTTTTTTTACATAATAATTATCAAACTTTTACTTTTTTTTACGGAATGTCTCTATTTTATTCTTTTTTTTTTTGTATGTTTTTTGCATATTTATTATTCTTACGTCCTCCTGCAATCACAGTCCTATGCAAATTTTCTCAATCCGCACTAAATTATCTGGAAAACTTTTCGTCGTTATTAAAATTTCGTTGAAGAGTAAAGTTATGTTTTTATTAGGAAGTCTTATAATGTAATCTCTGAGGAGGATCTTGGCCCCTTTCTTCTTACACACTAACAAACTACTACACACTAACAAACTACTACACACTAACAAACTACTACACACTAACAAACTACTACACACTAACAACCGTGAAACTTATGCTTTGTCTACTTCAGCTACTGACGAAGATTCTACTCAGGAATCGAAAGGACTCAGGCTCTATTTCCACCCCAATAGTTTATTTGCATACTCTAGACGTCTATTTGTGATTATATATATATATATATATATATATATATATATATATATATATATATATATATATATAAAGACAGAAAAATAGAGAACCAAAACCATCGAAATAAATATTTGAAAGCTTATGAAACGCTTCAGATTCGTTCTGTTTTTAATTAATGCAGAAAAATGATATACGTCAAAGCAAACTTGATTTTTTTATTTTTTTCATATTTTTAATATTTTTTTATTTTACGTTTTTTTTTTTTTTTACCATTTACGCATTATATCTTCCGTTATTTTTATATGCTGTTTTATGTTATTTTGTTAGAGAATTTTATTCCTTTTTGGTGAATTGGTTTTAACTCGTTGCAGAGTTGATGGTTTTTAGCTGTGACTGACACGGGGCTCTTATAAATATTTCTTTATTGAATGTGTTGAGTTCAACTTCATATTGGACCACAAATACTACTACTACCACCATGACCACCACCACCACCACGACCAGCATCAACCATTACCTTCTACCACCACCATTATCACTACCACCATCCATTACCACCACCACCATCACCACTAGGCGAGGCCCACCCTATAATCCTCTCAGGCTTTATTTATGTATGAACATTGCAAATGAAATATAACCTCACGCAGGGGCTATATTACCCCACTGGGGATATATTTTTTGACATATATTGGTATATATTTCTTGACCTGTGGACGCCACATTGCTTCACATGCTGAGGCTATATTACCTACCCTCCTTGTTTGATTTTAATTTTCGTCACTGTTTACCTTTATACTCCTAGCCCCGGTGTAAGGTGGGCAGTGACTTATCTAAATGAAGGACATCTCTAAAGAGAAGGCATCCGTAGAACTTACAGTATTTCGTGGCTTATAAGATGCATTTTTTCCATAAAATGTCTCTAAAAACCACCCTGCGTCCTATAAACTGAAGGTCAGTGATGGGATCTATAAGTTTGAGGTGTGGGGTGGGCTGTAGCTATCCCAGTTACGTCCGATGCCGAGCCATTGAAACTAAAACAAGTCTCATAAGCCGCGTCTTATAAGCCGCGAAATACGGTACCTAGAGGAAATACCACAATCCTTCAAGGAGGATATCACTCACCTGAGAAAAACGAAGAGGTTGGGCAGGGAGGGCAGTAGACTCACTGCCCAGGCGGCCAGCACTAAGTTCTTGGCACTGATGAAGGGATTGAGAGGCCTCACCACAGCTTCGTGCCTGTCGATAGCGATAGCTACCAACATGTAGTTGCTGGAGGTGATGGCGAAGGTGGAGGCAACCTTGTAGAGCTTGCAGGCCACGTTGGACAAGTACCAGTGCTTGTCCAACACTTCCCACATCAGCTGACCTGGAGAACACACCTGCTGTGAGTTACTTGAGTCTTACTTGGGTCAGGAAAGCCCAGGTGTCGCTTGCTTTCTGGTGAGTTGATGGGATTGATTAGTGAGTAGCAATGCCGACGTTTCGGTCCGCCGTGGACCATTATCAAAGTACACTGAGGCGAGATAAGTAGAGTAGGTCAGAGTATATACGAGAGGGGGCGGGGGAAGAAGGGAGTAGTTGTAGCAGTAGTAGAGAAATTACTTTCTCAACTACTACCACTACTATTAATACTGCTACCAGTATTAATAGTAGCAGTGGTAGTAGTAGTAGTAGTGGTGGTGATAGTTGTGGTGGTGATGATGGTAGTGGTGGTGGTGGTGATGATAATGGTGGTGGTGATGAAGGTGGTGATGATGATGGTGGTGGTGATGATGGTGGTGGTGGTGGTGATGGGTGGTGGGGGTGGTGAGAAGGTGGTGGTGGTGATGAAGGTGGTGGTGGTGGTGTTGAGGATGGTGGTGGTGGTGAAGAAGGTGCTGGTGGTGGTGGTGGTGTTGATGAAGGTGGTGGTGGTGATGGTGGTGGTGGTAGTGATAATGGTGGTGGTGGTGAATGATGATGGTGGTGTGGTGATGATGGTGGTGGTAGTGGTGGTGGTAATGATGGTGGTGGTGGTGATGGTGGTGGTGGTGATGAAGGTGGTGGTAGGGACAGTGGTGGTGGTGGTGATGGTGATGATGGTGATGGTGGTGGTGGTGGTGGTGACAGGGGTGAAGGTTGTGGTAATTAACATGTCACTAACATCATGACTGTGGATTAACACTTCACGATTATAATCACGAGTCAGTCAACTACATCAACAAATATTACGCTAAACATTACTCAGTAAAGGTCAATAAATAACACAAAAGCTATAATGAACAAACACATATAATCAATAAAGCCTTGTAATTAACGAGGCTCTATAATTAACGAAACCCTATATTTAACGAAGTCCTATTATCAAAGGTACAGCTTTGCAAAAATATGAACGTTGAACTTTAGAGTCAGTTTTAGACTGAACTTGAACGAGAAGAACGAGTCCAGTGTGTCTGTGTGATTGCTGCACTATAAATGGGGCACTGTGAATGGGGCACTGTGAATGGGCACTGTGAATGGGGCACTGTGAATGGGGCACTGTGAATGGGGCACTGTGAATGGGGCACAATGTTTATGATAATGAGGCTATCCCCGCCATCCCATTAGGAGAGAGAGAGAGAGAATGAGGAACATGGGAGTATTTAAGCAAGAAGAATTGGAAAATGGAAGGAGAGAGGGAGGTAATGGCTTGGTGGAAGTAGAGAGGAGAGAGAGAGAGAGGCAAGGCAGAATGCGGAGAGAAAATAGCAGAAAATGAGAAATAGCAGGAAACGAGGTGTGGAGAATAAACAGCTAAGAGAGGGTAAAAGGAGATAGAAAAAATAGTGGGAGAGTGGGAAAAGAAAACAGAGGGCGGGGGAAGAGCAACGACTGTGGGAAAGTGTAGAGTAAATATTTGTGAAAGAGAGGAGAGGAGGAAATCGTGTATAAGAGAGAACGAGAGACAGTGAGAGAGAGAGAGAGAGAGAGAGAGAGAGAGAGAGAGAGAGAGAGAGAGAGAGAGAGAGAGAGACAGTGATAGAGAGAGCGAGAGACAGTGAGAGAGAAAATTCCACACAGAGGCTATTTACTGTGAAGAACCACAGTAAACTCTTTCCACCTAGACCACAACTACCACGTACCAGGTGGACCACCATACCACTACCTTACCCAGGATAGTCACGAAGACGACTAGCAGGTCAGCCAGGGTGAGATTGAAGCTGAGGATAGTCATCCGACCTCTCTTAGGCCACTTCTGACGGAGAGTAAACATAACCTTGGTGTTACCCAGCAGCGCCACCAGGAACATTACTCCCAGGATCCCCTGACGCAGCTGCTTGTGGTAGCCAGGACCCAACACCTCCGGCCGGACCACCACCTGTGGTAGAGTGAGGAAATTGAGATTGAGTTAGTGGTAGTGGTGGCCTAATCCAACTAAATATATTTTAGATAAGTTTACAATAATTTAATAATAAACAAAATACAATGAAATATATTTTTTTCGTTAAGTTCAGAATGATTTTTGCGAAATTATTGCATACACAAATTTTCGCTTGCCTTATTCGGCAAGAAGAGCGTTGCTAAGCCAAAATAGCAAGTTTTACCTATTCGGCACGGCATATATATATATATACCAAGGCAGGGTGACCCAAAAAGCAAGAAAACCCCAAAAAGAAAGAAAAATACTTTCATCATCATTCAACACTTTCACCATCACTGTCTTTACGAGGCGCTCAGATACGACAGCTTAGAAGTCCCGTCCAAACTGCCAATATCCCAAATCCCTCCTTTAAAGTGCAGGCATTGTACTTCCCATTTCCAGGACTCAAGTCCGGCTAACCGGTTTCCCTGAATCCCTTCACAAAATATTATGTATCCAGCACGCGCTGGATACATAGATGACTGGTGATCTCACTCACTGTAGCTGTCATGTCACGTCAACCTCAGGTCACCTCACTCACTGTAGCTGTCATGTCAGGTCAACCTCAGGTCACCTCACTCACTGTAGTAATCATATTAGGTCTAACTTGCATATTTTAGTCTATGTCCCGTGATAATCTCCTCAAGACTTTAAAGATCTTGTATGATGATGTCAACTCAAGTTCTCAGAAACTTAGGTAATACACAATATAAAAAGTTATCCTTACTCTACGTTTGACCAGCATATCTTACGTAATACGCATAAGGAAGCGTGGAATAAAGGAGGTCGTACAGCGCCTGGAGACTGGAAGGTAATCTGGTTAATCCAATTATAAATCCTCCTTGTTCCTCTGTGATCCAATTTTCTGTCTTACGTTTAATTCTTTCAACAATAATTCTACCATACACTTTATCGGGTATACGAAGAGATAGCTAGATGACGTACACAATATTTTTATCATCAATACTATATCTGGATATCGTGAATCATTAATTTTGCCACCAAGTGCACATACATGAAAGGATTTAAAAAGCCACAAAGGCTTTAGATACGTATAAAAAGATTTGTGTGTGGCTGGATTCATGGCCAAAAATAAACCAGTGATAATAAATGACAAATACCTAAAGGTCTTCGGTAAATATTCTACTGACATGTTGTCTAATATATATATATATATATATATATATATATATATATATATATATATATATATATATATATATATATATATATATATATATATATATATATATATATATATATATATATATATATATATATATATATATATATATATGGACATGTATTTAACTGAGTTATTTGATAAGGATCGACTGAGTAATACATGTTACAAATGTATTTCTTTCGCGTTGAATTCATGTACAGAAAACTGTAGAGACCACTTATGCTTCAAGGTGGCCAGAAGGTTCAGAAATTTCGGATATTTTTTTTTAAAGATTTATTCAGCAATGGAGCTACACATTTGAATGTTGTTGTTGTTGTTTTTGTTGTATGTTATTGTTGTTGATGTTTTTGTTCTTGTTACTGTTTTTGCTAATTCCAAGACTACTAATACTGCTGCTACTACTACTACTACTACTACTACTACTACTACTACTACTACTACTACTACTACTAATACTACTACTACTACTACTACTACTACTACTACTACTACTATTACTACTACTACTACTACTAATACTACTACTACTACTACTACTACTACTACTACTAATACTACTACTACTACTACTACTACTATAACCACTGAGATTACTACCGCTGTTTTTACCACTTCTATTAATAGTATTAATACTCTTATTACTAATACAAATTCCTACAACCAACAACAATGATTCCATGTACCACAATCACCATCACTCCTCCTACCAGCCCTGCCACCACCATCACTCCTCCTACCAGCCCTGCCATCACCATCACTCCTCCTACAAGCCCTGCCATCACCAACACTCCTCCTACCAGCCCTGCCATCACCATCACTCCTCCTACCAGCCCTGCCATCACCACCACTCCTCATACCAGCCATGCCATCACCAACACTCCTCCTACCAGCCCTGCCATCACCATCACTCCTCCTACCAGCCCTGCCATCACCAACACTCTCCTACCAGCCCTGCCACCACCATCACTCCTCCTACCAGCCCTGACCATCACCATCACTCCTCCTACCAGCCCTGCCATCACCATCACTCCTCCTACCAGCCCTGCCATCACCATCACTCCTCCTACCAGCCCTGCCATCACCATCACTCCTCCTACCAGCCCTGCCCTCACCAACACTCCTCCTACTAGCCCTGCTATCACCACCACTCCTCCTACCAGCCCTGCCACCATCACCATCACTCCTCCTACCAGACCTGCCATCACCATCACTCCTCCTCCAGCCCTCATACCAGCCTCCTACCAGCCCGCCATCACCATCCTCTCCTACCAGCCCTGCCACTCACCATCACTCCTCCTACCACGCACCTCCTGCCACCACGCCGCCATCACCATCACCTCCTACCAGCCTGCCACACACACTCCTCCTACCACCGCTCACCATCACTCCTCCTACCAGCCCTGCCACCACCATCACTCCTCCTACCAGCCCTGCCATCACCATCACTCCTCCTACCAGCCCTGCCATCACCATCACTCCTCCTACCAGCCCTGCCATCACCAACACTCCTCCTACCAGCCCTGCCATCACCAACACTCCTCCTACCAGCCCTGCCACCACCATCCACTCCTCCTACCAGCCCTGCCATCACCTCCACCACCCTCCACCATCCTCCTCCTACCAGCCCTGCCATCACCATCACTCCTCCTACCAGCCCTCCATCTCCACCAGCACCATCACTCTCTCACCAGTCACCTCCATCACTCCTACCACCTGCATCACCTACCTCTACCAGCCCTGCCATCACCAACACTCCTCCTACCAGCCCTGCCATCACCATCACTCCTCCTACCAGCCCTGCCATCACCATCACTTCTCCTACCAGCCCTGCCACCACCATCACTCCTCCTACCAGCCCTGCCACCATCACCATCACTCCTCCTACCAGCCCTGCCATCACCATCACTCCTCCTACCAGCCCTGCTATCACCACCACTCCTCCTACCAGCCCTGCCATCACACATCACCTGATCACCTCCTCCTACCAGCCCTGCCATCACCATCACTCCTCCTACCAGCCCTGCCATCACCACACTCCTCCTACCAGCCCTGCCATCACCATTCCTCCTACTCAGCCCTGCCATCAATCCCATCCTATCCTCCTACCAGCCCTGCCATCACCATCACTCTCCTACCAGCCCTGCCACTCACCATCACTCCTCTACCAGCCCTGCCATCACCATCACTCCTCCACCAGCCCTGCCATCACCACACTCCTCCTACCAGCCCTGCCACCCACCATCACTTCCTACCAGCCCTGCCATCACCTAACACTCCTACCAGCCTGCCATCACCAACACTCCTACCAGCCCTGCCATCACCACACTCCTCCTACCAGCCCTGCCATCACCAACTCCTCCTCACAGCCCTGCCATCACCAACACTCCTCCTACCAGCCCTGCCATCACCAACACTCCTCCTACCAGCCTCTGCATCACCAACACTCCTCCTACCAGCCCTGCCATCACCATCACTCCTCCTACCAGCCCTGCCATCACCAACACTCCTCCTACCAGCCCTGCCATCACCAACACCTCCTACCAGCCCTGCCATCACCATCACTCCTCCTACCAGCCCTGCCATCACCATCCTCCTCCTATCAGCCCTGCCATCACCAACACTCCTCCTACCAGCCCTGCCACCACCACACCCTCCTACCAGCCCTGCCACCACCATCACTCTCCTACCAGCCTCACCACCATCACCCTCCTACCAGCCCTCCATCCCAACACTCCTCCAGCCCTGCCATCACCAACACTCCTCCTACCAGCCCTGCCACCACCATCATCCTCTACCAGCCCTGCCACCACCATCACTCCTCCTACCAGCCCTGCCATCACCAACACTCCTACCAGCCCTGCCATCACCAACACTCCTACCAGCCCTGCCACCACTATCACTCCTCCTACCAGCCCTGCCATCACCAACACTCCTCCTACCAGCCCTGCCATCACCAACACTCCTCCTACCAGCCCTGCCATCACCAACACTCCTCCTACCAGCCCTGCCATCACCAACACTCCTCCTACCAGCCCTGCCATCACCAACACTCCTCCTACCAGCCCTGCCATCACCAACACTCCTCCTACCAGCCCTGCCATCACCAACACTCCTCCTACCAGCCCTGCCATCACCAACACTCCTCCTACCAGCACTACCATCACCAACACTCCTCCTACCAGCCCTGCCATCACCAACACTCCTCCTACCAGCCCTGCCATCACCAACACTCCTCCTACCAGCCCTGCCACCACCATCACACTGACAGCAAACACTACTCGGATAATTGCTTATCTTCCTCTCCTTTCCATTAAAGAAATTCATTTTCTTCACATTCTTTTCATTTCTTCGCATTGTATTTCTGTTCTTTACTTATTTTACTTTCCATTTCGCTTCATATCACTCACTTTTTCTCTTTTACTATATCTTACTATGTTTCCTGTATATTGCATACCTCTCTACCAGCCTGCCATCACACACCTCCTACCAGCCCTGCCACACCACACTCCTACCAGCCCTCCATCACCAACACCTCCTACCAGCCCTGCCATCACCAAACTTCCTACCAGCCTGCACACCATCACCCCCTACCAGCCCTGCCACACTATACCTCCTACCAGCCCTGCCATCACCAACACCCTCCTACCAGCCCTGCCACCACACCCTCCTACCAGCCCTACCATCACCAACACCTCCTACCAGCCCTGCCATCACCAACACTCCTACCAGCCCTGCACACTCACTCCTCTAGCCCTGCCATCACCAACATCTCCTACAGCCCTGCATCACCACACTCTCCTACCAGCTCCTTTCATCACTCAAACTCCTACCAGCCCTGCATCACCACACTCTACAGTACCTCCATCACAACACTCCTACCAGCCTGCCATCACCAACACCTCCTACCAGCCCTGCCATCACCAACATCCTCCTACAGCCTCCATCACCAAACTCCTACCAGCCCTGCCACACCATCACTCCTCCTACCAGCCCTCCACACCACATCCTCCTACCAGCCCTGCCATCACCATCACCCTCCTACCAGCCCTGCCATCACCAACACCTCCTACCAGCCCTGCCATCACCAACACCTCCTACCAGCCCTGCATACCACCCTACCAGCTCTGCACACATCACTCTCCTACCAGCCCTGCCACCACCATCCTACCACCCTGCCACACCATCACCCCTACCAGCTCCATCACTAACATCCTCCTACCAGCCCTGCATCACAACACTCCTCACAGCCTCCACACCATCACTCCTCTACCAGCCCTGCCACCACCATCACTCTCCTACCAGCCCTGCCATCACCAACACTCCTCTCAGCCCTGCCATCACCAAACTCCTTACAGCCCTGCAACTACATCTCCTACAGTCCTAATACAACATTTTCCAGCCTCATAACAACATTTCCAGTGCCATAAACACTCTCACAGCCTCATACACATTCTAGCTGCATACAACATCTACAGTCTATACAATACTCTCCTACCAGCCCGCATCACTAACATCTCTACCACTGCATCACCAATATCTCCTCAGCACTACTATCACAACACTTTCCTACCAGCCCTGCATCACCAACACCTCCTACCAGCCCTGCCATCACCAACACTCCTCCTACCAGCCCTGCCACCACCATCACACTGACAGCAAACACTACTCGGATAATTGCTTATCTTCCTCTCCTTTCCATTAAAGAAATCTCATTTTCTTCACATTCTTTTTCATTTCGCTCGCATTGTACTTTCACTCGCTTTCTTTTCACCTTCATTTTACTTTCCATTTCGCTTTCATATCACTCACATTTCTCTTTTACTTTCACTCGTATTTTACTTTCACTTTGGTTTTCTTTTCATTTTGGTTGCTCTTTCATTTTCATTTTTGTTCCGATTTCGCTTTCTTTTCACTTTCATTTTAATTTCTCTTCAGCTTTCATTTTCATTCTCATTTTCATGTTATTCGCATTTTACTTTCATTTTTGCTTTCTCTACATTTCGTAGTATTTCATGGCATTTATCATTTTTTCAACCATTTTTTATTTCACTTTTCCCTTACCATTTTCCGTCACATTTTTTTAAATCTAAGAAAAGGTATGTGGAGTAGGGGAAAAGGGGAGACAGAACAATGAAATAGGACAAGAAGGAAGACAAAATACTGTAGAGAGAAGGAAAAGATACGGATACAGAAAGAATAAAGGAGGGAGAGAGAGAGAGAGGGGAAGAGACAGGAGGTGAAGCCGAACACTAACATGATTAGAGAGGAGAGATATTGAAAGTGCAGGACACAGACCACTCACTGTGAGAGAACGATTCTCTCTCTCTCTCCTCTCTCTCTCTCTCTCTCTCTCTCTCTCTCTCTCTCTATCATACAGGTGGTGGCACCATTAGATCTTAAGTGGCACGATGAATGGCCAGGCAGTGTGTCTACTGTCAACTTTGCTGACCACACTGACAGTGTAATGGTCGACCAGTGTAGCCAGAATTAATTACCATGACCTCAGTGAGGTGTGTGTATGTGTGTGTTACGTGGGCGTGAATAAGTGTGTATTGTACGAGGGAGGATATTGCAGCAAGTGGGTGTTTGAATGGCTATGCAAATCACCTTGCCTGAGTGAACTAATATATATATCAGCTTCCAGGAAGCCTGGGATGATCCTCGCTCCTCTCCTCCTTCCCTACGCAAACATACATTAATTATATCAACAGTAATGTCAAACATATATAGTGGGGGACCTACATTTTTGGGACCCTGATATTTGAACGGCTATGGGGGCCCCTTCGCAACCCCTTGTCATACAGTAGACCAAAATTTTTTAAGCAATGTTGACTAAAGTGGCTTCTTGGGGCCCTCCGGGATTAGGGCCCCTGAAGCTTAAGCTTCATTAGTTTGATAGTAGATCCGCCCCTGAACGTGTGCCCTCATAAACACACACACACACACACACACACACAGGGGTATGTCCTACGAGGGGAGGTTAAGGAAAATCGACCTGATGACACTGGAAGACAGGAGGATAGAGGGGATATGATAACGACATATAAAATACTGAGAGGAATTAACAAGGTGGATAGGGACGGAATGTTTCAGAGATGGGACACAGCAACAAGGGGTCAGAACTGGAATTTGAAATTTCAGATAAGTCACATGGATGTTAGGAAGTTTTTCTTCAGTCATAGAGTTGTCAGGAAGTGGGAACAATCTGGAGTGTGATGTAGTGGAGGCAGGGTCCATACATAGCTTTAAGAAGACGTATGATAATGCTCATGGAGAAGGGAGAGAGTGGACCTAGTAGAGACCAACAAAGAGGCGGGACCAGGAGCTATGACTAGACCCCTTGAACCACAAATAGAGGAGTACACATACACATGCAAATGCAAGAAGGAATTTCATCAAGGACACCATTAAACTGGAGTAAAAACTTGAGGTACCCCTGTGGAACAAAGAGCATCTAAGAGGAAGGAGGCAACGAGTGATTGTCCTTGAAAAGACGTCAGAACGGGGAAGTGTAACAAGCGGGGTGCCGCAAGGATCGGTATTAAGACCACTATTGTTTCTAGTTTATGTGAACGATATTCCAGATATGATGGAGTCAGTTGTATCCCTGTTGGCTGATGATGTAAAAACTGATGAGAATAATAAAACCAAAAGAGGACAGAAAAGAAGGCGACCAAGGGATCTGGACAAGCAGCAAGATTGTTCAGATAAGTAGCTGCTTGAATTCAACCCCAGAGGTTGAAGACCTCACTTAAAGAGAAAGACCTAGGGTTGATGTTTTTTTTTATTTTGCCTCCGAAACGGCTAGTTTATTGTGCAGACCGTATCAATATTGTGGACGGTACCGCAAGAGCATATGGACACACAAAAAGCCTAGGAACTAAGCCTCTACAGGGTGAGCATAGTGCCTAGCATTTCGGCAGAGGCTCACCCAACCGAATACCCTGTGCAGCCAATGCTAGCCTGGCAAAGCTAAGAGTGGCCTTCAGGAATCTCATGTGTGTGTGTGTGTGTGTGTGTGACAGAGAGAGGCTATACTTTAATTAAGCAGTTACCTACCAAAAATAGGGTCTGGTAAAAAAGAGAGTTGGGAAGGGTGAGAGGGTGAAGTAGAGAGGCAAGAGAAGTGGGTCACTGAGAGGGACAGCGGGAGGATGAAAGAGTAGGCTTTTTGGAAGATGGGGAGAAAGGGAATTTCTTCCCTGGTAGAATCGAGAAAAGACGAAAATACACGAACTGAAAAGGAGTGGAAAGTCAGATAAAAGAAGGAAAACATATAATACAGAACAAGAAAAGTTAAGACAAACTAAGACCACACGAGTTATATCCGGGTTATCTACTGGAGGAAAATTTAGTTGCTATCTCTTCATCTATGACATCACAAAAACAGTATGATGACATTTACTAAGAAGATCGCCAACCAGGGGTTGATAAACCCTTACTGCAATACTTGACAGCATCCTCATAGTCCTGCTGAAGTCTCCCAGCTCAGGCTGACAGAGGTTAACATCCTACGTGATGGAATATGACAGGGCAATATAGCTGGCTTTTGTTCCCACTGCGTAACTGTCATATAAAACAATTTAGCAATACACTTATGATGTATCCACCTTTTTTTTAACGCATCCCACACATGAGATGATACAGACGTCAACGGTATTTTTTGCGTTATGTGTGCGTCTCTTAGTTATC
This sequence comes from Cherax destructor, assembly GCA_009830355.1. Classification (NCBI taxonomy): domain Eukaryota; kingdom Metazoa; phylum Arthropoda; class Malacostraca; order Decapoda; family Parastacidae; genus Cherax; species Cherax destructor. Next base: position 401,373 of record WNWK01000270.1, read on the forward strand.
ATATTCTTGATAATGCTGGATGTGATGTTGACTGTTGACAGCTGTTAATGAGTGGTGAAATTAAATGGTTATAATCATAACCATAATTTTTAAAGGGTTGGACCGGTAAGCCAGCGGAAGGAATCGGTCAGATGACCAAAAGCTCCAGCTACGGGTCATCATATGACTAACACCCGCGTCAGGAAACACCTGTCATGTTTCCTGATAAATCTTACCTAATCTAACCTGCTAATGAAGTGTATTAGGTGTTACGGAGAAGATATTCCATTTTGGCGTTGCCATCGTTGGTGTCCAAAATCACCACTCCGTCTCCCTTAGTTGACAACGAGTCTATCAACGCTGAATCGCGATATTAAAAGCAGACGAAGGCGCAAGAATTGCGCATCCGCTGGCCAGTGAAACTACAAGAAATGACAGGAAGGAAGGAAATTATCTACATTTCTACGTCCAAATAGACCAGTTATTTAAATATCCACCGAGTAATATTCATAATGAGACAACCACTACACGACTGACAGCGACATAACATTGAACATGTTTGTCGTTTATTAAACTGTCACCAAAAACTAATTTAGGACGAGGGAAATGGATGGGAACTAATATGGCGGCCATGACAGTGACAGGCACTGACTCGAACTATATTTCTTACGGCACAGAGACAACAAAACAACACAAGATCAACAACAGCCCCAGCCATATTAAACGTCAAAGTAAACATATAGCTACAGAGTTTAATCAAGCCATATTCACATAATCAAAATTTTTCTCCAATAGTAATCTAGTTAAAAGACATTATTCCCCCACAAAAAAAAAAGCCAGAATGCTAACAATTGCTAACAAAGATTAACATGTACACTATATGCCAGAATTATTTGATGCGTTAGGTAAACAAAAATGCTATAGTCGAAGACAAGGTAAGAATAAAAAATAGACATAGGAAGATTAAAGAAATATTATGTTCATGCATTTCTCCCATTAAACACAACATTGTCCAAAGAACGAGAAGGAACAGAAAAAAAAGGCCTTGTTTATTTTGGAGACTCATGTCAATAGTCTTTATTAGCGTGACAAACATAGGCAAAGAATTTTATTTTTAGTTTTATGAAAAAGTGAGAATATTAAAGAGGAAACAGAGGCGAGTATAGAGCAGGGGAAACAGAGGCGAGTATAGCGCAGGGTAAACAGAGGCGAGTATAGCACAGGGTAAACAGAGGCGAGTATAGAGCAGGGTAAACAGAGGCGAGTATAGAGCAGGGTAAACAGAGGCGAGTATAGAGCAGGGGAAACAGAGGCGAGTATAGCAAAGGGGAAACAGAGGCGAGTATAGCAAAGGGTAAACAGAGGCGAGTATAGCGCAGGGTAAACAGAGGCGAGTATAGAGCAGGGTAAACAGAGGCGAGTATAGAGCAGGGAAACAGAGGCGAGTATAGCGCAGGGAAACAGAGGCGAGTATAGAGCAGGTAAACAGAGGCGAGATAGCGCAGGAAACAGAGGCGAGTATAGAGCAGGGTAAACAGAGGCGAGTATAGCGCAGGGTAAACAGAGGCGAGTATAGAGCAGGGGAAACAGAGGCGAGTATAGAGCAGGGGAAACAGAGGCGAGTATAGCGCAGGGAAACAGAGGCGAGTATAGAGCAGGGTAAACAGAGGCGAGTATAGCGCAGGGGAAACAGAGGCGAGTATAGAGCAGGGTAAACAGAGGCGAGTATAGAGCAGGGAAACAGAGGCGAGTATAGAGCAGGGTAAACAGAGGCGAGTATAGGCAGGGAAACAGAGGCGAGTATAGCGCAGGGTAAACAGAGGCGAGTATAGCGCAGGGTAAACAGAGGCGAGTATAGAGCAGGGTAAACAGAGGCGAGTATAGCGCAGGGGAAACAGAGGCGAGTATAGAGCAGGGTAAACAGAGGCGAGTATAGGCAGGCTTCAGAGGCGAGTATAGAGCAGGGTAAACAGAGGCGAGTATAGAGCAGGGTAAACAGAGGCGAGTATAGAGCAGGGTAAACAGAGGCGAGTATAGCGCAGGGGAAACAGAGGCGAGTATAGAGCAGGGTAAACAGAGGCGAGTATAGAGCAGGGTAAACAGAGGCGAGTATAGAGCAGGGTAAACAGAGGCGAGTATAGGGCAGGGGAAACAGAGGCGAGTATAGAGCAGGGTAAACAGAGGCGAGTATAGCGCAGGGGAAACAAACAACAGAGCTAGCTAACAAAAGGCGAGTAAAGAAAAAAATAAAACTATACAAGAATCGCAGAGAAAAGACACGAATTCAAAGAAAGATTTAATTGCCACATTCAGCTCATGAAGCTCTGCACAGGGCGAAACGTTGTCTTTACAAAAGTTTGTTCTATAACGTGAGTCTACAGTTGTCGGGAGTAAGTTACTGGAATCCATCATGAGAGGTGAGCCCACTATGGGTGTCAACTAGGCCTACCACCACCAAATTATCCAGCGTATACAACTTAAGGCCCATAATGACTATGTTGTGAAGCTTTTTAATGAGACTGGATTCAATCGTGTTTGAGAGAAATGTTTCTTATATATTAATTTCTTAGAGAATTTATGCTTTCACCTTATCTTCAAATAAATATATTTATTATTATTATTTTTATTTATTTATTATTATTTTTATTAACACATCAACCGTTTCCCACCAAGGCAGGGTGGCCCGACGAAGAAAAACTTTCATCATCATTCACTCCATCACTGTCTTGCCAGAGGCTTGCTTACATACAGCTACAAAACTGCAACATTAACACCCCTCCTTCAGAGTGCCGGCACTGTACTTCCCATCTCCAGGACTCAAGTCCGGCCTGCCGGATTCCCTGAAACCCTTCATAAATGTCACCATGCTTACACTCCAACAGCACGTCAAGTCTTAAAAACCATTTGTCTCCATTCGCTCCTATCTAACACGCTCACTCACGCTTGCTGGAAGTCCAAGCCCCATCACACACAAAACCTCCTTTACACCCTCCCTCCAACCTTTTCTAGGCCGACCCCTACCCCTACTGTGATTGTGTGTGATTGTGTGTGTGTGTGAGAGAGAGAGAGAGAGTCTGTGTGTGTTTGCGTATGCGTGTTTACATCCTCATTAGTCCGCCAACACTTGCGTTACGCATTATTTTTAATAGGTGGAGCTCGTTATTTTTGCACATTAGAACTTAATGATTCGCTTATTATTTGAGATTTTAATAACGTGCTGTAAATAACTCAGTAGTAAGATGAAGTCCTGCGGCTGGCAGGAAGAACACGATGGTATGTTTGTAAGGCTGTATCTACCAGGCTGTTGGTGTTGGTATTTTGGTTCTCAACGCAGTACTGGTGTCTACCAGGCTGTTGGTGTTGGTATTTTGGTTCTCAGCACAGTAATGGTGTCTACCAGGCTGTTGTTGTTGGTATTTTGGTTCTCTGCACAGTACTGGTGTCTACCAGGCTGTTGGTGTTGGTATTTTGGTTCTCTGCACAGTACTTGTGTCTACCAGGCTGTTGCTGTTGTTATTTTAGTTCTCAACGCAGTACTGGTGTCTACCAGGCTGTTGGTGTTGGTATTTTGGTTCTCAGCACAGTAATGGTGTCTACCAGGCTGTTGTTGTTGGTATTTTGGTTCTCTGCACAGTACTGGTGTCTACCAGGCTGTTGTTGTTGGTATTTTAGTTCTCAACGCAGTACTGGTGTCTACCAGGCTGTTGTTGTTGGTATTTTAGTTCTCAACGCAGTACTGGTGTCTACCAGGCTGTTGCTGCTGGTATTTTAGTTCTCAGCGCAGTACTGGTGTCTACCAGACTGTTGGTGCTGGTTCCTTGTTCTTATTGTTCTTGTCTTCTCCTCTCTTGCTTTCCCATACTTTTTCCCATTCCTTTATCTTCCATTTTGTTGAGTTCTCCGTCCCCTTCTCTCCTGTTCTCTCTCCTTCTCGTTCAATACACTTCTCTTCTTTCCTTCCCTCTCCTACCCAACTCTGCTTCTTTACTTTCATTCCTGTCCCTCTTCCTCCTTCTCCTCCTCCTCCTCCTCCTTCACCTCCCCTCTTCCTCCTCCTCTTTAGACACTTTGTCTTTGTTCCCAAACTCTTCTGCCTCGATTCCTGTTTCTCCTCATTTTCCTCTTACTCCCCTCTTCTTTCTTCTCCTACGCCTTCGTTCCTTTTTATCTCTTCTCCCTCTCTACCTCCTCCTCCTTCACCTACTCGTCTTCCTTCCCTTCTCCTAAGCATCCCCCTCCACAGTGCCCTCTCATTCTCTCTCTCTCTCTCTCTCTCTCTCTCTCTCTCTCTCTCTCTCTCTCTCTTCTCTCTCTCTCTATCCCACATACACAAAGCAGCTTCATATGGGAATGTGGAACGTATTCGCTGTTCGAAATATTCGGGAATCTACAAAGACCACAAACTTTTATTTTCTAAAAATGTGTAAGAGGGAGCAATATCCCCAACTAACAACATGAACGTTCGTTTTCCTATGATATATATACACATATTTCGGGAAGACTCTGGTCAAATCAAAGACACAATCTCTTGGAAACCAGCAGCTGGCATTTTCTACTTCGTTATCCACTGTTTGCAATCCTTGATCCTTCGATTTCTGTGGCTCAACGAGTCTCGGCTTTTAGGCTATAGGGATTGGCATTAGTTGTGTCTGACTTACTCTTGAAGCTGTGTTTTGAGTTTAAAACCAACCCCTCATCTGACAAACTTCGCTCTACAACTACGATGAGGGTAAATAAGTATTTGCGATTTACTTTGTGTCCTCGTTCCCCATCTGTCCTATTGATTCCTTTTTCCAGTTAACCGGGGTGCTAGTTCCGGGGGGTTCCCCTATACGAAATAGAGGCCCCCACACAAAAGGAGCTTCCAACAAAAGGAGCCTCCAACACACAAAAGAGGTCCCCACACAAAACACGCCTCCAACACAAATGAGGTCCCTACATCAAAGGAGCCTCACACACACAAAAGTCATCACCCACACAAAAGGGGTGTATGTGGGTGTATGACTGATCAGTTAATTATCCAATCAAGTCATCAGTTGAATTCTGTCCAAGAAACCTGCCATCCCATTCCCGGATTTGAATTTCTGATATACCACACAGGACAGTATATGCCGGTGTTGAAGGGCAGTGGAAGACCCTTCACACGTGGACGGTGCTCCATAACATACATATAAATGCGCATTCAATAGTACTGACGCGAGCTGTGGGGTTCGTTGGGTTTTAACTTCAGATATAAACACCACCAGATACGTTTTGAGTCAATGACTTACACCCGGCTTTTGTGTGTAAGAGTTGTAGTCACGTAATGTAACAGTGAAGAGTTGTCTTGCTCACGTTGTAATGTAATTAGCGGTACTAGCCTAGTGTAGGGTAAGTCGTTCCCTTTAATTAAGGGGAGTAAACCGGCGTGACTAGGTGGGGTTTGTTCGCCTACAATCTCATCATACACGTGGTTATTCTTGACTAGCGTGGGTAGGCTGTCTGCACTTGGTGGGTGGTACACGTGGTTAACCCCGTTGTCAATTTGTACAGGCTGGGATAAAAGTAATCGTAGATACTAAGCTCAATTACTCTATGTCTAATTCTAACTTAGCTAAAGTACTTTCATAAGAGGTGGTATATTACCCTCTAGAGCTTTTATCACTAAATTAGACTTATAATTTATAGTTGGTAGAAGAATGTGGCATACTCGGGTGTAGGCTCATGTGCTAGACTGTAGCATACCCCTCAATTATCATGCTATCTCATATCCCCCTTTCTTTCCCCTTCCCAAGACTTAGAAGGAATAACGGATTCGGGAATCAGCTAACTTCCCTGAATACACACACAAAAAAAGAGCCTCACAAAGAAAAGAGGCCCCCACACAGAAGGAGCCTCACACAAACAAAAGTCCCCACATAAAAGGAGCCTCGTTCAAACAAAAGAGGTCCCCCAAACAAAAGGAGCCTTCCACACAAAAAAAGCTTCCCACACAAAAGAAGCCTCACGCACAGAAGTGGCCCTCACAAAGCAGGGTTCAAATAATGATTTTTCCAGTAATTGCCATTCAGGTGAGTTCCGATTCTCTGTAGGGGGAAACAAACACAAAGTTGGATGATATATATATAAAAGGGAGCAATATTTAACTTTTTAATGAAATTTTAGTGGCCTGAACCTCGCGTGCTACCTGGGCCCCAACAGCTCTTTTTAACCTGACTTGCCTTTTAAGATTTTGTATGCTGTAATCATGTCTCCCCCCAAGGCTTTCTGTCTACCAACGTTGTTAGGTTCAACTTATATTCCTTTCAGTTCTTCAAGTATTCTAGTTGCACTTTCTTATTCACTTAGTTCTTTATGAGTAAGCTGCATACCTATGCAACACCAGGTAAATTTATTGACGAAATGTTTCGTCTGCACAGCAGGCTTCCTCAGTCGAATACAGAAGTGATAAGAATACTGGAGACGGTAGGGGTGGAGAGGCAGCTTTGAGGCAATCAGTCCTTCAGCCATGATAGAATATGGTGAGTCTCTTAGCTTAAAGCAGAGGCTGGAAGTGAGGTGTAGCTGGAAATGACATTATAGGTGAGTGGGGCCCACAAGAGGTTTCTACAACTCTTGTTAAGCAGTTGCTAGCAATAGAGTTGTAGAAACCATCCAACGCCTAGTCTCTACGGGAGTTAAGTTAAAGCTCTCGTGCTAATCCATCATCTGGAGTGGCTAACTCCATGCTCTTTTGTGATTTGTCACGTAATCCAATTGCTTAAAAGATACCAGATAATATTAAGTAAATATCCTAGGAACTTTTAGAGCCTAGGTTCCTAGGCCTTTTTATGCCCTTGCGCTACCGTTAGATGGATAAGAGAGGCATAATAAACTGGCAGTTAATGCGGCAGTTTATATGTTGTCTAATTTGCTTCTGAATCTATGTAAATATCCAAATGAAACACGTAACAACTGGGTGATAGACACCACCCAGCCACGGTGGGTGGTGACTATCACCCAGCCACAGTGGGTGGTGACTAACACCCAGCCACGGTGGGTGGTGACTATCACCCAGCCACTGTGGGTGGTGACTAACACCCAGCCACTGTGGGTGGTGACTCACCCAGCCACGGTGGGTGGTGTCTATCACCCAGCCACGGTGGGTGGTGACTATCACCTAGCCACGGTGGGTGGTGACTATCACCCAGCCACTGTGGGTGGTGACTATCACCTAGCCACGGTGGGTGGTGACTATCACCCAGCCACTGTGGGTGGTGACTATCACCCAGCCACTGTGGGTGGTGACTATCACCTAGCCACTGTGGGTGGTGACTATCACCTAGCCACTGTGGGTGGTGACTATCACCCAGCCACGGTGGGTGGTGACTATCACCTATCCACTGTGGGTGGTGACTATTACCCAGCCACTGTGGGTGGTGACTATCACCCAGCCACGGTGGGTGGTGACTATCACCCAGCCACTGTGGGTGGTGACTATCACCCAGCCACTGTGGGTGGTGACTATCACCCAGCCACTGTGGGTGGTGACTATCACCCAGCCACTGTGGGTGGTGACTATCACCTAGCCACGGTGGGTGGTGACTATTACCCAGCCACTGTGGGTGGTGACTATCACCCAGCCACGTGGGTGGTGACTATCACCCAGCCACGGGGGGTGGTGACTATCACCCAGCCACTGTGGGTGGTGACTATCACCCAGCCACGGGTGGGTGGTGACTATCACCCAGCCACTGTGGGTGGTGACTATCACCCAGCCACTGTGGGTGGTGACTTCACCAGCCACTGTGGGTGGTGACTCATCACCAGCCACGTGGGTGGTGACTATCACCAGCCACTGTGGGTGGTGACTATCACCCAGCCACGGTGGGTCGTGATATCACCTAGCCACTGTGGGTGGTGACTATCACCCAGCCACTGTGGGTGGTGACTCACCCAGCCACTGTGGGTGGTGACTCACCCAGCCACTGTGGGTGGTGACTATCACCCAGCCACTGTGGGTGGTGACTATCACCCAGCCACAGTGGGTGGTGACTATCACCCAGCCACGGTGGGTGGTGACTATCACCCAGCCACGGTGGGTGGTGACTATCACCCAGCCACTGTGGGTGGTGACTGTCACCCAGCCACAGTGGGTGGTGACTACGTAAAAAACTTTCCTTCACATCAGGGTTCCCAACCCTCACCCTGACAGATTTTTTCAGTGTGTCTCACTGGATACTCATTTCTTCCTCCTGTATACAATATTTTCCCTCCTATATTCGTCTGTTATCTACTTTATGCTCCTCAGAATATTTCAATCTATGACACAATAACAGATTTGGCTTATTACGTCATTTTTGGTTATGAATCCTTTTCGTAAACCGAAAGATTTATGTTAGTGGATTTAGCGCCGGCAAGAGCAAATCGTCCTAAATAATAAAAACAAATTGCTCTATAAATTTCTTTTAATACCTCCGCCTAAATCTGTTTTGTATAGGACGATACGTGAGGTGGGAGGGAGGCTGGGTAGCCATGGCAACTCTCAAGGAAAGACGTAGGGCAGACTTCAAGATTACCAAGTTACTCTTTCTTACGTCAAGTATAAAAAACTTGTACCAGGTCACACCTCCTCACGATGCAATTACGTTACGAATGGTAAAAATACACACACACACACACACACACACACACACACACAAAAGGGATCTGGACAGCCTGCAAGCCTGGTCCAGCAATTGGCTCCTGGAGTTCAACCCCACCAAGTGCAAAGTCATGAAGATTGGGGAAGGGCAAAGAACACCGCAGACGGAGTACAGTCTAGGGGGCCAGAGACTACAAACCTCACTCAAGGAAAAAGACCTTGGGGTGAGTATAACACCAGACACATCTCCTGAGGCGCACATCAACCAAATAACTGCTGCAGCATATTGTCGTGTGGGTCTTGGGAGAGATATATAGGTTGTCAAAGACACTCCTTGTAAGGATGGTTACGATATATTTACTTGTCTGTGAGGAGAGAACCCAGCCACGTCTGTCCAGCTTGTAGGTCTGTTACTTGTGAGGGTAGACGCCTATGCGTGGCTACGCACATGCGCTGAGCCTCTGACGTCAGCGGGTATCGTGACGTCACACGCAAAGGGACCAGCTGTATAACTAGGATGAATGCTGATACACTACACAAGTGTATATATGATACTGACACGACAATATGGGCGCCTAGCAAACCTAAGAACAGCATTCCGACATCTTAACAAAGAATCGTTCAGGACCCTGTATACTGTGTACGTTAGGCCCATACTGGAGTATGCAGCGCCAGTTTGGAACCCACACCTAGCCAAGCACGTGAAGAAGCTCGAGAAAGTGCAAAGGTTTGCAACAAGACTAGTCCCGGAGCTAAGGGGTATGTCCTACGAGGAGAGGTTAAGGGAAATCGACCTGACGACACTGGAGGACAGGAGAGATAGGGGGGACATGATAACGACATATAAAATACTGAGAGGAATTGATAAGGTGGACAAAGACAGAATGTTCCAGAGATGGGACACAGCAACAAGGGGACACAGTTGGAAGTTGAAGACTCAGATGAATCACAGAGATGTTAGGAAGTATTTCTTCAGTCACAGAGTGGTCGGGAAGTGGAATAGTTTAGGAAGTGATGTAGTGGAGGCAGGCTCCATACATAGCTTTAAGAAGAGGTATGATAAAGCTCATGGCGCAGGGAAAGTGACCCAGTAGCGGCCAGTGAAGAGGCGGGGTCAGGAGCTATGAATCGACCCCTGCAACCACAACTAGGTGAGTACAACTAGGTGAGTACACACACACACACACACACACACACATATATATATATAACCTAAGCGCTTTCATGTCCTTGCACACATCTTCAGAGGAATAGGAAGTAGAGGCAAGAGCACATTTTAATTTTAAACACTGACTGACACCTCACTCAGAGGTGACAACACCTCACACAAACCCGTCCGCACATACATTTCTAACATCAAGTTAAATTGTGTCCCTGACACAAAACACACTTTGTATTTTTGTGAAAAATATCTTTACCTTTAAGATTATGAACAATATTCTGGACTATAAAACTGTCAAGTTTATACATACCAGAACTCAAATTTGAAATATACTGTGAATCATGACTGATAAAAGATGAGTCCAAAATATTTTCTTGAACTGTAGAATAACAGGGAAGTAATTCTTTGGCATTAGTTCAATCTGTACAATGGCCTGTGTCCCTTACACGAATGAACAAAGCACTGGAATTTTGTCCACTAGATATTGAATATTTATGTTCTTTAATTCTGGTCTCAAGAGATTTGCCAGTTTGTCCTAAATAAAAGGAATCACAGCTTTTACAAGGATTTTGTAACTACAAAACAAGGCCTGGTCACAGACCGGGCCGCAGGGGCGTTGACCCCCGAAACCCTCTCCAGGTACACGAATACAAGAATGTTAAGTAAAAGGACACAAATGCAAATAATGTGACATTTTATTGTGGCAACGTTTCGCTCTCCAGGAGCTTTATCAAGTGCTTGATAAAGCTCCTGGAGAGCGAAACGTTGCCACAACAATATGTAACATTAATTGCATTTATGTCCTACTTAACATATTGTCGGTAATTCTACCAATATTAATACAAATACAAGAATGCCAGTCAGGTACTCACCGTATCAAAGTTGTTATCAGTCAGGTTGAGGATCAGGTCAGGGTAGGTGGGTGGTGTGGACCACAGCGAGTCAGGATGGTCGGGCGGTGTGGACCACAGCGATTCAGGGTGGGCGGGCAGTGTGGACCACAGAGGATTATTTCGCCACCCGTCGACGCCCACATTTTCATGGGCGTCGTGACCCATGATGAGATCGGAGCCTCCCATGAAGTCTTGGGAAGAGTTCAGTTCGTCAATCCAGCTCATCAGCCCTACCCTACCCTTCAACCCACACGCCCACGACGCTAACGATGTGGGCGTTAGTGGGTGGGTGGATGGGCGGGCGTGAGCGTCTCACCCTGAGCGGTCCGCCAGGTTCAAAACACTACGTGATTCTAAAAGAAATAGTAATCACCAGCCATGTTTTGGTGTCCAGATTAAAATCACGTACGACAGATACGTCACCTGTGTCAAAACACCTGTGTCGAGTCATATGTGTCAAGTCACCTGTGTCAAGTAACCTGAGTCAAGTCACATGTATCAAGTAACCTGTGTCAAAACACCTGTGTCGAGTCATATGTGTCAAGTCACCTGTGTCAAGTAACCTGAGTCAAGTCACATGTATCAAGTAACCTGTGCCAAAACACCTGTGTCGAGTCATATGTGTCAAGTCACCTGTGTCAAGTAACCTGAGTCAAGTCACATGTATCAAGTAACCTGTGTCAACTCCTGTGTCAAAACATGTGTGTGTCAAGTAACCTGTGTCAGGTCACCTGTATCAAGTAACCTGTGTTAGGTCACCTGTGTCAGGTAACCTGTGTCAGGTCACCTGATTTCAAGTAATATTAAAGAAATTTAAACTGACCTTTGCTACACAGCAAAATTTATCTAAAAGAATTACGTTAAGTTAGGTTAGGTGAGGTTTCCAAGTTAGGTTAACTTAGGTTAAGTGAGTTTTCTAAGTTAGGTTACGTTAAGTTAGGTTTGGTGAGTTTTCAAATTTAGGTTTGGTCCAAAAATATTTTTTTGTCACTATCAATGAAAAATATATGTCTATCAGTCTGTTAAAAAAATTTGGTGGGGGGGGCGAAGTCCAATTTTTAAGGGATTCGGCTCATTCGGTAACACGTTATCAAAACACTATTAACACACGTTGCCAACACGTTATCAACATACTGTTGCTAGGAAACAACACAGACGAAGACAATTAACGTTTGTCACTAACGGAAGCAAGAATATGTGAAGGAATTATTACATAATTTATAAGAGACTAACTGGGGTAAAATTCACTTGTTTACACTTCATGGCATTTATTGAAAGAAACGTTTCCCCACGAGTGGTTTCATTAGGACCGGCGAAGCAACTCGTGGGGAAACGTTCCCGTTAATTAATGTCCTGAACTGTAAACAAGAGTCCTCTCCCACACAAGACTCGCACTGTAGATAGCAATTAATCTTATTGAAGCCTGATTTATAAAGCCTCACGCACTCACTCCAAATTCTGTAAATTTCTCAATGAGTATACTCTGAGAGTTAACTTTAATTCCTTTATTTTTTTCCCTTGGGGATTAAAGTATTCTTGAAATGTTGGTGCACAGGTGATATACATACAAAATGAGCCACGATGCAGTCGACTGGCTTGAAACTCAACAAATTCAGAGACCCTCCCTCATCACTGCCTCACACAGTAACCAACTTATGGTAATGACCTTGTTAACAAGTGATATAAATATGTACTGGGACGCTGGTGTACTGGGACGCTGTTGTCCTGGGACGCTGTTGTCCTGGGACGCTGGTGTACTGGGACGCTGGTGTCCTGGGACGCTGGTATACCGAGATGCTAGTTATTATATCACATAATGTGGCATGGAAGTTCATGGTAAATTACCATTATGTTTGTGGGAGAGCGCTGAACTAACGCAGGGGAATACGGGGCAATCAGAATTGATCCTAGAAGGGGGAGGAGAGGTCTGATTATTTAAATCAACCTCCCTGTATCATGATCAAGGTATCCCTCTCTCCCTTGTCTCTTCAAGAGTTTCGTGGCAGAAAAGATCAATATATCGTGCTAAAAATGGGTCTTCAGATACCGGTTAACACTTCGACCGAGTGATCCACTCGGTCCAAGTGCTCCTCCATCAACGTCACAAGTGCTACTAACACTTTCTGAATATGTGGATATCGAGTCGAGATTTCAATCATTAAAAACACTGAAATGTCGTTTTTGATGAAGTTGTTTGAAGGTTCCAGAGGCTGGATTCATTAGGTTGTTGATATTTGTCTCTCTCACGACCGATGCTGTGTTATTAGCACACATTAAGCTCATGTAGAGCAACATAACACCAACCACGGCATGAGGACCAACATATCTGGCGTAGGTCCTGCCACACACACATACACGCACACATACCTGCCGCCTCCCGCACTGGTTGTAAGGACACTGCTCTTCCTGCTGCTGCTGCTGCTGCTGCTACCTGCTGGCCCCGGGAGGAAGGGAAGAGCCGAGACTCTTTAAAACACACACACACGCACACTCCCACGCATGTACTCGTGCACACACACACACACACACACAGGAGCTGTGACTCGACCCCTGCAACCACAACTAGGTGAGTACACACACATGCAACCTCTCCAGCACTAATCTAGAGGAACACGAGCCTTCTATTATGCTATCCAAACATCAGCTGTCTAGCCACAGATAGAGAAATTTTGAACGAACTAGAGAATTTAATCTTAATTATGTACCGTACGTTATCTGCTTTACCCGTGTACTTTCCTGTGTACTTTATTATGTACTTCCCTATGTACTTTATTACGTACTTTCCTATATACTTTATGTACTTTCCAATGTATGTTATGTACTTTCATGTGTGCTTTATGTACTTTCTTGTGTGCTTTATGTACTTTCCTAAGTGTTTTCTTATGTGCTTTCCTATGTACTTTCAAACATACTTTATGTACTTTTCTATGTACTTTATTATGTACTTTCCAATGTGCTTTCCTATGTACTTCCCTATGTGTCTTCCAAGGGGTTTACGTTAATCTCAATTTAAGGGGTTAAAGTATTCTCAACCAATGGTTCAGGCAACCTTAATGACCCTCATGCAGTAGATAGGGTTTAAACCCCCTCTCCTCCATTCCCACACATCATTACCAACCAACTATTCCTTAATGGAGAGCCGTCATCAACCAGCCCATAATGCTTCAATTTAGGTGGAAATGAATGGGATTTTTGCATAATTATGAGATCGTAATAACCAAACTCAGGGAGAAAGTGAGCGAAGGAATTGACACTTCACGACCGTACCGGAAGAATGACCAATAGTGAAAATAATATATGTGTGTATTAATATTGTTTTATTATTGTTGTGGTTATTATTATTATTGTTATTTTGTTATAATATTGTTTTTCTTGTTTTATTACTATTATTATTATTACTGTGGCTATATAGTATCAGTATTAGTATTTCATTTATTCTATTTATTCATTCCTCTCTTTCTGTACTCTCATAATTATATTCACTTAACGTAATCTCACCTCCCGGTCTCTACACACCGAGAACGGGAATCCCTCTTTAGATCCGCAATTGCGAACTGGTCATTAAATCAACATTACTCAAATATTTCTCGAACAACATTCCAGTGTTTGAAGCTCTGTACTTTCCCTGTTTTTTTCCCTTTTCCAAAACACTCGCTGAAACGCAAAAATTGGCGACGGGAGAGAGACTGCGAGAAGATGCGGTCCAGTAAGGAGGCACCCAAGTAGAGTAAGGTCTTGGAAATAAGAAAGGGGAAAGAGAGAGAGAGTAAGGATCGGAAACACAATACAGACTAGCATGGTAGCAGTTCCGTCAGTCATATTTGTGTAAAAACTCCGTGGGATTATGGACCGTCTAGCTGGACGGTGTCGTGACAGCAGCGTAAGCAAAACCCTTAAGTCTAAGAGCTGTCCTCAATAACCCAAGCAAAAGGGTGATTCAAGGCACAAAATACAACATATGACGGGATCTTGATGAGCGTATGCAGCACCTGGCGCCCACGCTTAATCAAGCACACACAGTAACTGGAAAGTGAACTATAAAGAAAGTCTAGAGTACATGATCCTCCTGTCATTGAAAGAACGATAACTCAGTGAACAAATGATCACAATACAAACAGAGGTAATGTTAGTGTCAGAGACGCTGTTTAATAGTAAGGAAAGAAAGGAACAAGAGATCATAAATGGAAGCTGAAAACTCGCAAGAGCCTCAGTGATATTAGGAAATACTTCCCCACTTTAAGAGTGGCAAAATATTGTAATGAGTTGGATGAGGAGGTGGTGGAAGCCGCGAGTCATTTACAGCGTCTTTAAAGAGATCTGAGCTAGATCTTAAAGCTATTTTAATTACATTTCCGAGACTGTAGGTCCTCATTGGCTGCACTGTACGTGGACCCCATATATACACACACACACACACACACACACACACACATATATATATATATATATATATATATATATATATATATATATATATATATATATATATATATATATATATATATATATATAATTTTAAAATAACAGAAGTAGCAGAAGGGGCAATATACACTCACTCCAAATAAAAAGTTTAATTAGGTCCGTGGTTCGATCCCCGGTACGGGTGGAAACATTAGAGCTTTTCCTTAAGACACCTGTTATCCCTGTTCACTTAGCAGAAAAATAGGTACCTGCGTGTTGGTCGACTGGTGTGGGAACAAAAGTAACCTAATTTAGTATGTCATTGGTGTCAGCTATTGTCTGTATAAGTTGTACATATACTGTACTTGTAGAAATAAAGATTATTATTATTCGTCTCAGCCAGCAACAACAACAGAATTTTACAGACGACGTCGTAGAATTGAGACACTTTGAGACAAAGGAATCGTTAACCGGAGGAGAAAAGTGATAAGCACAGAGCATTAACCTATATAGGAGGACCTCAGGACTGCCCTAGTAGTATATAAAAGAACCCTTTTTCAATCACTAATATATAACAGCGGGATTCCTGAACTACTGTAAATTAGCAGGACAAGACCTTCGGATCATTTGTTTTGGATACTAACATCCATTGACGACTAGTCGTACTATAAGGCAGATGGCCATCATGATGATCATCATCATGATCATCATGATCATGATGATCATCATGATCATCATCATTATCATCAGCATCCTGATCATCAGCATCCCTCCGCAACTCATGGACGTGACAGCCCTTGCCACCAACACTATCAAGGAGATTACCAGAAATCCATGACCCAAAAGTGCTTTCACAGCAGATGTTTACAACATACCATGTTGAAGTGCTTACACAGCAGGTGTGTATATATCTGCTTACACAGCAGGTGTGTACAACATACTATGTTGCGTATGCAATGAACTCTATGTCGGAGAGCCCTGATGAGACCCTCAGACACGCCTTCAGGAACACAAATACGGCTTCATTATTATTATTATAATCAAAAGAAACGCTAAACCACAGGGGCTTAAATACGCCTTCAGGAACACAAATAAGCCTTCAGGAACACAAATACGCCTTCAGGAACACAAATACGCCTTCAGGACCACAAATACGCCTTCAGGAGCACAAATACGCCTTCAGAAGCACAAATACGCCTTCAGGAACACAAATAAGCCTTCAGGAACACAAATACGCCTTCAGGAACACAAATACGCCTTCAGGACCACAAATACGCCTTCAGGACCACAAATACGCCTTCAGAATCACAAATACGCCTTCAGGAATACAAATAAGCCTTCCCACATCATGAACTGTGGAAGAACACAGCGGTTTGCTCCACGAGAATGACAGTAACCAACTTAGGTAAGGTTTGTCAGGAAACAGGACAAGTGTTTCCTGACGCGGGTCTTAGTCATATGATAACCTGGCGCTGGAACTTTTGGTCTTCTGACCGAAGCCTTCCACTGGCTTACCAGTTCACTCCTTTAAAAATTAGGGTTATGTATATTTTTTTTTTTTTGGACATAACAAGCACAGTAAAGTACAACATTTTATAATGAAATTAGTTCATTCTATGTATGTTTTATTCATTAATACATTTATTACAGCTGACATCTATAGCGTATTATTATTATTATTATTATTATTATTATTATTATTATTATTATTATTATTATTATTATTATTATTATTATTAATTTGCAGGTCTTCAAGGAAATATTTTATTACACTTAGATAAAAAAAAATCGAAATAAATTATGAGAAGTTCCATAGCAACAACAAAAATATGATTAATATTAAAAGAAATTAAACTAAATCTAAAAAAAAAAATGATTTTTAAGAAATTATATACATAAATCTTTGATACATATTCTTAAGGTGCATTAATTACCTCTGTCAATATTGAGTTTAAGTCCCGGTCTAAACTCAGACCTTTACTTATGTATGATCATACAAACAACAGCTCTGATCCCTGGCAATAATGGTCATTTCCGGTGGAAATACTTAATTTTGGAGATATTAGCGAAAGTAACATTTTTATTTTGGCTAGAAAGCGTGACGGAAGGACCAACCAACGGTTAGTATCGAGTCACGTGACAGGGTTGACCAATTACATATCAGTCTTCTCGCACACCTGACCAATCACAGCCAAATGATAGCGGAGTTCTTCTCTTAAATTACGTTAGATAACGTTAAGTTACCTTTGTTGGTACTTAAAAGTAACCTAACCTAACCAAACGTACACTCTATCAAAGGTACGCTCTAATTCACAGTAATACCGGTTGGTTGGACCTTCCATGCTGCTGTCTAGCCAGAGTAAAAAAAAAAAATTATGCTCACACATAAGTAAAGAGCAGAGTTGAGACCAGGACCTGAACTCAATACTGACCAGGGGCTCGTATGAGAAAAGGACCTGTACTCAATATTGACCAAGGGCTCATATGAGACCAGGACCTAAACTCAATATTGACCAGTCTCTCGTATGAGAAGAGGACCTGAACTCAATATTGACCAGGGGCTCGTATGAGACCAGGACCTAAACTCAATATTGAATAAGGGCTCGTATGAGACCAAAACCTTAACTCAGTACTGACCAAGGGCTCGTATGAGACTAATATTATATTTAGCACTAGAATTATTAGGACAAAGTTTCGCTCGCTGTAGGGCGAAACGTTTTTCCAGCAAAAGTCTGTTCTGTGACTGTTATTTATTTTTCAATGTTGTAAGAAATACATCATTTGGATTCAGGTTGGTTGTATGATCCACTACAATAATTTGGCTGTATGATCCACTACAATAACTTGGCTGTATGATCCACTACAATAACTTGGCTGTATGATCCACTACAATAACTTGGCTGTATGATCCACTACAATAACTTGGCTGTATGGTCCACTACAATAACTTCGCTGTATGATCCACTACAATAACTTGGCTGTATGATCCACTACAATAACTTGGCTGTATGGTCCACTACAATAACTTGGCTGTATGATCCACTACAATAACTTGGCTGTATGATCCACTACAATAACTTGGCTGTATGATCCACTACAATAACTTGGCTGTATGATCCACTACAATAACTTGGTTGTATGATCCACTACAATAACTTGGTTGTGTGATCCACTACAATAACTTGGTTGTGTGATCCACTACAATAACTTGGCTGTATGATCCCCTACAATAACTGGGTTGTACGATCCACTACAATACCTTGGCTGTATGATCCACTACAATAACTTGGCTGTATGATCCACTACAATAACTTGGTTGTATGATCCACTACAATAACTTGGCTGTATGATCCACTACAATAACTTGGCTGTATGATCCACTACAATAACTTGGTTGTGTGATCCACTACAATAACTTGGTTGTATGATCCACTACAATAACTTGGCTGTATGATCCACTACAATAACTTGGCTGTATGTACACTTTGTTTCTCAACACCTTTCACTTTGTTCTCACCCCTGTAATTGATCCACTACACCACCTGGAACATGCTCACCATGGTCCACTACAATAACTTGGCTGTATGATCCACTACAATAACTTGGCTGTATGATCCACTACAATAACTTGGCTGTATGATCCACTACAATAACTTGGCTGTATGATCCACTACAATAACTTGGTTGTGTGATCCACTACAATAACTTGGCTGTATGATCCACTACAATAACTTGGCTGTATGATCCACTACTACTTGGCTGTATGATCCCCTACATAACTTGGTTGTGTGATCCACTACAATAACTTGGTTGTGTGATCCACTACAATAACTTGGCTGTATGATCCACTACAATAACTGGGTTGTACGATCCACTACAATACCTTGGCTACAAGCATTGAAACTTCACACTACAAGTCTACGTCTCGTCCTCATACCAAACGTTCGTTTCCCAAATTTTCTACGAGTCACCTGACTCGATGGCGCATATTTCTGTAAGGCTTCAATAGATTACGTAAATACAGGCTGGTTTTATGTAAAAAAAATATGTTAAAGGGGCAGGGGGAAGTAAGGGAGAGGATGAGAGGGAGAAGGGAGATGCAGATGCTGTGGATGGGGGCAGAAGAATGTTTTCGAACAGTGGGGTGGAGGGGAGAAGATAAAGAGCTCTGAATATAAAAACAGACGAAGACGAACGCATTAGTCATTCGCTAAAACGAACGCATTGGTCAACACCTCTCGTCGTAGTGCGTTTGAAAGCGGATTTTTTTACGATGAGGGAGAGATGGAGAATGACGGTGCTTGAAAATACTGTGGCTTTTAGTTTCAATCTATCATTTATTTAAAAAAAAAAATCTTCAGACATTCACTCGGTGTTAAACAGCGTTTTAGAGAAACATCTTACACGCTAAAACAGCTTAAGAGAACACTTCGTGGTGAAGCCATTACCTGGGAATGTTTTGACTTCCGGTAACGTAGGATGGGGACTTCACTGGCAGTGTAATGGCTCGTGACTAACATTGTATGTAAAACAACACTTCATAATATTATATTAAATGGTAAGTATAAAGATACATCACTGAGGTACAGTTCTATAAACTAGGGGTTACATAGTTACCTTAACTAGTTTCTGAGAGCAACAGCCTATTTACACACACACACACACACACACGTATATATTCTAGAATACTGGCTGACCTCAATCGTCTGAGGGTCTTTTGGTAGCGCCTTCTAAATTATGCTGCGTTTGAATCCTTGGTTGGCCAGGTTGTGTAAATTGTGTAACGAAGCCTTCAGTCTTCCCGCCGGGTGATGCGTCTTTGTTGCCTGCTCTCTTGTCAGCTACGGATCTGACAGCGGGCACTAGAGAATCAGTGCTTGTTTCTGTGAGTGGATTTGTGGGACTGGTGACCCTGTTTGAAGAATTGACTGAGTTGTTAATTACAGACGAACTGCTGGTAGGTGTTTCAGATTTCTCTTTTGAGGTAATGTAGTTGCTGCTGCTGTTGTTGTTGTTGTTGTTGGGCATGTTGGTCATCTCTTTGTGTACTCTTGATGCAACGCTGATGTTGCCTTTATGGGGTGGGAGTTCGCCTGCTGGGAGCGTCTGTGTGGAGTTATCTGGATTCCTGGTGACGCGCAAGAGCTTGGCCGTTTCTTCCATTTCCCTCAAGATGTCGTCCAAGATATCAATGAGCTTCTCGTTCTCTCTGATGCGAGACTTGTCCACTTCCGTCAGCGGTCGCTTGCGGTACTGCGCGTCGGTATCGTCCTCGGTGAAGATCTCTTGCGAGGACGTTCTGGTAAACTCGTCCTCCTTCACTTCTCGACCCTGGCCTCTCCTGTTTACTGGAATATCTCCTTCAGTATTTGCCTCGCTCTCCTCCAAACTTGTGTCTCTTTCACTAAAAGAAATTTCAGCACCATTGGTGTTATCAAATAGTTTAAAATCTTTCTTTACATTATTATTTCGAGAGCCTCTCTTAACCTTCTCATCAAAAACGCTTAAACTACGGACTCTTTCAGAGGGCCTTGAGTTTGGCAAAGCTCTGGAAGGAAAAGTGGAACTGCTCCTGCTCTGAATATTCTGGTTATTCGTCGATTCTGGTGCACCTCTTCTTGGTATTCCTTTCTGGCTGCGGCTGTGATGTCT
Source organism: Cherax destructor (assembly GCA_009830355.1). Classification (NCBI taxonomy): domain Eukaryota; kingdom Metazoa; phylum Arthropoda; class Malacostraca; order Decapoda; family Parastacidae; genus Cherax; species Cherax destructor. The sequence continues at coordinate 422,062 of WNWK01000270.1, forward strand.
CTCAGGGGCCATGGTAGCCGTAGCTTGCTGTCTTGTATCTTCTGATATTCCACCGGAACCCTCAGAAGAAAACAAGTGCTGAGATCGAGAAGCATTGCCCGCTGGTGCCCGTGTATCCTTTACCGTTGGTGACTTCATGTTTGAACTAGCCGACGACGACCTATGGCCATTAATCGGCTCCTTAGCTTTGGACTTTTTGCTGTGTTGAACTGGTGGAACTGCTGAGGCCGTTGCTTGATTTATATTATGGATGGACGCTGCAGACGGCGTTGCTAGAGTAGGTTCTGGATTCAAAGTAGGAGTTTCAAAAGCGGCATATTCTGAAAAGTAAGTGGAATCTGATAGCGATCCGTAGTCATAGTTTGGCATATATTCATTAAATAACACATCGCCAGTATTGAAACTCGTGTCATAGAATCCTTCAGGATGCTCTTCGGTAAGAGGCTCCTCTGAGGAACGAGCAAAGACGCCCTTCTCAAAAGTTTTCTCCAGAGAAGATTCTTCTGAAACCCCCGTGGAAGACTGGGGCGACGGTAGTGGTTCAGAGTTCTGGAGAGGCGCTTTGGTCGTTAATGTATTCTGTTCGTCTCTCTCAGTTACCCCCATATCCTGGCCCTCAGCAAGCTTCACATGATGGGGCTGGAAGCGTCGAGCTGCACCAAAGATCCTGTTATCCACCTCCTCTGTTAGAAGCTCCTGAAGCTGCGTGTGGTATTGGTTTTGCAAGACTGCCTGTGTCCCTCTGCCAGCAGCAACAGCTCCAGCCAGGTCGTACGGCTCTGGCCTGCAACATTACAAGACAACCTTACTCAGAGATTTAACATTACGTATCTTACAAAAACTGAGATCTTATACTTTACTGAACATAAATTGTGAACCATACGTCATGTTGACTCAAATCATGAACATCTAGATGGCATCCTCACATTAATGCCACAACGGCAAGTATTTTATTACACATGTGTAATGATGGTGTAAGGGCGGAGATACCACCTGACCGACATGGATTAGAGTCCACATGACGTCCTCTCGTTTCACCACGAGTGACTTCATCAGTCATCATGACAGATGCAACTGGTCGTTACGAAACAATTCCTCCAATAAACATTCTGAACTATACATAAGTGTACTTTTCCACATAACATCTTGTTTATGCAACTGGTAATTATAGCATTCAACATGACAAGTAACTTGAATTAAGAATAAAAATTACTACTACTACTACTAATATATATATATATATATATATATATATATATATATATATATATATATATATATATATATATAATATATATATATATAATCTTCCCTCAGCTACTCACATCTCCTCAGCGCTGAAGACCTTCTCCTGCAGCTTCAGAATGTCGTGTTTCACGTCAGCGATCATTAAGTTGAGAAAATCGAAGGATCCTGGGTCACCCTTCTCGCCTGGGGGCCCCGCGGGCCCTGGGAGACCCCTTGGCCCTGGCTTGCCCGGGGCCCCTGGGGATCCCTGTAGGAGAGGGGGAAGAGAAAACGAGAGTGGGAGCTTCGTAAACGATGAGAGGGTTAAAGGCGAATGATTCTGGGGATTTTCTTGTGTAGAGCGCTAATGGATAGCCTCAGTCTCTCTCTCTCTCTCTCTCTCTCTCTCTCTCTCTCTCTCTCTCTCTCTCTCTCTCTCTCTCTCTCTCTCTCTGGCTCAATAACAAGATACAAAACTCAATAATAACTATGTCCAAACTTAAACTATTCACTGAACAAAAAACAAGGGCTAAGGGCTCTTGATCCATGGAATTAGAACTACCCCTTCTCTTCCTCGGATCGAACCTGATTTTCTCCCATTTCTCAATCGCTGCATGACCTCAATATAATAATAATAATTATAATAATAATAATATACATTAATAGATACATATATCTCAGTGTATATACATTGAGAGATACACGCTTCTCGGTGTATATACCCTATGTATATACCTCGTATATCTGACTGGAATTTCAACAATTTAAATATAACTAATTTCTGAGAAATCGTGTATGGAACGTGTCTCTCCCTCTCAGCTGACGGAGGATCGAGCCTTCACCACGGCCTTGCGTTAAATAAACCACAAGAGTTTAGCGCTTCATATCAGCTGTAATATAATGTTTACGTTTTTGCGCCGAACCCGTGCGGGTCACTCGGCGCAAGACTCGGTGGCTGGACTCACTCTAATGTACTCAGTGAATTGTACTTACTGAGATGTACCCATCTTATGTTCATTGAGATGTACTCACGTGATACTCCCTGAGATGTACTCATCTTGTTGTGTTCACTGAGATGTACTCACCTAATACTCCCTGAGATGTACTCAATACTCCACAAGATGTACTCATCTTGTGTTCACTCAGAAGTAATAATAATAATATCTTTATTTACTACAAGTACATGTACAAGGTATACAGACCATAGCTGACATCAATGACATACTACTGTATAGAAAGCCCCTTGTTATTCTGAGCATTTCGGGCAAATTAGGTAAGTTTTTGTCCCAGGATGCGACCCACACCAGTCGACCAACACCCAGGTACCCATTTTACTGATGGGTGAACATACACATCCGGTGTAAAGAAACACTTCCAATGTTTCCACCCCTTCGCCGGGAATCGAACCCGGACCCTCACCGTGTGAAGCGAGAGCTTTTGCCACCTAATACTCCCTGATATGTACTTGCCTAATTGTATTCACCCAGTTTTACTCACCTAGTTGTATTCACCAAGTTGTGTGTATGAGGTTGAGTTGCAGCTCCTGGGCTGCTCTTTGCTCTTCTCCCACTTCTTCTTACACTCAGGATGCATTTCTTGCTATTTCCTGTAACTCATTTGAGAGTCCAGCTTCTATCTGAGGTCCCTTGTTCTGGCCTCTCCCGTGTACAGTGTGTGCTTGTTTGTGTGTACTCACCTAGTTGTACTCACCTAGTTGTGGTTGCAGGGGTCGATTCACAGCTCCTGGCCCCGCCTCTTCACTTGCCGCTACTGGGTCACTCTCCCTGCGCCATGAGCTTTATCATACCTCTTCTTGTGTGTGTGTGTGTGTGTGTGTGTGTGTGTGTGTGTGTGTGTGTTGATCGTGTCAAAGCGCTCTGCAGGGAACACAATACATGATAAAGGGATTACAAAACACCCCGGATGGAAAAGAATACACACTAGAGGGAACACAATCCGTCACGGACGGAACACGATACACCCGGGAGCGAACACAATTCACATTGAAGGAAATACAAATCACACAATACTCACCACCGCACCGCGTCGACATCTACAGAACTGCCTGCGGCTGCGGCCTTGAAGGACGGTCCAGGAGTCAAGAGGGAAGTCTTCTTTGGTGAAGGGGTCGTCCGCAGGCGGGGGCGGCGTGGGCGCCAGCGTCGTGGGCGCCGACCACATGGGGCCCTCCAGGCCCCTCTCCCCTGGGGGCCCCGGTGATCCAGAAGGACCTGCCGACCAGAATCATAACCTGAATTTACTCCAGCTGGCAGCCCAGGGGTCGCCCTGCCCCAGCTGGCAGCCCAGGGGTCGACCTGCCCCAGCTGGCAGCCCAGGGGTCGCCCTGCCCCAGCTGGCAGACCAGGGGTCGCCCTGCCCCAGCTGGCAGCCCAGGGTCGCTCTACCTCAGCTGGCAGCCCAGGGTCGCTCTGGCCCAGCTGGCAGCCCAGGGGTCGCCCTACTCCAGCTGGCAGCCCAGGGGTCGCCCTGCCCCAGCTGGCAGCCCAGGGGACGCCCTGCCCCAGCTGTCATCCGATAGACTGACAAAGTCTGCGCAGACTTTGTCAATCAAATACACAGTTGATTTTTATAACAAACACAGTAGAAGAAATGGAGAGGTAATTGAAAGTGTTCTATTTCATAAACTTCAAGAGTTGCTAGGTGTTCAGTCCTTTAGCCTTCAAGAGTTGCTTGAGGGTGTTCATTTCTTATCCTTGAAAGGTGTTCGGTTCGTTAGCCTTGACGGAAAGTGTTCATTCTTTTAGCTTTGATATAATGTGTAGAGTTCTATAGCAGTGAACTGAAGAATAAGAGACTGAACACCTTACTATGTAAGTATATATATACTTATTAATTTTGTTCTTTTATATTCTACATATGGCAATATTTTTTAAAAAAAATCAAGAAAATCTATTAGATTGCCTTTAATTTAAACGAAAGAAAATTATAAATATATATATTTTATACTTTTCAAACTGCCCAGTGGAATATTTCATGATAATGTTAGTGAAGGTGAATCATTTTTTTAGAAAAGGTGGGATTTTCGTCGTGTAAATTGTTCCCATAATTTTGGAAACGTTGGTGGTGTTTCCTGACACCTGCTGCCCCTGTTCACCTAGAAATAAGTAGGTATTTGGGTGTTAGTCGCCTGTCGTGGGTCGCATCCTGGGGGCAAGAGGATGTAGTTAAATGTTCATTAACTTAACCTAACCCTAATCTAGGCCGAACTCAACCAAACCTAAAGTAACCCTAACTTAACCTAGCTCAGCTTTACGTAAACTAACCCCAGTCTAACTTATCCTAACTCAGCTTCCAGTAGAGTAACCCCAGCCCCCCTGAACTAACTCAGTCTAAGTTACCCTAGCCTAATCAACTCGAACCTAAGTTAAACTAACCCTAACCTAAAGTTTAGAACGTAATATTTGTATTATTATAGAGAACTTAAAGAAACTGACATGGCCAGCATATTAATACTGGCGTTGTACAATAGAGTTTGCAAGTTGCGACCATCAACGGTATACTTACTCCCGGGCACCTATTTACTGCACTCCCAGGCGTCTATTTACTGCACTCCCAGGCACCTATTTACTGCACTCCCAGGCGCCTATTTACTGCACTCCCAGGCACCTATTTACTGCACTCCCAGGCGCCTATTTACTGCACTCCCAGGCGCCTATTTACTGCACTCCCAGGCGCCTATTTACTGCACTCCCAGGTGCCTATTTACTGCACTCCCAGGTGCCTATTTACTGCACTCCCAGGTGCCTATTTACTGCACTCCCAGGTGCCTATTTACTGCACTCCCAGGTGCCTATTTACTGCACTCCCAGGCGCCTATTTACTGCACTCCCAGGCGCGCCCATTTACTGCACTCCCAGGTACCTATTTACTGCACTCCCAGGTACCCATATATTACATTCTCAGGTACCTATTTACTAAGTGAACGACCTGTAATAATGTCCGAGACAATAGATATGGGCTTCACCTGATGAAACCTCACACTAACCTGGAATGAGGACCTACCTGGGAAGCCCCGAGGACCTGCCGCACCTGGGGGACCCGGGGGTCCTTCAGGACCTGGCAGACCCGCGGCGAAGCTGTAGAGACGGACAGCAGTGCTCAGCGCTACCACCTTAGCGGTACAGCAGACAGTACAGCAGACAGTACAGCAGACGGTGCAGCAGACGACGCAGCATATTCAGCAATATGAATAAACATGTAGATATATAATATATATATATATATATATATATATATATATATATATATATATATATATATATATATATATATATATATATATATATATATATATATATATATATAAGAGATCCAATAAATGCAGAACTTCAGATATAAAAGTTTAGAAATAAAGTGCAGTGACTGCCAAGGATCGAGTAAATTCCCAAGAATTTATGTTGACTTTGTGATCTTAAGAAACGTATGTCTGGAGATGCATTGCAGTGGCCCGCCAGAGAAAAGAGAGAGAAAGAGAGAGAGAGAGAGAGAGAGAGAGAGAGAGAGAGAGAGAGAGAGAGAGAGAGAGAGAGAGAAAAAAAAAGAAACAAAGTGGTGGTAAAGAGAGACCAACCGCAATTTAAAGCTTGATATTGCATTTTTATTTACCCGATTTTTTCCCCCAACTGCACCACCTTCCTATTGCAACACCACTGCCCTACGTGGCCTAGAGGTGAGAGCACTGGCCTGCTAGTTTCAACGCTGGTTTGCCATGGGGTTCGAATCCTCTGCCTTCCTAATGTTCCTCTACCTGCCTCTGCAACTCACCTTTAAGTTCTAATTAGAGCACTGACCTTCTCTTCTAAGCTCTTGATCTTTGCTGACATTTGGCCTACGGAGGAGCAGGAGGCGGAGCACTGCTGACCCACGTCGTGGGCGTCCTGGCGGGCGACGGAGTGGGTTGAGTGGGGCGGCTGTAAGGCACGCCACTGTCCTGGAGATGGCACTGCCCCACCCTCACTCTCCAGCTCACAGCTGCTGTTGTCGCCACGAAGACGGTAGCCTAGTAATAAAAAATATATAATAAGCATGTATCTAAAATGTGTTTGCCACAGACACCAAAAATGGTAAATTTGTGTATAATATATTACCAAATGTTTTGTTTTTGGTTCTCTTAAGTCTTGGTTCCTGTGTGTTTTGTAACTCATTCTCCTGTATAAATTACTAAATGTAAAAAGAAAAACTTTGTTTTTTTCGGGTCACTCTGCCTCGGTGGAGACGGTTGGTGCCTTAAAAAAATAAATACACTTTTCAAATTTGCTTTTCACTTGCCTCTATGCTCTCACGCTACCGTTCACAGGATGGATATGGGGTAAACAATGAACCAACCGCTTCAGTAGTACAAATACTGATAACATGAGCGAAGATAAGCACGCTAACAAAGCAACATGCAGTGTAAACAGACTGGCAGATCTTGTAGTAACCAGATGAGAAATAGACACAGTTGCAAATACACGGAAGTTTTATTGACTTTTTTTTTCCACACTCAGAAGCTTCCTGAAGTCACAAAGATAAACATGGTAGGAGCGGGTGGGTGTATATATAAGAGTCTGAAGTGAGGTGAGGAGTGAAGTCTGCGCCTGGGTCCCATTGGTTTCTAAACGTCCTAGAAGTTTTCTGGCAAAAGGTTTCTGCAACTTCCATCTATTCCCATGGAAGTTGTTCAGAATGCTAATGTGACCTGATTCAAATCACCTGTTCTGAACGCCAATCTCCTTATCAGTTCAAAGGTAATTCACGTGACTCTGGCTTGTTAAGGGACCCTGCAAGTTATCCACCAACTTGTTTTGCAACTCGTTTCTGGAAATCTCCGGAGGTTTCGCCTAAATATCCGTAGATTTAGTCACAGTTACTACAAGGAACAGCAAATATCGCTGCAGAAATTGTGTTACCCGAGTGTTTAAGATGTACGGAATGGTGCCTACGAGTTTGTGAAGATGTTTAGCTAGGATGCCTAGTAACTTGTATAAGGGGTTCTGCCTTCTGGAGGGAAGTCTGTCTCAGTGGGACACCTGGTCTGCCCACCTCGCTCCTCACCTGGCTTCAGTATCTCTGCTACACACACACACACACACACGTAACAGGAAAGGCACTGCAATGGATCAGAGAATATCTGACGGAGGCAACAACGAGTCATGGTACGTGACGAGGTGTCAGAGTGGGCACCTGTGACGAGTGAGGTTCCACAAGGGTCAGTCCTGGGACCGGTACTGTTTTTGGTATATGTGAATGACATAACGGAAGGGATAGACTCAGAAGTGTCCCTGTTTGCAGATGATGTGAAGTTAATGAGAAGAATTAAATCAGTCGAGGATCAGGCAGGACTACAAAGAGACCTAGACAGGCTACAAGCCTGGTCCAGTAAATGGCTCCTTGAATTTAACCCTGCAAAATGTAAAGTCATGAAGATCGGGGAAGGGCAAAGAAGACCGCAGACAGAGTATAGTCTAGGTGGCCAAAGACTGCAAACCTCACTCAAGGAAAAAGATCTTGGGGTGAGTATAATACCGAGCACATCTCCTGAGGCACACATTAATCAGATAACTGCTGCAGCATACGGGCGGCTGGCAAACCTAAGAATAGTGTTCCAATACCTCACTTAGGAATCGTTCAAGACTCTGTACACCATATACGTCAGGCCCATACTGGAGTATGCAGCACCAGTTTGGAACCCACACCTGGTCAAGCACGTCAAGAAACTAGAGAAAGTGCAAAGGTTTCCAACAAGACTAGTCCCAGAGCTAAGGAGATTGTCCTACGAAGAAAGGTTAAGGGAAATCGGCCTGACGACACTAGAGGACAGGAGGGTTAGGGGAGACATGATAACGACATATAAAATACTGCGAGGAATAAATAAGGTGGACAGAGACAAGATGTTCCAGAGAGGAGACACAGAAACAAGGGGTCACAATTGGAAGTTGAAGACTCCTACGAGTCAAAGAGATGTTAGGAAGTATTTCTTCAGTCATAGAGTTGTCAGGAAGTGGAATAGCCTAGAAAGTGACGTAGTGGAGGCAGGAACCATACATAGTTTTAAGACGAGGTTTGATAAAGCTCATGGAGCAGAGAGAGAGAGGACCTAGTAGCAATCAGTGAAGAGGCTGGGCCAGGAGCTATGAATCGACCCCTGCAACCACAAATAGGTGAGTACACGCACACTAAAGCTCTCGCTTCACGCACGGAGGGCCCGGGTTCAATTCCCGGCGGGGCGGAAATATTTCGAAGTGTTTCCTTACACACACACACACACACACACACACATACAACAGGCCTAGTGTCTAATCGACATGTGCCTAGGAGAAAATGGTAACTAACTAACACACACAATCCCCTTCCAGATTTATGTTCGCGACATGATAAAGCCCCTGCGTGGGCGAAACATCGTTAATAAAGATTCCATGTAAATGCATTTATGTCTATTTCTCATGACTGTTATTTATGAGAATATGCCAAGGACACTATACGGTCATCCTTCATGTTTTTTTTTTAGTAGGATTGGAACCCCCATCTCCAGTATGACAGTGAATGCTTTACAAACGATGAATGTATCTCCTGACTTGTCAGGAGACACTGTCCGATTTCCCGACGCCGGAAACACCACCACTTACGTTACTGGTTGAATATTGATCGATATAGACAATCAATAACATATGTTATTATTCAAAACAGTCGCAGACAGACGATTATAACAATGCTTCTCTCAGATGGAGCTGCTGTCACCCCCGCTACCTTAAGAAAACTTCCCCTCATGTCTCCTGTTGCTACACTTGCAACATTGCATAGCTCCTGATGACGCACGGAGACGTGTGAAAGTACTTGAGCTAAAGATTTCCCCCCCCCTCCTGTGGCTTGTCTTGCGAAGAAATCATGCCGGATTCCAACACGTTTACTGCACCTTGCCACCAGCCTGGTGCCTAAATGAATAAACACAAAAGTCAGTAGGATTGTAGTAACTTTATTTCACTACGTGGGAAGAACAAATACCGAGGGGAGACACGATAAGGATATACAAAATACTCTTAGGCATAGACAAGAGCTGACAAGGACGGCATTTTAAGCATGCGAGGGACCAGGAAGAAAGACAGAAGAGGTACACATAAAGGAACCATGAAGACATCAAGGTTACCATTGTAGAGCGTCAGGTTGATGAGGAAGTGGAACACACTAGGAACTAACTAGGAGAGAGAGATATCTCATACAGGAGAGAGAAGATCTCATACAGGAGAGAGAGAGATCTCATACAGGAGAGAGAGAGAGATCTCATACAGGAGAGAGAGAGATCTCATACAGGAGAGAGAGAGATCTCATACAGGAGAGAGAGAGATCTCAACAGACAGAGAGATCTCACAGGAGAGAGAGAGATCTCATACAGGAGAGAGAGATCTCATACAGGAGAGAGAGACTCACAGGGAGAGAGATCTCATACAGGAGAGAGATCTCATACAGGAAGAGAGAGAGATCTCATACAGGAGAGAGAGAGATCTCATACAGGAGAGAGAGATCCTCAGGAGAGAGATCTCTAGGAGAGAGATCTCATACAGGAGAGAGAGATCTCATACAGGAGAGAGAGAGATCTCATACAGGAGAGAGAGAGATCTCATACAGGAGAGAGAGAGATCTCATACAGGAGAGAGAGAGATCTCATACAGGAGAGAGAGATCTCATACAGGAGAGAGAGAGAGATCTCATACAGGAGAGAGAGAGATCTCATACAGGAGAGAGAGAGATCTCATACAGGAGAAGAGAGATCTCATCAGGAGAAGAGATCTCATACAGGAGAGAGAGAGATCTCATACAGGAGAGAGAGTCTCAGGAGAGATCTCATACAAGAGAGAGAGAGATCTCATAAAGGAGAGAGAGAGATCTCATACAGGAGAGAGAGATATCTCATACAGGAGAGAAAGAGATCTCATACAGGAGAGAGAGATCCATACAGATCCGAGAGAGAGATCTCATACAGAGAGATCTCGAGAGAGAGATCTCATACGAGGAGAGATCTCTACAGGAGAGATCTCATACAGGAGAGAGAGATCTCATACAGGGAGAGAATCTCATCAGAGAGAGAGATCTCATACAGAGGAGAGATCTCATACAGGAGAGAGAGAGATCTCATACAGGGAGAGAGATCTCATACAGGAGAGAGAGAATCTCATACAGGAGAGAGCCTCAGAGATCTCATACAGGAGAGAGATCTCTAGGGGAGAAGATCTCATACAGGGAGAGAGAGAGATCTCATACAGGAGAGAGAGATCTCATACAGGAGAGAGAGAGATCTCATACAGGAGAGAGAGAGATCTCATACAGAGAGAGAGAGAGATCTCATACAGAGGAGAGAGAGAGATCTCATAAGCAGAGAGAGAGAGAGATCTCATACAGGAGAGAGAGAGATCTCATACAGGAGGGGAGAGAGAGATCTCATACAGGAGGAGAGAGAGATCTCTACAGGAGAGACAGAGACAGGAGAGAGAGATCTCATACAGGAGAGAGAGAGATCTCATACAGGGGAGAGAGAGATCTCATACAGGAGAGAGAGATCTCATACAGGAGAGAGAGAGATCTCATACAGGAGAGAGATCTCATACGAGGAGAGATCTCTAGGAGAGAGAGATCTCATACAGGAGAGAGAGTCTCATACAGGAGAGAGAGAGATCTCATACAGGAGAGAAGAGAGATCTCATACAGGAGAGAGAGAGATCTCATACAGGAGAGAGAGATCTCATAAGGAGAGAGATCTCATACAGGAGAGAGAGATCTCATACAGGAGAGAGAGATCTCATACAGGAGAGAGAGAGATCTCATACAGGAGAGAGAGAGATCTCATACAGGAGAGAGAGAGATCTCATACAGGAGAGAGAGATCTCATACAGGAGAGAGAGAGATATCATACAGGAGAGAGAGAGAGATCTTACACAGGAGAGAGAGAGATCTCATACAGGAGAGAGAGAGATCTCACACAGGAGAGAGAGAGATCTCATACAGGAGAGAGAGAGATCTCATACAGGAGAGAGAGAGATCTCATACAGGAGAGAGAGAGAGATCTCATACAGGAGAGAGAGATCTCACACAGGAGAGAGAGGAGAGAAGAGAGAGAGAGAGAGAGAGAGAGAGAGAGAGAGAGAGAGAGATCATACATGAGAGAGAGAATCAAACCGGAGAAAGAGATTTCATACAGGAGAGAGAGAGATCTCATACAGGAGAGAGAGAGATCTCATACAGGAGAGAGAGAGATCTCATACAGGAGAGAGAGATCTCATACAGGAGAGAGAGATCTCATACAGGAGAGAGAGAGATCTCATACAGGAGAGAGAGAAAGATCTCATACAGGAGAGAGGGAGATCTCATACAGGAGAGAGAGAGATCTCACACAGGAGAGAGAGAGAGATCTCATACATGAGAGAGATAGATCTCATACATGAGAGAGAGAATCAAACAGGAGAAAGAGATTTCAAACAGGAGAGAGATCATATAGGAGAGAGAGAGAGATCTCATACAAGAGAAAAAGATCATATACAAGAGAGAGATCACACAGAAGAGACAAATCTCATTCAAGACTAAGACAGATCCCGTCAACCAGTCGAAAGAGTCAGGTCCAAGCGCTGCATCTCATCCCTCCCCAAACAATGCTAGATAAATACAAGAGAGTAAATTACCGGACCATGATGCCACGCCTCCACACACACATCCTCGGAGAGAAGGTCGACATTATCCAATATGATCCAACATTATCCATGCCATTAAAGCACACAGCTTCTCTCCCTAATGCAGTACTTCTTCGTAAACCACTCTCGCTATTCTGATTCTGAATAATTATGAATACTCGATTATAATTAAAATGTCCCCTGAAATAATTGCTATGTAAATTCCTGTGTCATGTAAATTGCTTTGTTATGTAAATTGTTGTGTTATGTAAATTACTACGTTATGTAGATTTACTCTGCGGATTAAGTTGAGTTGATAACTAAGTTAATGTTAACAAGCAAAAATGAATGCATTATCAATTGAGAATACAAATTATCAATTCTCGCGCGCGCGCACACACACACACACGTCTCTTTCTCTTTCTCTCTATCTCTCTCTCTCTCTCTCTACTCACCTGGTCGGCAGGTGCAGCTGTAAGAACCAGGTGTGTTGACACAGTTGTGTTCACACCCACCGTTCTGGCCCCCACACTCGTCAATGTCTTGTGTCCACCACATCAGCAGCAGACGAGGCGCAGACAGCAGACACCACACGCAGCACCGTAAACAGAAACAAAGCCAACCATCATTACACTTGAGATAACAATGACAATTGTAGCAAACACAGCCTTAAGAATAGTTACGACAGATACACAAATAACCCGCACATAAGAAAGAGAAGCTTATGGCGACGTTTAGGTCCAACTTAGACCATTTGACTTATAAATGGACCAAGACGGAACGAAACGTCTTTATAAAGTTCTCTCTTATTTGTGTTGGTTATTTGTGTATTGTTCCAGTCACGGTATTGTGCCTTTATAGTTTTTTAGTTATGACAGGGTCAAAGAGGGTGTTGAAGGGGAGGCGACTCGACCCCCTGCAACCACAGATGGGTATAAAGTATAATAAACACTTGTCATTGCTCAGTAATAACCCACGTGAAGACAGAAACTCGCAAGATTGGCTGATCCGTATATTTCGATCGCCTTCTGGGATCCTCTGATCTGCTGAAGAGGACCCCAGAAGGGGGTCGAAGTATACAGATAAATCAATCTTCCGAGTTTCTGCCTTCATGTAGGTTGTTACTGAACACAGATGGTGTGTACAGATACCTATCTCGCTCCTCATGACATATCATTTTCCTGCTATAGGAATCATAGTTGGTATATCTTCTTGCAACATATTTTGATGTCAGGTTAGATTTTGTTAGGTTAATCTGAATTGGGTTAACATTAACCAAAATCTACCGTTTTCTTAACATCCCATAACATAAAAATCCAGGAAAAAAAAGGGGGAAGCTTTGTAAACTTTGTAAAAAATCTTATGTTCTTATGGCCACTTTTTAGCACATTTTTCTATATTTTTTATTTCACTTTTTCAAAAATAATATGAAAAAGTCCATAAAAATCTAAACTGTCATTTCATATTTCGAGTTTTCAGATTAATGGAGTAAACACAGACGTATTATGACGCAGGTGTCTGGAAACCAACAACGATAAAACAAATCTTAAAGACTGAACACCTGCTTTCTATGACCGATGACTTCTTAACGTCTTCCAGCGGCTCAAACAGATTAATCAAGACTGAGGGACTGATCACCTCAAAGCTACTTCTTCCATGTCTTCATGCGTCAAGTTGGTGAAACGTCTCCACAGTAAAGGCAAAGTGAAGCCCACCACATTCCAGACTTGTTTTCCAGACCATTGTCCTTCCAATCCGAGTCTCTTAGGAAGCAAATACACGTAAACTACTGTAATTTTATATTTATCCACTCGTTTGTAGTAAATGTATATAAACTAATGTCTTATCTATAGTTTGTGTAAACTACCGTATTATGAACCCTCTTAGCTGCTCTTAAAGGCAATAAACTCTCTCATTACAGCAAAAAGAGCAACTCAAGCGTTGTAACGTTAGTGCAGATAATGTTGGGTTATTTGTGGCAATTTTGAGTTTTATTTCAAAATTAGCATTACAGAACGACTGGAAGTATAAACGCAACGTTTTTTTTCTGGGGTATCCTTGATGTAACAAGCGCTGCCATTCTTAATGTTATTGTAACGATTTTACTCAGAATGGCTGAGCGATAAGATAAGATAAGAGTTCTTCGGATTTTTAACCCCGGAGGGTTAGCCACCCAGGATAACCCAAGAAAGTCAGTGAGTCCTCGAGGACTGTCTGTCTTATTTCCATTGGGGTCCTTAATCTTGTCCCCCAGGATGCGACCCACACCAGTCGACTAACACCCCAGGTACCTATTTGCTGCTAGTTGAACATGACAACAGGTGTAAGGAAACACGTCGAAATGTTTCCACCCGCCGGGAATCGAACCCGGGCCCTCCGTGTGTGAAGCGAGAGCTCAAGCCACCAGACCACCGGGCCACCGGACCACCGATGGGGATAGTGTTTTCTCTCTCACTCACACACACACACACACACCACCTCTCTCTCTCTCTCTCTCTCTCTCTCTCTCTCTCTCTCTCTCTCTCTCTCTCTCTCTCTCTCTCTCTCTCTCACCAAGACACACAGGTGTGATGCCCCTCTTGTGGTTCTCTGGACTGAACCTGTAGCCAGAGTAGCAAGTACAGATCACTCGCCCAAAGTACACAGAACATTTTTGCTCACAGAACTCCTGAGAGCAGGGATCCACTGTGTCTGGCAGGCATCTGTGGACACGAATATTGGTAAGTGAGGCTGGGGTGGTGGTGGTAGATGGTGCAGGTAAGGGAAGGAGTGATAGTGGATGAAACAGGCAGGGGAGTCGTGGTGATGGGGTATTATGACAAGGGCTTCATCAGTGGGTACCTGAGATGACCTGGAATAAAAGAAAAGCATCTCTCGTTGATGGTGGGATACGATACAGCCAGAAGTGGAGCAAGGTCACTTGTCACTTGTCATCAGGAAAGCCAGCTTATGTGATGGAATATAACAGGGAAAATATAGCTACCATTTATTCCTATTAAATATATATATATATATATATATATATATATATATATATATATATATATATATATATATATATATATATATATATATATATATATTCAACAAGTCGGCCGTCTCCCACCGAGGCAGGGTGACCCAAAAGAAAGAAAATCCCCAAAAAGAAAATACTTGCATCATCATTCAACACTTTCACCACACTCATACATAATCACTGTCTTTGCATAGTCGCTCAGATACGACAGCTGATAATAGTCCCTCCCAGCTGTCACTATCCC
Organism: Cherax destructor; assembly: GCA_009830355.1. NCBI lineage: Eukaryota > Metazoa > Arthropoda > Malacostraca > Decapoda > Parastacidae > Cherax > Cherax destructor. The sequence continues at coordinate 437,204 of WNWK01000270.1, forward strand.
AGACCCCTCCTTTAAAGTGCAGGCATTGTACTTCCCATTTCCAGGACTCAAGTCCAACTAAATCAATTAACTGGTTTCCCTGAATCCCTTCACAAAATGTTACCCTGCTCACACTCCAACAGATCGTCAGGTCCCAAAAACCATTCGTCTCCATTCACTCCTATCTAACACGCTCACACATGCTTGCTGGAAGTCCAAGCCCTCGCCCACAAAACCTCCTTTACCCCCTCCCTCCAACCTTTTCTAGGACGACCCCTACCCCGCCTTCCTTCCCCTACAGATTTATACGCTCTCCAAGTCATTCTACTTTGATCCATTCTCTCTAAATGACAAAACCACCTCAACAACCCCTCTTCAGCCTTCTGACAAATACTTTTAGTAACTCCACACCTTCTCCTAATTTCCACATTCCGAATTTTCTGCATAATATTTACACCACACATTGCCCTTAGACAGGACATCTCCACTGCCTCCAGCCTCCTCCAGCCTCCTCCTCGCTGCAGCATTTGCAACCCATGCTTCACCCCCATATAAGAGTGTTGGTACCACTATACTTTCGTACATTCCCTTCTTTGCCTCCATGGATAACGTTTTTTGTCTCCACAGATACCTCAACGCACCACTCACCTTTTTTCCTTCATCAATTCTATGGTTAACCTCATCCTTCATAAACCCATCCACTGACACGTCAACTCCCAAATATCTGAAAACATTTACTTCTTCCATAATCCCTCTCTCCAATGTGATATCCAATTTTTCTTTATTTAAATCGTTTGATACCCTCATCACCTTACTCTTATCTATGTTCACTTTCAACTTTCTACCTTTACACTCTCTCCCAAACTCGTCCACTAACCTTTGCAACTTTTCTTTAGAATCTCCCATAAGCACAGTATCATCAGCAAAAAGTAACTGTCAACTCCTATTTTGCATTTAATTCCCCATAATTTAATCCCACCCCTCTCCCCAACACCCTAGCATTTACTTCTTTTACAACCCCATCTATAAATATATTAAACAACCATGGTGACATTACACATCCCTGTCTAAGACCTACTTTTACCGGGAAGTAATCTCCCTCTCTCCTACACACCCTAACCTGAGCCTCACTATCCTCATAAAAACTCTTTACAGCCTTCAGTAACTTACTACCTATTCCATACACTTGCAACATTTGCCACATTGCTCCCCTATCCACTCTATCATATGCCTTTTCTAAATCCATAAATCCAATTAAAACTTCTCTACCTTTATCTAAATACTGTTCACATATATGCTTCACTGTAAACACTTGATCTACACATCCCCTACCCACTCTAAAGCCTCCTTGCTCATCTGCAATCCTACTCTCTGTCTTACCTCTAATTCTTTCAATAATAACCCTGCCATACACTTTACCTGGTATACTCAGTAAACTTATTCCCTATAATTTTTACACTCTCTTTTATCCCCTTCCCTTTATATAACGGAACTATACATGCTCTCTGCCAATCCCTAGGTACCTTCCCCTCTTTCATACATTTATTAAACAAAAATACCAACCACTCCAGCATTATATCCCCCCCTGCTTTTAACATTTCTGTCATGATCCCATCAGTTCCAGCTGCTTTACCCCCTTTCATTCTACGTAATGCCTCACGCACCTCCCCCACACTCACATCCTGCTCTTTTTCACTCCTAAACGATGTTGTACCTCCCTGGCCAGTACATGAAATTACCGCCTCCCTTTTTTCATCGACATTTAAAAGTTCCTCAAAATATTCCCACCATCTACCCAATACCTCCAGCTCCCCATCTACTAACTCCCCTACTCTGTTTTAAACTGACAAATCCATTCGTTCCCTAGGCTTTCTTACCTTGTTTATCTCACTCCAAAATTGTTTCTTGTTTTCAGCAAAATTTCTTGACAGAGCCTCTCCCATTCTTTCATCCGCTCTTCTTTTGCACTCTCTCACCACTCTCTTCACCTTTCTTTTACTCTCTATATACTCTGCTCTTCTATTAACACTTCTGTTTTGTAAAAACCTCTCATAAGCTACCTTTTTCTCTTTTATCACACCCTTTACTTCTTCATTCCACCACTCACTCCTCTTTCCTCCTGCACCCACCCTCCTATAGCCACAAACTTCTGCCCCACATTCTAATACTGCATTTTTAAAACTATCCCAACTCTCTTCAACCCCCCCACTACTCATACTTGCACTAGCCCACCTTTCTGGCAATAGTTGCTTATATCTCACCCTAACTTCCTCCTCCCTAAGTTTATACACTTTTACCTCTCTCTTACTTGCTGTTACCATTTTCTTTTTGTCCCATCTACCTTTTACTCTAACTGTAGCTACAACCAAATAATGATCCGATATATCCGTTGCCCCTCTATAAACATGTACATCCTGAAGCCTACCCATCAACCTTTTATCCACCAATACATAATCCAACAAACTACTTTCCTTACGTGCTATATCATACCTTGTATATTTATTTATCCTCTTTTTCATAAAATATGTATTACTTATTACCAAACCTCTTTCTACACATAGCTCAATTAATGGTTCCCCATTTACATTTACCCCTGGCACCCCAAATTTACCTACTACTCCCTCCACAACATTTTTTCCCACTTTAGCATTAAGATCCCCAACCACAATTTTACTCTCACTTTGTTCAAAACTCCCCACACACTCACTCAACATTTCCCAAAATCTCTCTCTCTCCTCTACACTTCTCTCTTCTCCAGGTGCATAAAAACTTACTATAACCCACTTTTCACATACAACCTTTATTTTACTCCACATAATCCTTGAATTTATACATTTATATTCCCTCTTTACCTGCCATAACTGAATATTCAACATTATTGTCACTCCTTCTTTAGCTCTAACTCTATTTGAAACTCCTGACCTAATCTCATTTATTTCTCCCCACTGAAACTCTCCTACCCCCTTCAGCTTTGTTTCACTTAAAGCCAGGACATCCAGCTTCTTTTCATTCATAACATCTACAATCATCTCTTTCTTATCATTCGCACAACATCCACGCACATTCAAACATCCTACTTTGACGGTTTTCTTCTTTTTCTTTTTAGTAAGCTATACAGGAAAAGGGGTTACTAGCCCCTTGTTCCCGGCATTTTAGTTGACTTTTACAACACGCATGGCTTACGGAGGAAAGATTCTTATTCCACTTCCCCATGGATATGAAAGGGAAAAGCAATAAGAACAAAAACTATTAAGATAAAATCAAAGAAAACTCAGATGAGTGTGTATACATAAACGTGTACATGTTTGCGTAGTGTGACCTAAGTGTAAGTAGAAGTAGCAAGACGTACCTGAAATCTTGCATGCTTATGAGACAGAAAAAAGACACCAGCAATCCTACCATCATGTAAAACAGTTTCAGGTTTCTGTTTCACAGTCACCTGGCAGGATGGTAGTACCTCCCTGGGTGGTTGCTGACTACCAACCTACCTACTACTAAAGGCATGTCATATACTCGCATAGATGTGTAGTTAGTAAACACATTTTCTCAAATAGGACTGTTTAACTCTCTCTATCTCTCTCTCTCTCCCTCTCTCTCTCTCTCTCTCTCTCTCTCTCTCTCTCTCTCTCTCTCTCTCTCTCTCTCTCTCTCTCTCTCTCTCTCCCTCAGGCAAGCAGCAGAAGTAATATGTCGAGCAGAAACGCAAACCAGTGAAATACAACAGTCTACCATTAAGTCACTCTAGTCACGAACATTAATCTTCTTAAAAGGGTGAGACGACCTTTTAAAAAATGTCTCAATTTATATAAATAGGAATAAAGCTAGTTCTAAAACTGGTGGATAAAGAAACTAGTAATAAAACAATCTCGCATAGACTTAGCCTTGAGTGTTAGCTGGCTGGGGTAGAGACACACCTCTCTCACTGCAGCTCGACATTAAAAGGACGACATTTACATTGATTCCTCCATCCAGTTTTGGATTCGCAACTAATGCGTTCGCTGCAGGACTGAGGTATCAGCTCTGTCTAGCATGGTTTTCATCCCTACTTTTCTAGATAAACAGCTCTTGGTGCTGACGAATAAGACACGTGTACGACACTCTGGTTATCTTTATTTCGGAGGCTATTTCTTCGAGGTTGATACACTGATCACATTATCTTCGCCTCTCCTGCTTCTGCTGTTTCTAACATCAGTCACCTCTAGTTGGGCAAATATTTTTGTTAGTGGGTTTGGCTTAGAGAAAAAGTTGCCTAGTATGGGCCAGTAGGCTTGCTGCACGTCCTTCCAAAAGGAAGGGGCGTGGCCCCAGACGCAGGGAAGTGGTACCAAAAGTTAAGGAAGTAACCGTAAATTTAGGGAAGTGATACAGGAAAGTACTGCAGGGAAGTACGCACCTGCCGGCGACGAAGTTGTACCCTTGGCAGCAGTGCCTACGGAAGCAGTCAACCCACTGCTCGCGCACCTGGCACTTGTACCTGGTGGTGATGACATTGGCACTCGGGCACTCCAGAGTGTCTGACCTGCGGGAGGAGGCAAGATCATTAAGTCTGACCTGAGGTAGGAGGCAAGGTCATTAAGTGTGACCTGCGGGAGAAGAGGTCATTAAGTCTGACCTGCAAGAGGAGGCAAGGTCATTAAGTGTGACCTGCGGGAGAAGAGGTCATTAAGTCTGACCTGCAAGAGGAGGCAAGGTCATTAGATGTGGAGTTTACTTAAACAATGTAATTTATATTTATCTAAAATCCTTGTACACAGCAAAAAAGAATATAGGAACCATTAGCAACCAGTAGCAAACAGTAGCAACCAATAACAACCAACCTGGTAACTGCTTCGAAGTCGTCCAGAAAGAAGCCTCCACTTTGCCCGAAGGAATCCTCTGGAGGTGAAGGTGTCGTGGAGTGCTGCTGCCCGAAGGAGTGGCCTCCTCCTTCAGGCCGCCCACGGTTGAGGTGTGCGAGGCGGTGGGCGGCCTCCTGGTGGGAAAGTGGGCGTGGGGCGTCGGCGTTGAGGAGGACGGAAGTAGCGTCACTTTCCGCCGGCAGTAACGTCAGGAGCACCAACATCGGTACAATCATCATCCACGACACCATACTTCTGCAGTAGATCATTATTATTATTATTACCCTTATTATTATTTCCCTTCGAGGGCAAGAGCTTTGCTTCTTGTGAAGCTCTGTTGTGAAGATGTAACTGAAGAGTTGAAATGGAAAACAGAAATAAACACAGAGAATACAAATCAATTTCCAAAAAATACATTACGAAAGCACGACTCACAGCAATGGAATCAAGTGGGATAAATTTAGAGTTAGAAAGGGTATAGGAGAGCCCAGACTTGGTAGAATAGTAGTAAGATGATAGGACTAGTAAGTTAACTTTAGCGTCATTAGGATGTCAAACCCATGAACTCCTATTGTTAATTTTTGTGCCTAATTCAACGTAGCTCTTGTAATTCTTGTCGTAGACATTGGTAAACGAGCGCAGACGCAGCCGCGCCAGCCTACGCGTGTTCCTAACCAAACATTACAAATATCACAAATTATATATACACTGATGGATCTAATCAAGAGCGCACGAGCTGGATGCATCTGCTGCTTTCTGCCACTTCCTCAGACACGACTTCATAGAACCCGTGACCTGTGCTTTACCTGTGACCTGTTTTGAGAGCTCTTCTACCCCTGCAGCCCGGCCTGAAACCAGGCTTCTCTCCTGACTGCCTGGTCAACCCAGGATATTCGTGCTAGCGGCCCGAGGGCAACACTGCCCTCACAGCCCCGCTGATCCAACACATACTGAAGGAAATTGTCCAGCTTCTAATAGTGGCGAGAGGCATAACGGGAAAAGTAAGCAAATGAAAATTCAACTTGCTGAAGAATTGAGCACTAGTAGTAGTAGTAGTAGTAGGTAGTAGTAGTAGTAGTAGTCATGGGCGGATCTACTATGAAACTAATGAAGCTTAAGCTTTAGGGGCCCCTAATCCCGGAGGGGCCCCAAAAGCCACTTTAGTCCACATAGCTTAAAATTTTGGGTCTAGTGTATGAGAAGGGGCCTCCATAACAGTTCAAGCTTCAGGGCCACAACAATGTAAGTCCACCACTGGAATTAGTAAACAGAGCAAAACCCGGTATGAACACAGTGTGAAGTTCAGTTCCCCAAGGCACGGTTCTGGTGCCTTTACGGTTTCTCATCCACACGGAGGACAGATAAAAACGCTGGTTATAGTTCGTTTCAGTATTTGCGAATGATACCATAATGAGCAGAAAAATACCTCGGTAGAAGACGTTGAAATATTTCAAGAAGAAATGGGCAAAGTCTTCCAGTGATGAATAATATGATGTTCACTGGTGATAAGTTCCAACTACTTAGATATGAAAAACTCAAAAGCGAAACTGTATACAAAATTCAAAACGATTACCAATTAACACAAAAGAAACGTGTGGAAGACCTGGGTGTAATAATGTCATTAAGGAACACCATAAGGAAAATGATGTGAAGTTCAGGAAAATAGTGGGGTGGATAATGAAAGCTTTCAGAGCAAAGGAAAATAATATCAATGGTGACACTATTCAAATCACCTGTGCTCTAGCTTTCCATCCTGGGTAAGGGAGATATCAGAGCTGGAACAGATATAGAGATCACTTACGGCCGGCATAAAGCCTATGAAGTGTTTAAATTACTGGAAAAGCCTCGAAATTCTAAATATGTGCTCTGTAGAGGAGTGAGGGATACATAATGATATGTACGGGGAATGTGCATGGAGGCCAAGTCCTCAAGAATGAAGGTACAGAAAGGAAGGAGAGCGATTTCTTGTATAATATAATATAATAATAATATCTTTATTTACTACAAGTACATGTACAAGGTATACAGGCCTAGCTGACATCAATGACATACTACTATATAGAAAGCCGCTTGTTATGATGAACATTTCGGGCAAATTAGGTCAGTTTTGTGTTAGGATGCGACCCACACCAGTCTACTAACACCCAGGTACCTATTTTACACTTATGGGTGAACATGGACAGCAGGTGTCTTATGGAAACACGTCCCTAATGTTTTCCAGCCGTACCGAAGGAGATTCGAACCCCGGACCTCAGTGTGTAAGCTGAGTGGCTCGGTTTATCCTAGTATATCTCCTTTTATTGTAACTGATTTACTTAACTGTTTAACTTTTAAGGTTTAAATAATGAGATATTACGAGGACCAAAACGGAAATAAGTCACTGACTTTTTTTTTTGGGGGGGGGGAGGGGGGTTATTATCCTAGGTAATTTACACTATGTATGATAATTGTACTTATGTATACCTGAACCTAAACTTACTTAGTCTCTAAACATAGCCATAACAATGTTATCAACATCCGTGTGCCTTATTTCTCTTGATTTAACATCCTACAAGAAGACAACACCAGTATTGCCGGATCAGGTCTTCAAGAGGAAGCCTGACAAGCATCTCAAGTACCTCCACCAAGTGCCAGATCAACCAGACTGTGACGGATGTGTGGGGGCCAGCGGGCCACCAGCAGCAACAACCTGGTTGAGCAAGCCTGACTCGTGATCTTTCTGTGCCACATTGCAACTTGCATAACTTTTGTTTCTATGTCGTTCATTCCTTTCCTCCACCACCCTTATGATGCGACGTAATTGTCTGGAAACTTTGGAGTGTACGGGGTAGAGTAAAGCTGTGCTGCTGTGTTGTGTGTGTGTGTGATGTATGAAATGTGTTGTGTGTGTTGCATGTGTGTGTGTGTGTGTGTGTGTATGTGTGTGTGTGTGTGTGTGTATGTACTCACCTATATTTGGTTGCAGGAGTCGATTCACAGCTGTTAGTCCCGCCTCTTCACTGGTCGTTACTAGGTCCACTCTCTGACTGCTTCAAGAGCCATACCGCATCTCTTCTTAAAGCTATGTATGGATCCTGCCTCCACTACATCACTCTCCAGATTGCTCCACTTCCTGACAACTCTATGGCTAAAGAAATATTTCCTAACATCATTGTGACTCATCTGAGTTTTCAACTTCCAGTTGTGACCCCTGAAACATTCTGTCCCTATCCTCCCTGTCAAATCCTCTCAGTATTTTATATGTTGTTATCATGTCCTCCCTATCCCTCCTGTCTTCCAGTGTTGTCAGGTTGAGTTCCCTTAACCTCTCCTCGTAGGACAGACGCCTCAGCCTAGTCTTGTCGCAAACCTTTGAACTTTCTCTAATTTATTGACGTGTTTGACCAAGTGTGGGTTCCATACTGGTGCTGCATACTCCAATATGGGCCTGACGTACACAGTGTACAGTGTCGTAAATGACTCTTACTTAGATGTCGAAACGCTATTCTCAGGTTTGCCTGAGAATAGCCTGGTGGTGTCATTGACACCACCAGGGACCAGAGGGAAGCCACTTTCATGTTCCAACGCCTCAGGGTGGCCATCCATAGAGAAAAGGCTTGCTGCATACTTGGCTCACGTCCAGAGTCAGAGGAGCTGGAGGAGATTCATAATCTTTGATATATAGTACCAATGTATTCATGTTTGTGCTTTTAAGATAAATAATCTCTGACCTATATATATATATATATATATATATATATATATATATATATATATATGCTAGGAATTCGCAAGAGCAGGCGAAATATTCACAAACACTGATCTCTGGCCGACGGAGACTCGAACCTACGAACCTCATGACAAGGTACGCAGTGCTTTACCGACCGTACCACACTGGTCCAATACCTTGGCATCCAGCTTTCGCTAGACGTTATTCCAAGGTGAATATTTCGCCTGCTCTTGCGAATTCCCAGCATTGTAAAAATCTCTAGTTGTGTCGATGCATGCAGGGGATGAGATGAAAAGCTGTAAGCCTTCCTGCCTGAAAGCTGGCTGCCTTGGAATAACGTCTAGCGAAAGCTGGATGCCAAGGTATTGGACCAGTGTGGTACGGTCGGTAAGCACTGCGTACCTTGTCATGAGGTTCGTAGGTTCGAGTCTCCGTCGGCCAGAGATCAGTGTTTGTTTATATATATATATATATATATATATATATATATATATATATATATATATATATATATATATATATATATATATATATATATATATATATATATACACACATACATACATTAGGATCCACCTCTTGTGCAACATATGGAGTCCCTTAGCCTCGGAGAAGTAAGTGAAATGTCTTCTAGGAAAAGACTAGTGCTCACGTGGATTCTAGGAAGGGTCTCTAGACTCTTCCTAGAAGGCATTTCACTACTTACTTCTCCGAGGCTAAGGGACTTCATATGTTGCACAAGATGTGGACCCTAGGTGGTAGACAGCAACCGCCCAGGGAGGTACTACCGTCCTGCCAAGTGAGTGTAAAACGAAAGCCTGTAACTGTTATACATGATGGTAGGATTGCTGGTGTCTTCTTTCTGTCTCATAAACATGCAAGAATTCAGGTATGTCTTGTTTCTTCTACTTACACTTAGGTCACACTACACATTCATGTACAAGCATATATATACACACCCCTCTGGGTTTTCTTCTATTTTCTTACTAGTTCTCATTCTTATTTCCTCTTATCTTCATCTGGAAGTGTAACAGAATTCTTCCTCCGTAAGCCATGCGTGTCGTAAGAGTCGACTAAAATGCCGGGAGCAAGGGCTAGTAACCCCTTCTCCTGTATATATTACTAAAGTTAAAAAGAGAAACTTTGTTTTTCACTTTGGGCCACCCCGCTTTGGTGGGAAACGCCCGATTTGTTGAAAGAAGATATATAGACGATGATAGCGTTGCTGAGACAGGAGAACCAGGGCGTGTGTTGGTCAGGGTTCAGGTGTGTGAAGGTTCACAGGGTGAGAAGACTTACCTCTGGGCCACAATTTTGACGCTCAGCTGACGCTGTCTTGATCTACCCTTGTTGTTTCTCTGTTTACATCCAGTATCTCGCTGCTTGCATTTTGAAAGTGTGCTTGAGAGCCAACTCTTTTTTAAATATAAATATAAATTAATTAATCCTTTCTCTTAGTTTTAAAGACTATTCGATTTGTACAGATCCCCTTTGCACGTGGGTTGAGATCATTTTTGTGAGGAACTGATGGTAGTACACTTTGGCACTGTGGCACTGGAGTCACGAATTACTGACACTTTGCTTAGCTGCGTCCATCCCCCAAGGCCCTTCTTGACGCCTGGGCATCTGGACGCCTCGCTGCCACACTCAGAAAAAAATCTCTTGTGTGAGAGACAGAGTAGAATGTTTAGTGTATGGAAGGGGGCTTGATGAACTGCGCCCAACGACAATGTTTTTTTTTTCCTTGTTTGGTAAATGATGTGCCGTGTGTTATGTAATGGTGGGTATGTGGACGGAGGGTACTCGTGCGGCTGGCAGGTGTGGAGGGAACCAATAAGATGGAGGGAATGGTGGAGGAGGCAAGACAGAGGCAGCCTTGTCCATGGCCCTCACCCACCAATCTTTTCGAGCTGCCGGATGTTCCCGTACAGCCCCGTCTAGGACCCGTCACCCTCACCTGTCCACCCTCTGTCCTCACTCACCACCATCTAGAGAAGCCCTTCACGGTTGCCCACAAGCCTCAAAGCACAGGAGCTCCTGAGGATGTGTCAGAGAGAAGGAATTCGATCTAGAGAGGCTCTCCGTCGAACCCAAGCGAGGGATCCGGTAATCTCAATTGGCTACCGACACTCCTTAACCCTTCATGGTCAGTTTTATTTAGATCCGATTCTCCTCCACCACAGTTTAAAGAACATCCCTGAGCTGTGCATATTAAATCCGATACGTTTTAATATCCCCACCACCTTGAACTATACTCTCAGAGATTCGCCAGGAATACGCCCCACGCTAAAAAGCGTCGAATCGAGTTTTGTTTGGGTAGTAGTGCGAGCCTCTTATAGCCCCCACTTGAAGCTTTGTGACTGGCCGCCTCACTGGTGGGTGAGCTGGGGTCGCTACTCCTGTCACTTTAAGATAAGGACGACAGCAATAGCAGTCTCGCACATGCCTTCCTATCTTGTCTGTGGCTTGTTTAAGCCCAGGACCTCCATGCTGGTCTGAAAGATGTATGTGCTTTGTCTGTTGTGCATGCTGCTGTTTGTACGGTTTGCTATGTTCACGAGTACTGTATGCAAGCTGTTGTGTGTACATTCTGTTGTGTGTACGGTCTACTTGTGTGCATAATTGGCTTTGTGTACGGTTTACTGTATGGGCAGACTCCTGTGTGTGCGGTCTGGGATGTGCACTTATTCTGTGTACACGCTACAGTGCGTACATTCTACTGATTGCTCATTCTACAGTCTTCCATGTTTAGACATTCAGCGTTCAAGCTGCATGTGCACAGGTTGTATGTACTGGCCAATCCACAAGGACGTACTTCAGCCAAAGCTCTCCTTGCAATGCAGAACGACAGAATGAGTGTCGTTTTCATTGCAAGGTAGAATGACAAAGTGGCTTGCTCATTGCAAGAAGGAATAACAAAATGAATGTTCTGTTGAGTTCAAACCTCAAACGTTTATTCTATCGTCATGTAGTTGATACTTTATATAATTTAAATCAGTTACCCAGACAACCATGCTCGGCCAACACATAAATTATAAATTAAGGAGACTATAAAACCAACACTTGAAATACAGTCGAATGAAGTATAAAATTTTCGACAGTCTTTTAAGCAATAATAATAATATGAAGAAGAAGAAGAAGAAGAAGAAGAAGAAGAAGAAGAAGAAGAAGAAGAAGAAGAAGAAGAAGAAGAAGAAGAAGAAGAAGAAGTAGTTATTAAGACAAATCTTTGTACAGATTTATTATAACAGACGGCAATTAAGCAACCCATCATTCACCAACATTCAACAGTGAGCAACATTTATCAACATTCAACAGTGGGCAACATTCACCAACAGTGAAGAAATCGTCCAAGTTATTTTAAAATAGATATTCTGGTAACCAGTCATCTTTTGCTTTTAGATAAACAAGGACAAAGATACATAAACGGAGGAGCTTGTATCTCTCAGTGTATACACACTGTATACACAGTGTGTATACACTGTCTATACACTGTCTATACAAAGTGTACACACACTGAGTGTGCCCGGGAATAGGAAAAAACATGACTTTTAACCAGGCTGCCTAGCGTTCTGAGGCATCTGTAGCTGAGGATGCTAAGGCATCACGTTGGGGTGTTATGCCACTCTCGACACGTGGGTTCGAATCCTGCTGACTGCGATCTTACTGACCCTCGTGAAATGGATAGATTTTAAATCCCCACTTATCTTATCCCCCCCCCTCCAAAAAAAATAAACACGACATTTTATTATGTATGTTCAGAGTAGTATGGTTCTCAGTGGTTGTACACTGAGGAATTATTTTTTATCCGCAATTTAATTATTAGAGTATTCTTGACTGGTGGTGGACAATTGATGTGCACACTTATGATCCATCGTGTAGTCGATAGTCTTTAAACCGAATTAACCAACCAACCGTATTGTTCAGTGGATGAGACACCAAGAAGCTAGATACAGTGAAGAGGAGCCAGACACAGTGAAGAGGAGCCAGACACAGTGAAGAGGAGCCAGACACAGTGAAGAGGAGCCAGACACAGTGAAGAGAAGCTAAACACAGTGAAGAGGAGCCAGATACAGTGAAGAGCTAGAGACAGTGAAGAAAAGCCAGATACAGTGAAGAGCCAGAAACAGTGAAGATGAGCTAGGCACAATGAAGAGGAGCTAGGCACAATGAAGAGGAGCTAGACGCAGTGAAGAGGAGCTAGACGCAGTGAAGAGGAGCTAGACGCAGTGAAGAGGAGCTAGACGCAGTGAAGAGCCAGATACAGTGAATAGGGGCTAGACACAGTGAAGAGAAGCTAGACACAGTGAAGAGGAGCCAGACACAGTGAAGAGAAGCTAGACACAGTGAAGAGAAGCTAGACACAGTGAAGAGAAGCTAGACACAGTGAAGAGAAGCTAGACACAGTGAAGAGAAGCTAGACACAGTGAAGAGAAGCTAGACACAGTGAAGAGGAGCCAGACACAGTGAAGAGGAGCCAGACACAGTGAAGAGGAGCCAGACACAGTGAAGAGGAGCCAGACACAGTGAAGAGGAGCCAGACACAGTGAAGAGAAGCTAGACACAGTGAAGAGAAGCTAGACACAGTGAAGAGGAGCCAGACACAGTGAAGAGTTTGTGTACCCTGAGTCAAGAGTCCCTCTGTGCTGAATAATGGTCAGTGGAAATACTATATTTTAGCTTGACTTTGTACCTGCAATTTTAGATAAATAAAAATTTAGATTTATTAATCGAAGATTTATATTTTGATATATTTTTTAATTTAATAACGGGATAATAAATTACTATTGCAATAAAACTGGTAGTAAGAATTTTTATTAGGCGTCAGAGATAGTTTATAAGTTCTTAAACCTCTCCTGAGTTTATTTATACCAGTACACACATACACCAGCGAGGAGGTGGGGCCAGGAGCTGTGAATCGACCCCTGCAACTACAAGTAGGTAAGGCAAAAAGGTAAGCACGGACACACACACACACAATATATATATATATATATATATATATATATATATATATATATATATATAAACGAACATAAAATTAACAAAACACCTACGAACATAAAATTAACAAAACACCTACGAACATAAACATTCAACACAAGTAAACACTCTCATACAGAGTTAAAATAACCTCATTAAACTTCATTAAATTAACGTCTAGATATTCTTCTAAAAGTCCCCTGAGGTCCCTACAGGCACCTCGGTAATTACAACATAACGGCGGAAAGACTTATGCCACTTTTATCGGTGTAAAACTGTTATATTTAGCGGGAAGCACTAAACCCATAGGGGGGTCATAATAAGCCTGGGTAAATAGGAGAGATTCATATTTGATTCAAGGAATGGTCTTCGACCATTTTGAGATCATGGAGTCCATGAGTAAATACGATTAGCAAGTCAAGTAGAAACCAAGAAAGTATAATAATAATAATAATAATAATAATAATAATAATAATAATAAAAATAATAATAATTTTAAAATAATCAAATTAAGTGCTAAATACTAGGGGTAGGCTGGCCTGGTGGAAGGAAGGCCGGCCTGGTGGAAGGAAGGCTGGCCTGGTGGAAGGAAGGCCGGCCTGGTGGAAGGAAGGCTGGCCTGGTGGAAGGAAGGCTGGCCTGGTGGAAGGAAGGCTGGCCTGGTGGAAGGAAGGCTGGCCTGGTGGAAGGAAGGCTGGCCTGGTGGAAGGAAGGCTGGCCTGGTGGAAGGAAGGCTGGCCTGGTGGAAGGAAGGCCAACCTGGTGGAAGGAAGGCCAGCCTGGTGGAAGGAAGGCCGGCCTGGTGGAAGGAAGGCTGGCCTGGTGGAAGGAAGGCTGGCCTGGTGGAAGGAAGGCCAGCCTGGTGGAAGGAAGGCTGGACTGGTGGAAGGAAGGCCGGCCTGGTGGAAGGAAGGCCGGCCTGGTGGAAGGAAGGCTGGCCTGGTGGAAGGAAGGCTGGCCTGGTGGAAGGAAGGCTGGCCTGGTGGAAGGAAGGCCGGCCTGGTGGAAGGAAGGCTGGCCTGGTGGAAGGAAGGCTGGCCTGGTGGAAGGAAGGCTGGCCTGGTGGAAGGAAGGCTGGCCTGGTGGAAGGAAGGCTGGCCTGGTGGAAGGAAGGCTGGCCTGGTGGAAGGAAGGCCAGCCTGGTGGAAGGAAGGCCGGCCTGGTGGAAGGAAGGCTGGCCTGGTGGAAGGAAGGCTGGCCTGGTGGAAGGAAGGCCAGCCTGGTGGAAGGAAGGCTGGACTGGTGGAAGGAAGGTTGGCCTGGTGGAAGGAAGGCTGGCCTGGTGGAAGGAAGGCCGGCCTGGTGGAAGGAAGGCTGGACTGGTGGAAGGAAGGCCGGCCTGGTGGAAGGAAGGCCGGCCTGGTGGAAGGAAGGCTGGCCTGGTGGAAGGAAGGCTGGCCTGGTGGAAGGAAGGCTGGCCTGGTTATAAGGAAGGCCGGCCTGGTGGAAGGAAGGCTGGCCTGGTGGAAGGAAGGCTGGCCTGGTGGAAGGAAGGCTGGCCTGGTGGAAGGAAGGCCGGCCTGGTGGAAGGAAGGCTGGCCTGGTGGAAGGAAGGCTGGCCTGGTGGAAGGAAGGCCAGCCTGGTGGAAGGAAGGCTGGCCTGGTGAGAGGAAGGCCAGCCTGGCGGAAGAAAGGCTGGCCTGGTGGAAGGAAGGCCGGCCTGGTGGAAGGAAGGCCAGCCTGGTGGAAGGAAGACTGGCCTGGTGAGAGGAAGGCCAGCCTTCCTCTCACCATCATAAACGACTTGACTCTGAAATGTAACCAATGTACAAAGTTTTAAACTGAGTTCGTTTATGTGGTCAGCAATATGAACGTCGAAGACAAAATTGGAGAGCCGGTTTTTATCATTCAGCTGTGGGAAATCCATTTATAAACCTGGGTACGGGAGGGAATTAAACTCGCGGCAATTGAGTCGTAAAACTCCAGGCCAGCGCTGGCCTTGAGTTTTACGGCTTGCCGTGAGTTCAAGCCCCACCCGTACTGTGGTTTGTTTGCAATCGTGTCATTACGATTTCGCGAGTCATAAATCCATTTATATTTTATTTAATGTCAGAAAATGTATCAGTCTCCGCTCTCGGTTCCCATAATCATCCCATCATCTTCCCCAAATTGAACCTTTTTGTTTTTATTGATACAGAACGTCCGCTCACACATCACCAGACACACTTAGGTTAGGTAAGGTTCGTCAGGAGACAGGACAAGTGTTTCCTGACGCGGGTCTTAGTCAGATGATAACCCGCACCTGGAGCTTTTGGTCATCTGACCGAGACCTTCCACTGGCTTATCGGTCCACCCCTTTAAAAATTATGGTTATAATTATAACTTACCAGACACAGTTGTCAGGTGGGAGACTGTAGGTGAAGTTATTCAGGTGGGAGACTGTAGGTGAAGTTACTCAGGTGGGAGACTGTAGGTGAAGTTACTCAGGTGGGAGACTGTAGGTGAAGTTACTCAGGTGGGAGACTGTAGGTGAAGTTATCCAGGTTTAGGTTTTTTCGTTCTTGCTGTAAGTGCTTCAGGTGGAGTGAACAATACCTTCCCACTGAGTCAGAAATAAGGAAACAGAACACTCTCAGGTTCCTAGGTGGCGCTGACATGTACTCACCCCCGGGAATACTCTGAAAATGTTACCAGTTCATGGTCCAAATCGGACCGAAACGTCGTCGCACGTTTCAGCCTCCTATGTGCGAGTTATCTGTGCATTGTTCAAGTCACGGTATTGTGCCTTTTTTTAATCCTTTAAGACTCAGGGTTATTTTACGTGGAAACACTGTATATTTTCCTAAGCATGTAGGTGAGCACAAATAGACAGCCCGTTTGCCTCGCGTTCAGCAGACGGAGGGTCGAGCCTCCACCACGTCTTGCACTGGATAACCCCACATTGGTTTGTAGTTTAACATGAATTATTACAATTATCATATATTTTTTTTTTCTAAGATTGATAGACACATCAGCGGATGGAACAAAAATCCTTCTTGGTGGGCCAAATATGGCCCGGGGGGCCACATTTTGCCCCACGCCCTGGTCAAGGAGACACATCTGACTTGTAAGTTTTCGAATGTCTGTAGAAGTTAGATTGGGGCTGGTGGTGGTAGATGAATTACAATATATTGAAAGACAGTCTTCAAAATGGGACGTACGATTTATGGAGAAACACTGAGACTATCCCACTGGTTGACTGCAAGACGATTAAAAAATGGAAAAGATACGAGAAAATACAATTAGAATTTACTGGTACAAGATGTCACAGCTGTAAACTCAAAAGAAAGTGTTAAAAGTGCTATAGGAAACAGGAGGAGAAGGAGGAGGCAATAATAATTACCATCATTGGAAAAATGTAAATATTTTTAAGAGATAATAAATAGGTTGAAACACACACACACACACACACACACACACACACACACACACACACACACACACACACTTCATCATCATGGCTCTGATCTTCGGTAATCCCGTGATGCAGGGAGTGCCAGAGAGCAACTGGCACTCTCCTGGGGACAGCATGGAGGGCCGGGGTAAGATTAAGATGTGCCACCCTGAGACATGAGGATCTGGAGCTACAGACTGGTAATAAGAAAGGGTGCTATTGAAAACGTGTGGTTCATCAGCAGGGGTTGAGAGAGAGAGAGAGAGAGAGCAGAGACAGTAGCAGAAGCGAGAGAGGAGAGGCAGGAGCGAGTTCGACCTGCAACACAAAGGGAGACAACCTCACACCAATCATCATGGTCTTCTTGGATGTAATGCCAAGCAATGTTACCCTTGGTACAAAGACATTCATCCCCATAGGTCTGCCAACATGTCCGTGCTGCACACGTCCCATTCCGTGGATACACTCCCATGTCCTGCGCACACTCAGCCTGCGCACAAGTCCCGTGTCCTCACACGTCCCATATCCTGCATACACGTCCCATGTCCTGCGCACACGTCCCATGTCCTGCGCACACGTCCCATGTCCTCACACGTTCCATATCCTGCGAACACTTCCATATCCTGTGCACACTACCATGTCCTGCACATACACTCCCATGTCCCAGGCACACGCCTAGGACATGGGCGTGTGCGTGGAGGCAACACTGCACCCCTGGTCAACACGCCTAACTGGCCACACTTCTTGTGTTCCTCACATGACTTAGATTTCTCAAAATATTTCACCCTCATAAGTACAGGATTTCGGTTGCATATCAGTGAACCATGAGGGGAGTGAATGCAGTACCTGAGGGGAAAAGAGAGAGGGAGAACTCCAGTTCCTTGGATCGAGAGATCTCCATTAAGTTGGGAAATAAAGGGGAAAACTTCTGTTAAGACGATACTGAACCAGATTTTTTTTTTTTTAGTCGGCTTTATTGCCCTTGATTTTATTTCATGTAAATTTTTTTTTGGTATGTGTGAAATTAAAAAAATATTCCAAAATGACTTTGGTTTGCAGTAATTTTCCTTTATATTTTTTTTCTAGTTCGTTTTTTTCATTTTTTTTTTGTAAATGTTTAATGTTTGGTGTGTTATTATTATTAATTATGATTATTAATTATATTATTATTATTATTATTATTATTATTATTATTATTATATTCTATGACAAGCGCCAAACCCACATGGGTGACACAGCGCTGTGCTAACTAACTCTAATAACAGCTTTTTTTCGTACCTCATTTTTTTTTAATTTACATAATTTTGTCAGTTTAGAATAACATATCCAGTTACATATTATTTTGCCTGTACAACAAAAGCCTTGAATATACACTTAAAAACGTCCTTTCCTTAAGATATTCCAAGAAGTATTCTCCTCTACCTCTGAATATTCTCCAACAACAACTCATCGAGGAGCAGCAATAAGGAATAAATAAAAGCTTTGATGTATTATTCAAGAATAGATCCATTCTTGTCTAATAATAAAAACATAATTGGACACTTCCAACATTTAGTTAGGACTTTATACAAATTGTAAAAAATACTATCCTTAACATATAAACAATATCTTGAGTCGCCCCTATAGAACAGAAAGTAGAACAGCGGGTGAAAGTGAAGACAAGAGATACTGGCAGTGACTGGTACAATACCGTGGCTTATATTAATTAAGCACAAAAACCCCAACTGTATACACTTTGTACAAAAATTAGATACACCATCTTTGTTCCTCCATGTCCTTGCACAGCCTCTCGGGCTGCGCTTATAGGTCCATTGCATCCCCATAACACGCGCGTCGGGATAAGTTTTTTCACAGATGCTGCTAGCTACATCAACAATACACGAGAGTTCACTACGGTAGGTCCTTGAGAGGTCGGTCATCAACGCCAAGTCGTCATCAGGTGAGTCCGGAGACTCGGGGTCCATAGAGTGGTCAAGCCTCGCTGGGGTCGTCTTACGGTCAGTCCTTCGGGGTCCAGAGCGGTTCCATAGACGTCGTTGCCGGGGTGTAGGGCATCCTGCACCAGCAGTGGTTGTATCTCCTACACGTGCCTCCAGCTTCCGCGATGTACCTTCTCCATTCTTCGGATCGCTCCACATCCAGGACTTCCAGAAGAGGCCTTGGCTGAGAAGCCATAACAAGAACGCTGGTAGAGTCCACCTTGGTGACTTGGATGAACGTGAAAAAGACATTATTGCTGCCGGATGCGAGAATCGGGGTTCGGTCTCACTACTTGAAGCAAACGGGCCCCGCCTCGAAGCCGAATGCTTGATTTGGAAGCCCGTAGTCCGTGGGCTGGAAGTCGACGAGGGGAAGATGGGACAAGTCCTTCGATTGAACTTCAAATACTGTCCGCGTTTTTCCTGGTACGCCACTTTTCGTCTGCAAAAGGGAATTTTATGTAAGAGAATGTTACTTGTAAGAACATAAACTTTAAATTTTGTTTTCAACACACACACACACACACATACACACACACACACACACACACACACACACAGGGCAACTACCTGAGGTTTGGAAGACAGCAAATGTAGTTCCAATTTTTAAAAAAGGAGACAGGAACGTAGCACTAAACTACAGACCAGTGTCACTGACATGTATTGTATGCAAGGTCATGGAGAAGATAGTCAGGAGAAGGGTGGTTGAGCACCTAGAAAGGAATGAGCTTATCAACGACGGCCAACACGGTTTCAGGGACGGGAAATCCTGTGTCACAAACCTACTGGAGTTCTACGACAGGGTGACAGCGATAAGGCAAGAGAGAGAGGGGTGGGTAGATTGCATATTCTTGGATTGTAAGAAGGCGTTTGACACAGTTCCACACAAGAGATTAGTGCAGAAGCTGGAGGACCAGGCAGGGTAACAGGGAAGGCACTACATTGATCAGGGAATACCTGTCAGGGAGACAGCAGCGAGTCATGGTACGTGGCGAGGTGTCAGAGTGGGCGCCGGTGACGAGCGGGGTTCCACAGGGGTCAGTCCTGGGACCAGTGCTGTTTCTGGTATTTGTGAACGACATGACGGAAGGAATAGACTCCGAAGTGTCCCTGTTTGCAGATGATGTGAAGTTGATGAGAAGAATTCAATCGGACGAGGACCAGGCAGAACTACAAAGGGATCTGGACAGCCTGCAAGCCTGGTCCAGCAACTGGCTCCTGGAGTTCAACCCACCAAGTGCAAAGTCATGAAGATTGGGGAAGGGCAAAGAAGACCGCAGACGGAGTACAGCCTAGGGGCCAGAGACTGCAAACCTCAATCAAGAAAAAAGATCTTGGGGTGAGTATAACACCAGACACATCTCCTGAGGCGCACATCAACCAAATAACTGCTGCAGCATATGGGCGCCTAGCAAACCTAAGAACAGCATTCCGACATCTTAATAAAGAATCGTTCAGGACCCTGTACACTGTGTACGTTAGGCCCATATTGGAGTATGCAGCACCAGTTTGGAACCCACACCTAGCCAAGCATGTGAAGAAGCTCGAGAAAGTGCAAAGGTTTGCAACAAGACTAGTCCCGGAGCTAAGGGGTATGTCCTACGAGGGAGGTTAAGGGAAATCGACCTGACGACACTGGAGGACAGGAGAGATAGGGGAGACATGATAACAACATATAAGATACTGAGAGGAATTGACAAAGTGGACAGAGACAGAATGTTCCAGAGATGGGACACAACAACAAGGGGACACAGATGGAAGTTGAAGACTCAGATGAATCACAGAGATGTTAGGAAGTATTTCTTCAGTCACAGAGTTGTCGGGAAGTGGAATAGTTTAGGAAGCGATGTAGTGGAGGCAGGCTCTATACATAGCTTTAAGCAGAGGTATGATAAAGCTATGGCGCAGGGAGAGTGACCCAGTAGCGGCCAGTGAAGAGGCGGGGCCAGGAGCTTTGACTCGACCCTGCAACCACAACTAGGTGAGTACAACTAGGTGAGTACAACTAGGTGAGTACACACACACACACACATATATATGTATACTCAATAATAATCCACATGGACACAAAAACTCAGAAGATTAATTGGTCTGTATATTTCGATTCCCTTCTGGGATCCTCTTCAGCGGGTGACCCAAAGAAGAAAACACATTCACCGTTACGCATTCAACTTCCGTCTTTCCAGAAGTGTGCTGACATCACATTCAGATTACCCTCCGACTGAAACATCCCTGTCCTTTCTTCAGAGTGCACCGATCTTCCTGTGTCCGGTTAATCGGGTTCTCTGAATCCCTTCAAAAAGTTACCTTCTTGACGTTCTAATAACACGCCCATTAAAAACCACCCTTCTCCTTTCACTCTTATCTAACACTTTCACACAAATCTGCGTGAGGCTAAAGTCCCTAAAACTCATAGCCTCTATTCCTCTCTCCAACCTCTTCGTCAACCTATCACTATCCCTCTCTTCCTCTCTCTCTCTCTCTCTCTCTCTCTCTCTCTCTCTCTCTCTCTCTCTCTCTCTCTCTCTCTATAAGAAGTGGCGGAGGTTCTGTCCTCCGTCAATTAAGCTAAACAAAGGAGCTACCCTGAGGGACTCAAAAGAAAGAGAGAAATTGCAGAATAAAAGGACCCACTCACAGCACATCCGTCAGTAAGAACGTTGGGTTTGATCGTGTCGATGGAAAATATCTGTTCGTCCTGACCCATGAGCTTGATGGCTTTGTTGTGGTTGAGGTTGTCCTCGTCGAACCAGGCCTTGGATTGAACGCAGGTGTACGTGAAGTTCTGGTAGGCGTTGGAAGACAGTAGTCTCAAGAACGTCATCTGGACCACCCCGGTGGTCTCGTAAGTGATCTGGGGGATGGAGGGTAATACAGTGGTGGCGTATACTGATAGTATGTAAACAAGACACATATAATCTGATACCACGGATGTTGATACAATGTTCTATAATTGTGTTCACGGCGCCTCTGCTTTTCACTGGGTTTCTATTACACTTCCTCCCATATCTCTCATTCCAGTGTGTTATGGCAGTGTGCAGTACTTTCCTCTTATATATATTTCTACAAGAGCATGATACAACTGGTACAGACACAGCATGTAAATAAAGCACGTAATTTCTATTTCTACAAGTGCATGATGCAATTGGTACAGGCCTAGCTGACATGACTGGCTTACTATATAGAAAGCTCCTGGTTATGCACAGCATTTATGGCAGCTTAAGTTAATCCTGTCCCCCAGGATGCGACCCACAACAGTCGGCAAGCACCCAGGTACCTACTTATGCTAGGTGAACAGGGGTTGTGGATTTTATTATGAAGACGTTTCGTCCTCTGGGATAAAGTCCTGGTGGACGAAACGTCGTCACAATAAAATGCTAGAACCCGCATTTTGTGCCTTATTTACACCCTGTTTATTCGCCTGTTGCTGATTACCTATATCTGATTACCTCTTTGTACTTACCTATTGCTTGTTAGACATTTCTGCACCATCTTTATTCCTTCTAGCTCCACGTATCTCAACTGAAATATTCTTCTGTATCACCTTAATGCCTTGTTGCACCACCTGTCTACTCACCAAGTGACTCCCTTCTTACTCCAAATGTCCCATCTTAATTCTCCCTTTTAATTCCCCCTGCCACCTGCTGCTACCTGCCTCACCTTAAATCCGCCCCTGAGGTCTGAGAACCAGGCGTCCTGCCTGGCCGTCCTCCAAGGGATGTTGATGATTTTGGAGGAGTGGACGTCAGGAAAGACGCAGGTTTCCCCAGACACCGTCATGTTGCAGAAGACGTACACAGCGTCGTCGGGCATGCCAAGGTTGGGGTCGATCCAGTACCAGCCGTCTGAGGACGTAGAGACGAGGTGATGATGAGAGAGACAGAAGATACACAGGAGCACATGGGAAAAGACAGATAGCGGTGGACTAGGAAGTCCACACCCCTGATATCTGCTGAAAAGAATTAAATTAAGGACTATCGAGTATTATCTAGGTATGTGAGTCAAAGCCAGGATAACAGAAGCCTCCCTCTCCAGCCTCCGGCCACTGCCAGAGAAGATAAAAGAGCATAGAAAGATGGAAATAATATGAAATAGACGTTAACAGCAAGGGGTATAGAAAAAGAAGGTGATATTTGGAGAACAAGTGAGGAAGAAACATAGAGGGGAGGAAGCCTTCTAATTGTAATGATACAAACATTAGCACCAATGCTCCCTTGTATTAAGAGCATCATTATCGTGATGATATTTAGAGGAAACGAAGCCCGTAGGGGGTCATACAGCCTGGAGAATGGGAAGTAGTCATGGGTCAGTCCAAGGAAGGGAAGGACAAGCCCAAATTCCTTGAATCAAGAGTCTCGTCATCTTCATCAATTATTGTGATAATGATTATAAATATGATGCTTATTATTATCCAATGGTGTGTGTTTAACAACTTATGTTCATGATTCCCTGTATAATGTAGATACAACTTTGTAGACTAGGCTAATTACTGACAATACTGAATATGTGTAAAAATGGTTATAGAGGTACATTAGTAATAGTGATAATAATAAATAATAATAATTAATATTTCACATTTACCTATAATTAAACAAAATGTACTAAATTTATATGCAATTCAACAACAAATGAGGCAAGTTAAGAAATGAGACGTCCACTTTTGAGTAATTATAAAGCATTATTATTTTTATTATTATTATTATTATTATTATTATTATTATTATTATTATTATTGTGTATGGTTGCATGTTATTGTGCACTAATTTAGTGATGATGTTTCGACTGGTCGAGAATAATGGCTCAGTATTCCTTGACATCACACTTTCTTAATTTTAAACATCCATCTAATGTTTCTCCTTATCCTCTTCCTTTTTTTTTCCTTCTCCTCCCTTTCCTCCTCCTCTTCATTCTCCTTGTCAAGTAGTGGCTGCTACAGAATTTCTACATGGGAGGGTCTTAGGAGGACGGCCTAGTTGGAAAGGAGGGCTATGGAGCCTTGTCTAAAGCTACGTTGTCACTGTTGTTTTTATTTAGGGGCCTGAAGGGCTCTTCCTTGGCGCCGCCCTTGACGTCAAAGACCTACCTTTGAACTTGGGGTGTCCGTAGTAGAGGTCCTTGCAGGTCCTTGCGGGATTCTCCTTCGTTCCAATGGGCTTCTTCATGCGCTCCAGGTCTTGCCTCATAGTGTAGATGTTAGTGTACATGTCCATCAATTTCACGTCGAAATCGTCAGGAGCCTCGCCCTTGTGCCTCTTCTTGCCGCTGTTGC
Organism: Cherax destructor; assembly: GCA_009830355.1. Taxonomy (NCBI): domain Eukaryota; kingdom Metazoa; phylum Arthropoda; class Malacostraca; order Decapoda; family Parastacidae; genus Cherax; species Cherax destructor. Next base: position 461,334 of record WNWK01000270.1, read on the forward strand.
TGCTGCCGCCGCCGATGATGCCGCCGCTGTCAGCGCCGCTGCTGCCGCTGCTCGCTGCTGCCGCCGCCGCTGCCGCCGCCGCTGCCGCTGTTAGGGGTAGCATACAACATATGTTAGCTTTCCTTGATAGTAAGTGAGGTGGTAGCACATAGCTTCCATGATTGGTGAAGGTAGGTTAGTATGGTGGCTGTGGTGAACGATTTGGTGAGGTGGGTTATGTATGAGACAGAGAATATGAGTTGGGATGAGAGGCATAGCGGACAGCATGGGAGCTCATGGAAATGACATATATAACTTGTGTGTCATACTCGTAGTTCTGAAGACAGGTGATGAAGAATCGAATCGTCACACAATCGTCACTTCTGCTTCACGAGACAGCATCCAAACATCTCGCAATTAACGAACCAGTAAATAATGTTTGGGTGCACGGACTCCATTGCATGTAACGGGATGTAGAGTGTTATGATGCTGAGAGCCGTGGAGCAATGCATGGTCTGAGATGTGGGGTTACGGCATCGGGTAATAGACTCACGAGATATATAACAGTTTGGGCTTCCATAGGAGCAGACATATGATCCACTGGTAAGCCGCTCAACCTAAACTATCATTTACTTGGTAGACTGAAAGTCTAAAATATCCCGACATTATAGTAGAACCAAGTATTGTAGAACTAGTTATGGGAGAACTATGGACGGCCTTTATCTGACGGTTTCATATACAGGTGACCTTTTCCAAATCACTTGTCAGCGAATTTAATACAATAAAAAGTGCCTCTTTTATGTCACTTTCTTCAACCTTTCAATACTCTATTTACAAAACTAAGTCACTATACTTTCTTCTTCCATAAATGAAGCCGCACCATATAGTTGCTAATGAGGTAATTGATCTAATAATTACAACTCATCTTTACCAGTGAGTTTAGTACCAGTTACCTACAGACGGGGCGGAAGATGAGAAAAAATAATCAGAGTGGTTCTTCTGTCTGGGTTCCTTACTTATCGAAACAAGTTGGATGAAGACAATATTAAACAACACTGAAATAAACACTGCAAACTGCGACTCTCAGATCTGTATCAAGTTTTCTTGTTTTTCCCCACATCATCTTCGTCTCTTATCCCACACCTCCCAACTTTCTCCCTACTCCCTCACCTTTCCCATACCACACCTCCATCACCTCCCTTCCTTATCCTCTCCTGTCATCTTCCCACACCTCCCTCGCCTTTCATACACAACCATACCTGTTCCCATACCTATCTTTCCCTGTCCCTTCATCTTCCTCCTTTCCCCCTTCCCTCCCTTTATTCTGCTTAAGGCAACACCTAGTCTACATCAAGGTTTGGTTATCAAACTCTTCCTACAAGGAAATTCTTAATCTACTTCCCTTCCTATGATTAAACCTTATTTTTCCCCATTCCCAAGGCCCCGTATAGCCCTGAACGGGTTTAAAGATTCCCAACGAATATTTAAATAGTATATTCCATCATACGAAGTTTTTAGTCCTCGTCCTGGTGAGATATTGTTGAATTTGTCAGGAAAGTCGCATGATCTTTGTCATATGAAGGCTCGGTCAAACGTCCTGAGGCAGGAAACGATTTGCAGGGAGGAATTTCAGTGAATCATTTCCTCTGTGGAACGGACGTTTCTCCGACTTAAAAAGTCGGTTCTACAGGCGAAACGTCTCGATTAAATTCCATCTCTACAAATTAAATCGATATTTTCAACTTGTCGACCTTATGCTAGTCGTCTCCAGGAAGGAGCTCTTGGCGTACACTGTTAAAGAGGTTGGTGTCTTACAAGCAGAAACGTGAATGTGGAGCCGTTGACTCTATGGCGGGGTCGAGGCACCGCTGGCTTATCGGTAGGACATGATGAAATGAGTGGTGGTGGAGAGACGACAGGTGCCTCAACTCACCACATAATAGAAGAAAATTCACCGCGATTTGCACGTTATCAACAAACCAAGATGGTAAATTATCCTGACAAGCGAACCACGAACACGCACGTCCGGGCTCGCCAGCACACGCACACACACACAGGAGCTATGACTCGACCCCTTGCAACCACAAATAGGTGAGTACACAAACAAAATAAGATATCGCAAGCCTAAACTAATTAACTAATTATACAACCTTTTTTTTGCATATCCAAGACAGGTCTTCAAAATTAATTTGCGCACAACCCCTATCAGTTATTTTCGTAATAATTAGCTTGACAAACAGTAAAAAGAGTCGCTTCCTGTTATCTTAAACAGACTGATAATTTTACCTGTTAGGTTTAAGGCCTATCGACTTAATGATTTTTAAGTTTAATATTTACACCAAGTATTATAAAGTATACTTGAATACTTTAAGAAAAGGAGTAAAGTAAATTGTCAGTGTATGTATAAGTAAAGACGGCAGAAACGATCCCATATGGAGATACTAAACAGAAAATATAAGTGGTGTACATTTCGGCCTCACAGAAACCCTCTTCGGTGAACAGATTCTCTGTGAGGCTAAAATATATTTCCCGTCTTCACGTGGGTTCGTTTGAGACATTTTTCCAATTGTTAATTTCAGTTTTGTGTTTATTTTGAGGCTCATAACTAACCTACAAACTAGAGGTGAAACATTACGGTCCCCTTTGCATCATTTTCCCTTTGCTAGTTACTTGATAATGGTTCAAGACAGACCGAAATGCCGTCTGGTTTCATCCCTAATTTGCGGGTCAGCTGTGAATTGTCCAGCCACGCTATTGTGACTTGTATTCTGCACACTGAGAGGTATACACCTGTGTGTGTGTGTATGTGAGAGAGTGAGAGAGAGAGAGAGAGAGAGAGAGGAAGCTTGAGGGTAAACTCAATTAATTCTGCCAGCGAGGTGGAGGCAGCAGTGGGTCTGGTCTCTGTACTAACCTGAGCTTCCTAACACCACCATCAGATTGTCGACCAGTTTTATTCCGATGTCTTCTGCCTCGGGGCTTCTTCCGTCTGCAAGAGTCATGAGTCAGAACACCTCCCGCGACTACCATCAAATGCCCTCCATCGAAATTGAATCATTATTTACAAAGGGGGTAAAATAATGAGTGCGTATCGAGCTAATAAAGACATAAATCTTATAATTTAATTGTTGCAATTAGTAAATAGTTTTTTGAGCAAAAATTCCTATGAGAAAGCAGTTATTGTTTAAGACATGAGTTAGAACTTCCGCCTGAAGATGTCGCGCTCAATAATGGCTAGTCTCTAAATCTTCTGGGACATTTACAAAAAGAATCTGCAGTGGTTAAGGTTGATATGTTATATTCCACTACACCACAGCTTGGCCTCTAACATGATCGTTTATTCTCGCTCAGGTACCATTCTTCGTTCAGTATTTACAAACCACTGTCGCGACTGATTGTTTCTTCATTTACATCGCATATCTCCTGGTAATATACTTCAGATTAGGGATGTATCGGATGTGAAAAATTTAGATATCCGGTATGCGGATGTGTATACGGATGTCTTACTTACTCATTTTACGGATGCGAATGCGGATGCGGATGTAAGAAATTGTGCGGATGTTCCGCGGATGCGGATGCGGATGTAAGAAATTGTGCGGATGTTTCGCGGATGCGGATGCGAATATCCGATACATCACTACTTCAGATGTGAAATTTGTCTTTACACATTTCTGAAGGGAAATGCGGTGCAAACACAGACGCAGACAGGGTTGAAACTAATGTGAAGGCTAGGTTCCTGGGCTCTGAGTGTTAGTTCTGGTGTACTGGCTGTCTGTAAGTACTAGAATGAATGTTTTAGAGTTCTGTTAGGCATAACTAGGGTTGTTTATAAGGTATAGTTTATGGTTGGTTAATTAGGTTTAAAGCCTATCGACTAAATGATTGTCATTATGGCTGTAAAATAGGGATGACAGTAAACTTTAAAGTGTAAACAGAGGGGACGTACACCTCTCGGTGTACATATTCTTGTACAATTTAGTTTTCCCTTTCCTGTTACGTACCCAACAGGCATTGCATTAATGGAGTGACCCTGGCAAAGGTAGATTCATTTATTTATTCGTGAAAATATACTAAAGCCGCGTGGGCAGAGGTAGAATAACTTAGAAATGTTTCTCACCCAGAGTCATGTATCATGTATCACTTAGCGCATTATATACTTAATCACGTGTCATGCACTTGGCTATCATCAGTCATGTGTCTTTATGCTCATACCGAGTCTTTTTCATCAATCAATATCATACTGAGTCGTGTACATCAACTAACATCATTAATAACGTATGGATATCAAGGTACATCAGTGTAAGTCACTGCAGTAATGATCTTCAGTAGATTTAATGTCATTTGCTTCAGAGTGATTTACATTTTAGTAAGTTGTTTATATCAGTTGGTGCTGTTTATGGGTGTCAGTGGCTTAGGCGGATCTGGATATAGGGTGTCAGCTGGCACTGTTGTTTAACACTTTGACCAGCTGATGAGGAAAGGCAATGCAATGCCACGTTCAATGGTATCAGGGAGGTTTTGGGCACCAAGGAGTGGAACGGCACAGGCTGGATCACTAAGAAGGGTACGGAAGCGTTCAACAGCACAAGGATGGTTTGCTCCTTGGTACTAAGGTCTAGAACAGCACGAGGGTGGGTTGCCCCAGGAGCTTCGGGCCTGGAAAAGAACAAAGGTGGGTTGCTCTGGTGCTACGGGGGTCCTGGAAGAGTACAAACGTAGATTGCTTCGATGGTACGGGGGTCTGTAGGAGTACAAGGGTGGGTTGCTCCAGTGTTACGGGACCTGGAAAAGTACAAGGATTGGTTGCCCCGGTGCTATGGGGGCCTAGAATAGTACAAGGATGGGTTGATCCGGACGTACGAGAGCGTAGAACAGTAGAATAGATCACTCAAGGATTATAAAGGCATGGAACAGCAAAAGGATGGGTCACTTAGGGCGTAAGAGGGCGTAGAACTGCACATGCGTGGGTCACTCCACTTGTGCGAAAGTTGGCGTCAGTAACTGGGATTCCCATAGCATTTACTCCACGGGTTGAAGGTGTTTAGGAAAGGGGAAATGAGGAATAAAAGTCACAATACCGTGGCTAGAACAATTCACAACTGAACCAAGAGTTGGAAATGAAAACCAGCTGAAGTTGTACTCCGTTCCAGACCATAACTATGGATGGTTCGAGTCAGCTCGAAAAGATATCCAGTTTGCATTTCCAACATGTGGTTTTGTTGTGAGGGTTATGATTGTGACAGCAAGGTGGTGATATGTAAGCACAACAATTGTCATAAAGCTTGAGTTAAAGCTATGTTGTCGCTTGACGAGGAGGCAGGAGGGAAGGCTGGCTATCTAAATCAGACTGCTGGTATGGCCACTGATGAAGCAGTTTCTCCCATCCCTGACTACCGGCAACTGTAGCTGTGGTGAGGCCAGTGGTGATGCCAGTGGTAGTGCCAGCGTCAATGCCAGTAGTGGATGTGTGGCACTTTAGGCGAATAACAGGCAATGAAGCGATGCCAGGAAGTTCCTCCAAACAGGTAGGGTCTTGGGAGTTGACATGGCTAGCCACACTCACCTCTCCACTTGAGTGGGACTGGGTCTTCGTCGCCTACCCACTCGGGTTCTCCCAAGCCCGGGAGAGAAGGGGTTTTCAGGCTCGCACACCTCGCCTATCCTACAGTCGTCATCAGGCCTGCAAAACCTTCGAGTCAGCAGATACACCAAACAAATACCTAACTGAAACTTGTTAGTGGACCACATTAAATCGGCCACCATCGTTGCTTGTCTTCCTGGCCACTTGACAGCCATCATGGAAAGTGTTGAAGAAATAATTTTTCTCCCTATATAATGCAAAGCATATTTTTTAACAACATAATGAGGAATTTTCATATATATATATATATATATATATATATATATATATATATATATATATATATATATATATATATATATATATATATGCGCTGCATATAATTTTATAAACATTCTTGAAGCTGCAATTGTGACCACCACCTAATTAAAAGAAACATTTAATTATCTAAATATAAAAATCCCTTCAGGTATTTTAACTGGCTATTGTCCCTCGCCGAAAATATGAGCGAATTTTTTTTCTTCATTTCTTCATCTTTCCCACAGATCTCCTGGACTCTAATACAGGTTAGCCATCTTGCCACAGATAGCTTCAGATCCTACGAGCAAAGCACAAGAAACTACATGGATATCAAGAGGATGTCACCTGATCGTACGACGATGACACCTTATCCTACGAGGATACCACCTGGTCCTACGACGATGCCACCTTACTTTACGATGATAGCACATCTGATTCTACGAAGATATCACCAGATCCTACAGAAGAATCATGACCGTTACTTACTTGGCCTCTCTCTTGAAACGTCCGGAGTCTTCGGGATCATACGGAGCATCACGCTGGAAGAGTAGTTCTGGGGGTAGTAGGGGCAGTTCTCCTGGGGGGCCGGGGGGACCTGGGGGACCTGACGAACCAGTCTCTCCCTTTGGTCCTGTGGAACCTGGTACACCCTTTGGCCCATGAGGACCAACCAGTCCAGGCAGACCCTGAGGACCATCTGCACCCTTGTTTCCAGGTAGACCGAGGGGGCCCTGTGTTTGTGAGAACAGGATATAGAAGAAACTTTTCATAAAATTTCTTGCCAAACTTCATCAGTTATATCTCAAGGTACCTGCTAGATCATTCATGCCTTGAGGTACCTGCTAGATTAGTCATGCCTCGAGGTGCCTGCTAGATCAGTCATGCCTCGAGGTGCCTGTTAGATCAGTCATGCCTCGAGGTGCCTGCTAGATCAGTCATGCCTCGAGGTGCCTGTTAGATCAGTCATGCCTCGAGGTGCCTGCTAGATCAGTCATGCCTCGAGGTGCCTGTTAGATCAGTCATGCCTCGAGGTGCCTGCTAGATCAGTCATGCCTCGAGGTGCCTGTTAGATCAGTCATGCCTCGAGGTGCCTGTTAGATCAGTCATGCCTCGAGGTGCGTGCTAGATCAGTCATGCCTCGAGGTACCTGCTAGATCAGTCATGCATCGAGGTACCTGCTAGATCAATCCTGCTAGAAATATTACCCAATGCTCTTTCTTACGTCAGAACATATTTTTTTCATGGTTTCGATTAATATAATTTCATTAAATGTAATTAGGTTCAGGTTAAGTCTCTACTTAGCAAAGCAATCTGAGAATTACATTCAGATATGTTATTACAATGTCGAATAAATCATGAAAGAGTTTTCTCCAGGGAAGTTGGACCGTACCGATTCACCCTTGATTCCAGTAGGACCCTGAGGGCCCTTCATACCAGGCTCTCCCTTCTCGCCCATCTCTCCCTTCGCCCCTGCTATTCCCATTTCTCCTCGGTGGCCCTTGGGTCCTCTTCTTCCTCGTCGTCCCTTTTGGCCCTTTTGTCCAGAGTTTCCAGGGAGGCCGGACTGGCCGATCTTGCCCTCCTTACCCGGTACACCAACTTCTCCCTGTAAAACAGGACATGTTACGAATGTTTGTATTGCATATGCACATTGCATATCTAACTTGACTTGTGCAACTGCATGACTCAGAGTTCCAGAGTATACATACAGTAGAGTATACATACCATACAGTAGAGGTTTTGTTTACTTTGGCAGTGAAGCAATAAGAAGTGCTAAAATTACAACAAACATTCTAAAGAAATTTGTTGTCTAGGCAGTACTCAGTAGTGAATAAAAAAATTACACGTCTTAGATTATAGATGTGTTCTTATATCAGGGTGGTGCAGTGCATATACTTACAGCAGGTCCTGGTGACCCTCGGAGACCAGGTTGACCTTGAGTGCCAGGCAGGCCTTGTGATCCTGTTGGTCCAATTGGTCCAGTTGGGCCAATCAAGCCTCGGTCACCTTTCTCGCCTGGCAAACCTGTTGGACCCTGTTGGCCCGCTGGACCTTCCGGACCCTGTATGATGCAGATAAAATATCGTCTTTATCAAGTTCTCTTTAATAAAAACAATAGCGAATTTGTTTTCAGCACCTGAAGATTTTTTTTTTTTTTTGAGAAATAAGTTATTTAAATGTGAAAATAAATACATATGAACTCCAGGAGCTCTATACACTGCAAACTAACTACTAAATAATGTAAAAATAAAATCGGTAAATTGACAGTGCGACATGAGTACTTACAGGTTTACCACTGGCTCCAGGAAGACCCATCTGTCCAGGTGAACCTGTCTCTCCAGGAGGACCTGTCTCTCCTGCCTTTCCGTCTTCTCCGTCCTTTCCTGGAACTCCTTTCGGTCCTTGTTTGCCGGGCTCCCCATGTGGTCCGGGGAAGCCAGGTGGTCCGGCATTTCCTTTCGGTCCAGCAGGGCCAATCGGTCCTCGGATCCCTGGTGAGCCTTGTGGTCCGGGCTTTCCTTCTTCTCCCTTGGGTCCAAGAGGACCTGCTTTCCCCTGCAATAGAAAGACACAGATATGAAAGTAACTTAATCTCATCCTGTTACAGAAGTTTAAAGATAATAAATACTGACCAGTAAAACTAGCTTAAAACTCATCTTGTATTTGCTTGGCTACATTATTCATATAAAGTGAAAAAGAAAACATTTCTTGTAATATTTTTTTTACGTTTTTGAATTTTTTAAGAAAATTGGTAATTTTAGTTTGCGAAAAAGTGAGAGTTGCCTACTTGAGGTTTCTGAGGTCGGGTCTCCGTTCCTATTCCTGCCTCTTGACTAGTCATAAATAAACCCACGCTACCCGAGGCCTAGTAGGCTCCATCATTCTTACTCTTAAAGCTCCATCATTTATACTCTTAAAGCTCCATCATTCTTACTCCATCATTCTTACTCTTAAAGCTGTGTGGCTGCCATCAGCCTCCTTCGTACCGCTCGATTCCTAGTCACTCTTAGTGTAATAAACTATAGAGCGATCATAATGTCTGTACTCACGCATTCTCCATCACAATGTACTCTGTGCTCCCGTGTTCTTCGTCACAATGTACTCTGTACTCACGCTTTCTCCATCACAATGTACTCTGTACTCACGCTTTCTCCATCACAATGTACTCTGTGCTCACGTTTTCTCCATCACAATGTACTCTGTACTCACGTGTTCTCCATCATTGCCGGGTGGACCAGGTATTCCAGGTGGACCGTTTTCGCCTTTCTCCCCTTGTGGACCGTCTGAACCGGTGGGACCGGGTAAGCCAGTAGCACCCTTGCTTCCGACTTGTCCAGCTTCACCAGTGGGACCCAGAGGCCCAGGGAGACCTCGCTTTCCTATGTCGCCCTTTTCACCCTTTGGCCCTGATGTCCCGGGCATTCCTTGTACTCCTGCGGGGCCGGCAGGTCCGGGCAGACCCTGGGGTCCATCCTCGCCTTTCCTACCCGTTCGACCCATTCTTCCTGGAGCTCCACGCTCTCCTGGAGCACCGGGAGCTCCTGGGGCTCCTCGCAGTCCCTGAGGCCCTGCAGGACCCGGAGGACCCTAAGGAAAAGTAGATTTGTTGTGAGCAAAGATAACTTCTCAACTCATCACCTCAGCATTACACAGCTCATACACTAACCAGCTGAAACATACACGGTGAGTGATGCTGAAGTATAGAGATGAGCTGTTTCTAAAATTAGGTCAGGCAATACTATATATTTCGTCAGTCATCATAAACAAGTATTTCAATACAAAAAAAAAAGAGACATTCGTTAGAGCCAAACAAAATAATTTAGGTCATACATTTCATTAAATTTGAAAAGTAAAAATACAGAAAAATCACGCAATACTTTAGTTAACTGTTTTCCCTGTGAGGAAATTGGTACCTCTCGAGGTGAATAAAAAATAAAGTTATAATCACATTATATTAGAGAAATCTACAGCCTTTGTTTTCCGTACCTGCAGTCCTTTGCCGCCCTTGAAGCCCTTCTCACCAGGCGGTCCAGCCTCGCCCTTGTCACCGTCCTCACCTGGTTCTCCAACAGGTCCAGGGGCGCCAGGCAGACCTACACACCCACGTGTAAACAGAACCCATTAGCATGCCACAAGAGGTAAAAAAAAGGTGTCTATTAGAATAACACAAGAGCCAAGAAGCACCCATTACATAAGAACATAAGAAAGGAGGAACACTGCAGCAGGCCTACTGGCCCATACTAGGCACAAGAGGTAAACAGTACCTGGTAATTACACGAGAGACAAACAGCACCTAGTAGAACCACACAAGAAGCAAACAACATCCATTTACAGCACACAAGAGGCAAACAGCACGCATTACCACCACACAAGAGGCAAACAACATCCATTTATAGCACACAAGAGGCAAACAACATCCATTTATAGCACATAAGAGGCAAACAACATCCATTTACAGCAAACAAGAGGCAAACAGCACGCATTACCACCACACAAGAGGCAAACAACATCCATTTATAGCACACAAGAGGCAAACAACATCCATTTATAGCACATAAGAGGCAAACAACATCCATTTACAGCAAACAAGAGGCAAACAGCACGCATTACCACCACACAAGAGGCAAACAACATCCATTTATAGCACACAAGAGGCAAACAGCACGAATTACCACCACACAAGAAGCAAACAGTACATCTCAATGCCACACAAGAGGTAACAGCATTCGTTAACCTCCCCTCCCCCCCCACACACACACATGAGACAAACACCAATCAAACAGAGAAAATCTATATTTGACTAATATGCTAGGAAAAAAATAAAACTCGCTGTCAAACCAAACGTAGATAGAATATATATATATATATATACTGCAAACAATGTACACAGAATTTCTTGAAAGTTTTGCAAGAGATAAAAAATAATTCGATAATGAGGATAAACAGCTGTTTATCACTCTGTGATACACAGCATGTATCACAGAGTGAGTTCAGTTTCTGTGACCATCAGAAGGTATACGTGAGTGAACACTATGTAATACATACGAACACCATTCATTGACAGCATGGTAGTTCCCAGTTGTAGTACCAATTACCAATTGGTAGTATCCACTGATAGTACCAATTGGTAGTTCCCATTGTTAGTACCAATTACCAATTGGTAGTATCCAATGATATTACCAATTGATAGTTCCCATTGGTGGTACCAATTGGTAGTAAGTAACCATTGACAGGCAGTGGGGGGAGGGTGACTTACCTCGTGGGCCTGGGAGTCCATCTCTTCCAGTGGGTCCAGGCGCCCCTTGATCACCCTGTGGGAATATACATCTCCAATTTATATATTGGTATATAAGAGAAGTTAAACTTTTGTGGGTTATTCAGTGCAAAAACTAAGGTAAGATCCATCCTTCATCTACTGCCACTACTACTGTTACTACTACTATTACTATTACTACTATTACTATTACTACTATTACTACTGCTACTACTACTACTACTAACTAATAATAATAATACAATGAAAATAATAAATATACATTTATAACATAACTACAGCAAATATAAATATGCTAACCCAATGAATACAAGTATTTAAGCCAAACGAAGGTGAGAGAGACACAGGGAAGATTATAAAAAAATAAAACATAAGGCATTACAAGATAATGTGAAGATTATTGAGGAGGAGGTGATAGCAGGTATCGATTTCCACTTATGGTTATAAATAATTGTATAATATGCAGATGTGGATAGATACGACTGCTTTTTTTTGTTGATTTGGCAGCAACAGATGAGAATTTAATTGACAGTGATAGTGTAGGTTAGTACTTACGCGTTCTCCTTTGGCCCCTGACGATCCGCGAGCACCCGGGGGCCCGTCCTTGCCAGTGGGGCCTTGAGGACCTGGATTTCCTGCCAGGCCGGTGGCCCCCTTGTCTCCTGGGGCTCCGGCAGGGCCAGGGGGGCCCATCTCGCCCTTGAGACCTGTGGCACCCTGGAATGTGTAAATCAAGATTAGTTCTCATGTCAGTGAGGGTGGTGAATTTTGCTAATTATCAGTGAGCCGAACATTAGCTTACCGGGCTGAAATTAATTAAAATATAAATATATACGAGGGTAAATGCTAATCCAATAGAAATCATTCAGTGGCTGGAGACTAGGAGTTAATCAAGTTTGATCCAAGTAATTAGAGAGTGATTAAAATTTCTGGCATTAAAAGCTCTTTATCAACATTAAGGAAACGCCTTCATACACCCCATTAAATTTAAAATAGTTTAATAGACATCATCCAAGCATTCTACACATGAATAGCCTCATGACTATTTTTTTTTTATTTTATATCTCTACTCACTGTTGGGATATGTATCCTTTACTCTCATGCATTGTTTTATGTTTTCTCGATGCAGAGAAGAAGAGAGATGGGAAGACGTGGATGATAATGAGAAAAGAAGTGAAGGGATGCTAATACGAGTAAAACAAAACTCTTGGTCAACTAGTAACTTTACTTACGGGGATGCCAGAGAGACCTCGTTCTCCAGGGAAGCCTGGCAGCCCTGGGGGTCCTACTGGTCCGATCTTGCCTGGGGATCCCATGGGTCCTGGTGGTCCTTCCTTCCCAGCTTCACCTGGTCTGCCTTCCTCGCCGGGGACGCCTGGAGAACCAGGGGGACCTGGTTCTCCTGTAGGACCTGACTCGCCGGAAGGACCCACTGGACCCACTACGCCAGGAGGTCCTATTGGGCCTTGATTTCCTGGCTCACCCTAAACAGTTCATACAAATAGTTAGAAATGTAAGTTCTTGTTGGGGTTTATAGGGCCACTGACAGCTTACGCCGTATCAAATTTATGTTCGAAGATATTTATTTATGAATATATGATATGGAATCACCGTAAAAAAATGCGTGACTACAATGTCAAATAAAAGAATGAAAAATGCGTAAGTGCTTAGATTTTTTCATAGCCTTTAGTTTTTACTTATTTCTTATATTTTAATGTAAAGCACTGAAACTATGTCGAGCCTCTAGTACAAGGAGCGCTGGAGGCTCGACCCTCCTCCTGCTAATCATAATTTGTTTCACTGTTGTATTTAAGACTTACTGGTGGGCCTCGTTCTCCAGGAGGTCCAGCAATGCCATCCTTCCCGTCAATCCCTGGAGGACCTGAGGCTCCAGAGAAGCCAGGAGGTCCTTCAGGACCCTGGCCACCTTGTTCACCGTTGGGTCCTGGGGGTCCTGGTTGGCCAGTGTCGCCCTTTGGTCCAGAAAGTCCGGTTTTTCCTCTTCGTCCTCGAGAGCCACGGAAGCCCTGGCAAGAGACAACAGTTGAAGTATGAAGGAAAGGGAGAAAACATAAATCTATGACTAGGCTGGGAAAAGCAAGCGGAATAAAAAAGATGCAGTGAAGGGTGGACCGGAGATAAGAAACCAATATTTAAGATGTACAGCTTAAACGCCCTAAGTAACACTCAACCCCACCCATTAATTACAACTGCAGAGCTGTAGTGTGAACATGTGGCAAACATAACCATCCTCTGCACTGCTGTTTTCTATACAAACAACCCGTTCTAAGTTGTTTAAGCTGGGTACCTCTTGTACGAGTAAGAGGTAAAGATTAAATACAGTTTAGTGTCCCCAAGAGACAATTAAATATAATGGAAAACGGCAGCTTAGAAATTAATTGCATGTAAATTGTAAGTGTTTTAGTGGCTCTCACGTTCTCATTACGACTGTCAATAAAATATATGCTGAAACATCTGACAGTAAAGCAGATTTGAGAGGTGACGTAGAGAGTGAGAATGTACGGTGTACAAGTAGCAGAAGTGTGATTTCTTTTACATATGAACGCATATTAGGTGGCGGGAAATATGTTTTGTGTGTGATCTTGTTGACACAATGGGACGACTTAAAAATTATTGAATATTTATATCGTTAGCGGAAAAAAATACAAGTGGACAATGACCTGAAAACTGTGAAAATTGTGAATTTATGCTAAACTACAGAGGACTAGGGCTCTGGCGTTAAAAAATTCTCTATACATTAAGTGATGTACTTCAAGTTAACCTCAAACAAAATAAATCACTGTACGGGTGGGGTTAGAATCCATGGCGAGTTAGTCGTAGAACTCCAGGCCAGTGCGTAAACCACTGGACCACCTGGCTACAATAAAATTCATCCAACTAGGTATACACCATGGGTTCTAACCCCACCCCTTCAGTGGTTTGTTTACAATAGTGTTATTACGATTTGCTGACTCATAATTGTTTTAAAAGGGTAAAGTAAAATGTGGTTTGACGTGAAATAACATTATCATGCTGTCAGAAGTGGCTTATATATTTAAATATTTTAATAAGGACCACAGCTGTCTGAATAAAAAAATTTCGGCAACAGAGCTGGGAAAATTTACAACTAACCTGCAAACTGATAAAGGAAACTTGGGGATGATTTAGTCCACCCTAGACTATTAACGAGACTGGCAACATACTGAAATGTTGTCTAGTTTAGATTTATTAACGCACAAACTGATACCAGAAAATAGAGGATGTTTAAGTGTGTTCTGAATTAATATTAACACATGTGGCTTGATGCTGGTTCAGGACGGGGCGAAACGTCACCTAGCTTTCATTTTTTCGAAGCCTGTCGTAGTCGAAAAGTGGTAAAAAGAGACATACAGCAAAAGGAGAAATTTATTACTAAGACGTTTCACCCATGAGGCTTTATCGAGTACTTAATAAAACCTCATGTAGGCGAAACGTCGAACTAATCAAGGTTTTCTTTTACAGCATGTGTCTCTGTACCCTAGTTTTCATTTACAGTTTATAAATAGCTACTAGACACTCACCCTGGGTCCTTGTTCTCCACGCTCGCCTGCCACCCCGGGGTTACCTCGTTCTCCTTTGTCCCCGACTCTTCCCAGGAGACCAGGAGAACCCTTGTCACCCTTGTCTCCAGGAGGACCTGGATAGCCAGGGAAGCCGGGCACTCCCAGCTTGCCCTTCTCTCCGTGGGAACCCGGTGGACCTGTTTCGCCACGAGGACCTTCGAAACCCTGAAAAGAAAGGTAGAGAGAAACACAATTAGGAATATGCTCTGCGGCGTATGGTACAGCTGGGGAAATGTTTCGATTAGGCTACAACCTTCACCAGTCGACTACAGAAATGAATTGCAATCCCGGAGACCAGATACGACCGATGAAGCCTATGGTGCATGTGAAACATTTCATCATTGAGGATGTCTAGTGATGCGCATGTGTCTTTGCGTATCTGTAACAGTTTGACTGATCAGAGTTAAAATAAGAATCATCTCAATCACGACACTTCGGACTAATTCCTGCATTGAGGATTACATTATTTATGTATTGCCTGCTTGTTGTTGAAACTGACTTAGAATACACACATACACACACACACACACACACAGGGATGTTAGGAAGTATTTCTTCAGTCACAGAGTTGTTAGGAAGTGGAATAGTCTGGGAAGTGATGCAGTGGAGGCAGGATCCATATATAGCTTCAAGAAGAAATATGATAAAGCTCATGGAGCAGGAAGAGTGACCTCGAAGCGACCAGTGAAGAGGCTGGGCCAGAAGCTGTGACTCGACCCTGCAACCACAACTAGGTGAGTACACCCCCCTACACACACACACACACACACACACACACACACATATGTTTATATATATTCCGATTGGTTGGGTAAATTCATCTTTCCAATTAGTTAAGTAAAGTCAATTTTCTGATAAGTTAGATAAAGAAATCTAGTTAAGTGAAGCGAAATCCCTGATCAATCAGGTTAATTTGTTAACTTTTGACGTCTATTCGCCTCAGTCTCCATGTACTCTCCCGAGTAGATGAATCTACTTATCGTTTGTCAGGCACAATTTTTTTGTTATAAGAATTTACTGGTATTACCTTCGGTCCCTCTGGTCCTTCTAGACCGATCTGGCCTTCAGGGCCGACCTCTCCACGTTCTCCCTTGATCCCTATGTCTCCCTTGGGCCCGTCTGGTCCGTGTTCGCCCTTGTTCCCTTTCTCTCCTTGAAGGCCTCTGTTGCCCTGGTCACCCTTCACTCCTCGAGGACCTGGGAACCCAAGTGGGCCCTGTGGAAAGAAATAAGCATATGAGACCTGAAACCCAGTATCCCAAATAAACCCTTCAAGAAAGCACACATTTGAGGGTATAATGGAACCATATGAACCTTATGGGAAATCACTTGTGAAAGTATAATGGATCCATGACGCTGATTATAACAACAACAACAATAATAATAATAATAATGAGACCCGTAAACAGCAAGTGTCACTTATCACGTAAACTGCAAGTGTCACTTATCACGTAAACTACAGGTGTCACTTATCACGTAAACAGCAAGTGTCACTTATCACGTAAACTACAGGTGTCACTTATCACGTAAACTACAGGTGTCACTTATCACGTAAACTACAGGTGTCACTTATCACGTAACACCACAATAGACAGGTGGTACGTGTTACGTATCACACAAATAAGTGTGTCACGTAACACCACACAAATAAGCGCAGGTGGTACACGTTACGTGACACCGTACCAACCATACACAGGCGATAAATATTACCTGAGGTCCAACAGGTCCCTTGTCACCCTTAGAACCGATGGCTCCTGGGTTGCCGTTGTGGCCCGGTAATCCATCAGCTCCGACTAAGCCAGGCAAACCAGGCTTTCCACGGGGGCCCTGGAAAAGGTATTCAGTCAGTCGGTCGAACCAAAACTTCATAATAACACAGGTAAAAGAATCGTTAACACCAGAAATGATCGTAAAGATGAACATTATCATTGCGAGTTTAAATGAAATTATGTGGTCGGTTCCAAAGCTTTGAGAACGGTCCATCTCCATGGATTTTGTATTAATATTGGTAGAATTACCGACAATATGTTTAGTAAAAGGACACAAATGCAAGTAATGTGATATTTTATTGTGGCAACGTTTCGGTCCTGGAGAGCGAAACGTTGCCACAGTAAAATATCACATTAGTTGCATTTGTGTCCATGGTTTTTAATGATAGATACCATGCTGCTTTAAGAAAAATAATGGAATTCTTTATACGTAAATGAAGAATAACAGAAGATTACGAAGGATTTGCCGTCTTAAGATTCATTTTGAAGAACAACAACAATAATAATAATAAAAATAATGATAATAATAATAATTATTATTATTATAATGTAATAAAATTTAAATATATCAAAGCAATTTGAAATAGGGCAAAATATTTTTTGATAAGAAAATTAAAGCTGTTGAAAAGATCGGGGTTAAGGAAGAGAATCGTGACAATACTCACAGAAGGACCTGGAGGACCTAGAAGACCTTGGGGTCCCGGTGGACCGACAGGCCCAGAGGGACCAGATTGACCAGGGGGCCCCGGCTGTCCAGGGGGTCCAGCGTCTCCTTCGGGTCCAGTGACACCCTCGCTGCCGGGGATGCCCGGGGCACCTGGCAAGCCAGGGAAACCTCGCGGCCCAATGAATCCTCGAGGACCCTTGAAAAAATATATTCGTATCAGTGTCTCATGACCCCTAAACTAAAAAAAAAAAAATCATGAATAATGATTATTCCCCCCACCCCAAAAAAAAAAAATCACTAAATTAAAATTTCCGATTTACATAAGCCACGTTTTAATCATGATGAGTGTCTAAAGAATAATAATAAAAATAATAATAATAATAATAATAATAATAATAATAATAATAATAATAATAATAATAATAATAATAATAATGATAATAATAATAATAATGACGATGTGTGGTAACCAAAAAGTGAAAAAGTCTAAGAATTTTTATTCTGGGTCTATGATAGTAAATTCAGTTTTAATATTGATTTTTATCCATAACCAAAATGTTATGGATCATCCATCCAAAATGCTGTGGATCTCCACTCATCATTTGTCTCATTAATGGCTTCCACCGCCTGTGGCGCTGCTCACGGGTAACAAAATCGAAGTTGTTTCCCTTGAAGATTACAACCCGAAAGAGAGTCTTGACTTATTTTTTTTTTTTTAATGAAGTGGAAAACGTAGATGAAGCAAACCGGTAGGTGCTTCACCGCGAGTGAATAGCACTTGTTTGCTAGTGCTGGCACTCGCAAACAAGAGTAGGCGATACCGAAGAGTAGTGGAAAAGATAGAAAATGCCGTCACTTTACTGGAAACGTTTCGGTGCTGGAGTCTTGGTTAATCCCACCTTAATGTGACGAATGTCCTAGAGCCGAAACGTTGCCGACGAACATGACCTAAGTATTCACCTTCTGTGCCTTTTACCAAGAAGCACTAAGAGCCAGCACTGCTTAGCCAGTACCTGTGGTTGCTTAGCAACCGAGCTGGTCACCATCTGACACAAACTTTCCGGTTTGCCTACGAAAAAAATATAGCTGTGACTCAAACAACGAGTGGTCCAGCATATCAACGTGAACTTGTCGTTTTCGGGGACGACTTCACCTGTCAAAATTATTTTTTTTCTAGGGAGCGACGCCGTCTCGTGAAGTGCTTGAACTCGTCTTATTCTTTTTGAGGACAGACTCGAAATGAAAAATTCATAAAGGACCATATTTTTATTATGGTAACGCTTAATAACAGAGTGTTGTCGGTTTTGCTAATTCGTTTATATAATATTATTTGATAACCGAAGCGATAAATGACTTATTCTTGGGTGAGAGCATTTACTGGATAAGGTACTAAGAAAGATATGTCCTTTTGTGAGTGCTTACCATCTCTCCTGGGAGACCAGGGACACCTGGAGACCCAGGTTCACCTGGCATGCCATCGTGACCTGGAAGACCTGCCTCGCCCGGGACTCCAACTACGCCACGGTCACCTTTCTCGCCGGGCACACCTGAAGCGGGTCACATAAGGACAGGGTCAGTCCAGCTGCTATCACAGAGACATGGTAATTAACAGTGATCAGTAACACAGACGAACCAACATAGAGACAATAAAATATAACAGAGTCAAATTGAAGAGGTCCTCAGTATCATGGGAAAATATAGAATACTGATGTTTTAATCTGTTCTATCATCCCCATGTTACACTAGGAAATGTACAGTTTATTTTAATCCCTACACTAGGGATTAAAATATTCTTGACGTACGATATCAATTAATTAGTGCCTTAATTACTCATAGGTATTCAAATATATTTAAACCTAACAAACTAACAATTGTTTTAAAATGAGAGGCTTGAAATTTATAATAAGAACATTTGGAATTAACACAAAATAAGAGATCTGTGACAAATGTTTTGAAGAAGAATCGTGAATGTTTAGACATTTACCAAAATTATTTTCAAGTGTAACTAGAAGAGTGTTTATATTATGAAACTGATATATAATGAAGTTTCTCCTACCATAAAATTGAAAATAATTACCTTATGAAGAATAAAAAGTTACAAAATTACTTTGTCAAAATATGGAAGAACATTGTGAGAATAACAGTAAAAAAATAAACTCTGTTACCATAACAAATCAAGATAACAAGTCATGATTAAGACATGTACAACAGTTGGGTATTAAAGTGTTGAAACGTTTCGCCTACACAGTAGGCTTCTTCAGTCACATACGGAGGCAGCAGATATAGTAGTGAAGATGATGTAATCAGTCACTGGAGAAATAGTACTTGAAGGGGTCAGTCCCTCAGCCTGGAGAAGAGTTCAGCTCCCTGGAGCTGAGCGAAACGTTTCAACAATGAAGATTCCCAACTGTTGCATGTGTGTCTTACTCATCAACTTGTCGGTATTTTATACAATTTTCAACATAAAGTGATATTTACTGGAGTAAATAAATCTAAACAAAGACGCAGAAATTCACACCTAACCCAAACACTGGAGTTAAAAACTAGACCATTTGATAATGGTCTCAGGAGGGAGCGAAATATCTAGTGTTATCTCCACTTGGTAGGTTAGATAGGAATTGTTCCACCCGTTGTATTGTGTCCCTACGTTTTGTTCTTAGACGCAGCAGGCCTACTGGCCCTTACTAGGCAGGTTCTTCTCAAACCTAAACCCTTTAACAAAAAAAATTGGCCTAATCCATTTTCAAGGCGCAGTCAGTGTGGATCCAAGAACGAGGAGGTTTGTTCCAACTCCTTGGATCAAGAATGGTTCATCAGAGGGCGTGGTTGACTGACCTGGTAGTCCTCTGAGACCTGAGTCTCCCTTGGTCCCAGGTATCCCTGAGAGACCTCGCTCCCCGTCTCGACCTGGTCGTCCTCGTCGACCTCGTTGACCTAGTCGACCTAACTGGCCTCGCATACCTCTCGGGCCCTGTGGAGAGAGAGGTGGCAAGTACAGGAGGAGGGATAGAGGGAAGGTAGAAGCTAGTTCTGGAGCTATCACTCAACTCCAGAGCAAATTTGGAGAGGTAAATATAAATTTACAGTGTCTCTCACATCTCTATCTCTCTCTCACACACACACACAAAAAAAAAACTTACCGGTTCTCCCATGTCTCCTGGTTCTCCCTTGAGACCGGGCTCTCCCTGAGGACCTTCAGGTCCGGGCAGACCTGTAAGACCCCTGGGACCAGACACGCCCTGCATGGCCATCATGTGCTGAGAGAGTTGTTGTTGAAACTGCTCCAGCATCTGGTCAGGACCCTTCTCGTTGCCTTGAAGATTGAGCTGCGGGAGTGGACAAATTTATAATTAAAAAAATGGGGATGTGACTTGGGCCTGACTAGCTTGGGCTTAGGCCGATAGGTGACTTGGACCTGCCTAGCATGGCCTAGTAGACCTAATGCGGCACTCCTCTGTTCTTGGGTTTTCATGAAATTAGACATTTGGACAGTATTAGGCTATTTTATTGAGGAAAAGCCTCTCCACGAATGGCTTTTTCACTTCCGAGGAATCAAGAGTGGAACTACTCAAGTTCCATCGTTATTTTGGACTATGCACTCAAATCCCTTCATTATATGAGAATTTGTACTCAAATCACATCACTATGTGGTACTATGTACTCATAACAGCTCATTTTATTGGACTATGTACTCGAATAGACAGACACTAAACGTATTTTGATTCTACTCGATGTTTATAAACAAGAAAAGGAATGTAATCGTTACGTGGCTCACCGGGATCATGAAGACGTGTCCCGGTGGACCAGATATTCCGTCCGTCCCGGGAATACCGCTTCTGCCAGGGTCACCCTTAGGACCCGGATAACCTGGAGGACCCGGGGGTCCTGGGTAACCTCTCAGCACCCCAGATGGAAGGAAGCTCACAGCGGCGGCGGCATCGTAATCCTGAAAAGGGGGAAAAAAAAAAGGTTTCTTGCTTCTGGGATTTGGAAGTATAATATATAACAGCGTATCGACTAAGGAAAAAAAGAGAGACGCAAAGGAAGTATGATGCGTTCCTTTATTGTACAGTTCAGGACATTTATTTTAGATGATTGGATCATAGTGTTGATGTATTTGCATAATGTTTGTCAGGAAACAGGACAAGAGTTTCCTGACGCGTCGCAAAGCAGTATATAAGGGCATTAGAAACATCAGATTCTCGTGAACACTCACAGTAGAGGTCTGGTTCTCATTTTCGTAAGACTCGGTGGTGGTGTCGACGGTGTCTAAGGAGTAGACGGTCTCGTCGTCGTTGCCGCCAGCGTATTCGAGGTGAGTAGAGCCCAGGAAGGTCTGGTCGGAGAGCTCCTGGTCGCAGTCGGGCATGTAGCTCTTGCAGTGATCGTATGCAGCTTCGGGACCCGACACGATGTCCAGTTGTTGAATGTCACCCTGAGGAGTGGAGAAACGAGACTATTATTACACTCACGGGGAAGTGCTAAATCCTTAGGAATCACAGAGCGCCTTTGGAAATGGGATTCCATCGGATTTGATCTCTGGAAGTGTAGGTATATATTGTCCAGACATAGAGCACTACGCTATGAGCAGCTCTCGGTCATTTTATATGACTGACTTCTTACCAAAAGTCACCCAAAATATACCTGGAACTCACCACTTGGAGGCGGCTGCTTACAGAACTGGAGACATGTTTGTAGGAAATGACACTGTAGCGGGATGGAAACTTTTTAAGACAACGTTTCGCTTGTGGACCAACCTCTCTCATACATGAGGAAGCTTAGTCTCCAAGAGAAACGTTATTGGGTGCTTGATCTCTTACTCCCAAATGTGTGTATATTATCTCCCAGCTGCTGGACGTTGTCAGAGGTCAGGAAGTGAGGGAGGCAATATAGGTTAGGACCGGAGGAACATGACAAAAGTAAATTTGGGAAGGAGATGGAGGAAACGTAAATAAAGCCGAACATTTTGTACATACTGTAACCCTTGTTTAATGAATAGAAAAACTACATGAAGCGTCAGTTTTGAAACACGACAATAATAATCTCAGCTCTATAAAGTATATTAACCCATAAGTTACTATATACGTATAGGAATGATTCACGCTGAAAAACTAAAATCAATTGTATTTCTGCGAAATAATGTTCAGTATACAACTTTTTCTTTGTGGGAAAAAAATATTTAATCAGTATTATATATGATTATTGCCTGGAGCAGAAGAGATCCCAGAAGGGGGTCGAAATATACAGACCGGTTAATTTTCTGAGTTATGTTTCCGCGTGGGGTATTATTGAGCATTGACAAGTGTTCATTACGCTTTCATTATGAACATAGATAGAATGGACGAGCTCTGAGAAAAGCAGCGTACCATACGTTACTTTCCTGAGTACTTTCATAGACAAATGCGCATCATTACTGAATCAAACTGAAGGAAGAGTGTATAATCTCCTGGGGGTCACATTCACCCTTTAAACCAGAGCGCAGCGAGGATGTATCAAACGAGTTACTTAAATAGGACTTCATGTGGTCCGTAATATTTTTAAGTGGAGTTGATCCCTAGCACGGGCACAGCAGCCGCTGCCGAGCCTCGAGTGCCTCATAAAATGAATAAGACCCACGTGGAAGAATATTTATATTTACATTTTTAAACAGGGCTTCATGCAGTTTCCTCATTGACGCGGTGAGGATACTTAGCAAGGATAAGCCAGTGGCTACTTAGCCACTTGGGTAGCTCCTACGACCAAGACTTGCGCCAAGAAACATTTCTGCTGACGATTGTAACACGTCTTCCCGATGGGACGAGGGATTACTCACAGCGAAGAACTTGTCCTCAAGGAGTTGCTGACCGAGAAGGATAATGCCAGCGTTGGAGACGTGTGACGGGGAGTCCCTGGGCAGTTTGTGGGTGGTAGTGGTCTCACAGTCCACCAGCAGCGTCACGCTGTTCCCCTTCACGCTCAGTCCCAGTCTGTGCCACCTGCAGGAGGGAAGGTTAAAGCTCTGGTTATAAAGGTGAAACACAGCCAGTTTTGGTCTCCTGCAAGACAATTAAAACTCTTGCAACACCAGAGAAACACAGTCAGTGCCACCGACAGAAAGGCAGAACAATATGTATCATATCACTGATGATTTACAATAACTTTGAGACCCAAGTATTTTGAAATACTTGGCTCTTTATTTCTTGAAACGTTTCGCCCGCACACCAGGCTTCTTCAGTAGAAGGAGTTTTGAGGTTATCAGTCAGTCACCATCTGTGGCAGGGGGTCAGTCCCTCAAGCCTAAAGCACAGGCAAGCGGTCAGACCTTACATTGAGTAGAGGTGAGAAGAAGCAAAAGTGTCTTGTACATGTATGGTACACGATACCGACAAATTCAAGGACATAATTAGAAGAGAGTAGAACTATATACAAAAGATGAGGTAATCAGTCCCTCAACCTGAAGCTAGTATATAAACGTCAGTCTTCTTGTCAGTGCTTCAGATTCTTCACGACTACGG
>WNWK01000270.1:490000-592704 GCA_009830355.1 Cherax destructor
AATTAAAGTATTCTTGAGAGGTGACATGCAGGGTTCACAGGTTCCTACGAGATTAAAAAATACAATATCTACTTAAGACGTTCTCTCTTTTCTCCTTTAGCAGCAAAATTCTTGAGACGAGGAAGATGGGGCAGGAGGAGGAGGAGGAGGAGGAGGAGGAGGAGGAGGAGGAGGTCATGATGATAATGATGAAAGGAAGAAGAAAAAAGACAGGATACGAAACTAAGCATAAGGTGTCTAAGTTGGGTTCCCTGGGTGTCCCGTGGCCTGGTAGGCAACACTCTCGCCTCACATACTGAGTGTCCGTGGTTCGATCCCCGGAAAGGGTGGAAACATTGGGCATGTTTCCTTACACCTGCTGCTCCCGTTCACCTAGCAAGCAAATAGGTACCTGGGTGTTAGTCGACTGGTGTGGGTGGCATCCTGAGAGACAAGATTGAAGGACCACAATGGAAATAGGACAGACAGTCCTCGATGACGCACTGACTTTCTTGGGTTATCCTGGGTGGATAACCCTCCGGGGTTAAAAATCCGAATAAAATGTTGAGATGAGAAGAGAGTAGATTACACAAGAGGAGAGGGAGAAGAGAGGAGCGAGAAAGGAGAGGAAAGCATCAGGAGCAGAGAAGAGAGGGCATGGAGGTCAAGAAGAGAAAAGTTACAGGGCTGAGGGGAAAATAGTAGCTGCACCTACTACATGGGCACTTACCCTACATGGGCACTTACCCTACATGGGCACTTACCCTACATAGGCACTTACCCTACATAACAAAACACACACACACAGTATGTGTGCATACTAGTGTTATATCTGGTCCTGATAGTAACTTAACTAGTGTAACTTTAGTAATAACTTCGTTGAAAAAAAATCTTTTTAATGGGCGCACTGTATTTAACTTGATGGGTTTGGGCAGTCTCCCATAAGCCCAGCCTCTTCTACCTCCATGCACGCAAAAAAAAGGAATAGTACAGAGTGCAGCATAATTGTCTAACGCAGTCGAAAACAAAAACAAAAAAAATATAATCAACACTGAAGACCAGAAATTAATTCCAAGAGGCAGTCACAAGTCATCACATGGAAATTAGCTTCCCATTTTCTTCAAGGCAAGTGACAAAACTGGCTCCCACGCCATTAGGAGGAGATACATTCACCAGAGATCTCTCGCAATACACCAGCCCTAAGTTTGAAGCAGATCGGAAGTTGCACTTTGCAGGTTATCAGCGTCGAGGGTTCGACACCGATGGGATGACGTATTTACAGGTTGTCGCATGAGAATCCGTATTTAATTTTTTTTTTCAGATTTCTTCAATGAAATCGGAAAAATGATAGTGTGGATATACTAATGGATGCCAGTCTTGAGGTATAAAAGCTGTTTTTATTTGGTCTAATTTTCTTTTGTAGTTGCTGTGGCTTGAGAGAGTATGAAGTCTCTCCCACGGGCTGGTTCAAGTAGGTAGCAAGGTGTGGTACACTGATTGCGACTGATTTATACATTAGCCCTTGAAAATTCTCTCTCTCTCTCTCTCTCTCTCTCTCTCTCTCTCTCTCTCTCTCTCTCTCTCTCTCTGGTGAGCTTCACGGTGCCATCTCACTATCAGCAAGTACTGTGAACATTATCACTATCACAAACAATAACCACTCACCACCACCACCATTGTTATCACCACCACCACCACTGTTATCACCACCACCACCAGTGCTACAACTACCAACTCTACCGCCAATGCTACCACCACCACAACTACCAGTGCTACCACTACCACCACCACTGCTACTACCATTACCCAACACAGCCCTAGCGACCACCAATACCACCACCACCCGTACCTCCACCACCACCTCCACACCTGGTTATATTATAAATAATTCAAGTACTTCCGGGTGCTATAAGTACTTCCGGGTGCTCTCACCTTTAACCTTCTGTTCAACCTTATATCAACAATAATATCTTGTTGATATAAAGTGGTGCCACTCACACTTGGGGGAGAAGACTCAACTATTAGTTTCTATCTGGTTGTGAGTGCCACACGGCTCTTTGCTAAGAACACACAGGCTTTTCTTGGCTCTCTAAGAATAGAGAGCCATTCTCCAGTTATCATAGTGATGTATTATTGAACTGAATCACAATTGTTTTGAAAAAAAAAAAATATATAAGAACGTAAGAATGGAGTGTTACTGCAGATTGATGCTGGTTATTTCCAGCTCACATCCGATCACTTTTATTTATATTCTTGTCAAGCGTATAAAAGTTTTGCACTCTGGCAATATTATTGGCCTTTTCTTTCCGTAATGTAAACATGGAAGATGACAGGTAAGATGACAGGTAAGATGACAGGTGAAGCTTACAAGTATCATCTTGCGTTCAGTGTATACTTAATTTTCTTGTGTGTTTCTTGAAGTTCTCATTCCCGTCAGAGACAGTTCACTGACGTGAGGAAGGAAGCTAAAACACGCTCTCTCTCTCTCTCTCTCTCTCTCTCTCTCTCTCTCTCTCTCTCTCTCTCTCTCTCTCTCTCTCTCTCTCTCTTAAGAGTCCTAAAATGCTACCTGGCTGACAGCTAAGTGAAGGATAAGTGTGAAGGAACCCACCATACTCCTCCTACGCCTTCATTTGAAGGAGCCGGGGACCTCCACACACTGACTCCTCACTCACTAGTAGTCCAAACCATTTTTAATAAACTAGGTTACAGCAGCCATAACGGGAACAAGAGCTAGCTGTTTCCCCCTCATATTCAGCCACACTGGATGGGTTTCCCTCTCATATTCCATCATACAGGATGGGTTTCCCTCTCATATTCCATCATACAGGATGGGTTTCCCTCTCATATTCCATCACATAGAATGGGGTTCCCTCTCATATTCCATCATACAGGATGGGTTTCCCTCTCATATTCCATCACACAGAATGGGTTTCCCTCTCATATTCCATCACATAGAATGGGGTTCCCTCTCATATTCCATCACACAGGGTTTCCCTCTCATATTCCATCACACAGGGTTTCCCTCTCATATTCCATCACACAGGGTTTCCCTCTCATATTCCATCATATAGGATGGGTTTCCCTCTCATATTCCATCACACAGAATGGGTTTCCCTCTCATATTCCATCATACAGGATGGGTTTCCCTCTCATATTCCATCATACAGGATGGGTTCCCCTCTCATATTCCATCATACAGGATGGGTTTCCCTCTCATATTCCATCACACAGGATGGGTTTCCCTCTCATATTCCATCATACAGGATCTGTTTGATACATCAGGGAATGAAATCTGTCAGTCTAAGTTGGGTAAAGAGGGATAATTACCCTCAGGCTAAGGAGAAAGAGAGAGACACACACAGACAGATAGACAGAAGGAGGAGGAAGAAACAAGAGTGAGACTGAAAGAGAGGGAGTAATAGGAGCAGAGGTAAGCGATATTCGAGGGTGGAGGCAGAGACAAAGATAAGAGGAAAGAGGAGAAGGGGAAAGGACGTAAGAAAAAGAAAAAAAGGGACATGGTAAAGAAATGGTAATGAGGGAAGTGTCAGGGGTTAGAGCACAGGAGAAGTGCCTTCTAGTTAGTTGAGCTGCCGCCTGAGCGGCAAGTTGTGTACCCGCTGCCCATCCTGTGAGAGGCACCTCAAAAACACAAGATTACAGAGCTCACAATGGGTCTTTATCAAGCCCCACTGAGCATAGTTAAATCCCTTAAAATATGACACTAATTTCATATATTTCAGTTACTTCTTATAGCTAATGTACACAGTATAATCAGGAGATACTGTCGCCAAAAAATTATGTATCATATTGCCCCTAAAAAACAAAACAGCCATTATTGGGATGAGTATTTTTTCAGTGACGACTCATTCATCTAGTCGACCCAAAATGTGGATACAGTCCCAAGATATTACAAATTTTATCATTAACAATGACATGTTTTGCCCCTTTCCTGTAAGATTTGCGTGTCTGGGTGTTTCAGTATTGTTCCAGTGTATGTATTAGACGTCATTGGCATCTCTAAATAAACCGTAGTGCCAGAAATACTTATAGTTTAGCCTTAATGTAGCAATAACATTATCTTTCAGTTTACTAACCTGGTTACTTTCTCCATAAATATGCTTAAACTGACACACTTTATGAAGATAGATAATTGATCTGCTAGTTTCTATCTCTATTGTCCGACTTTCTTCAAAATCGTTTTCTACTTCTTTTCTGACAATGGTTTTTAAATCTCTGTTTTTAGAAACCAGAATTGTGCTCGACATTCTCTCCATGTAATTCTAGTTTAGTTAATCAAGTTTGTCATGTTACTGGAGGTCTTTTTGAGAGAGAATCAACTAAAGCTTAACTCGAATATCTTTCTTAATAATTTGTATATATGTGTGCCTGGCTTCGAACACAAGCACGTTACATTCAAGTCTCAGGTTATTTAGAGCAAGTAATGAAGAGAGGGAGTCAGTTAAAATTAAACCGTCGCAGATCTTTATTTCCACAAGCTTGAGAATAATACGTAAAGCAAACATCTCACTCTGCAAGGTGGAAGTCCAAGTGTTAATTCTAATGCACCTCTGTATTAATTTTAGCACATCTTTGTTGGTTTACAGCACATCCCATCCTCCCAGTGTCACGGTTAAGGTACTCACCAGCGTAGAGTCTGTGTGATATTATTATTATTATTTCGTGTATGTGCTCCTGAGCACTGGATTTAGAAAGTAGACGAAAATGAGGCTAGTGAATCATTAGTTTCTTGGGAGGGTAGATGGTCATGGTGACATTAAAAACTCCTGTCAGGGTAACAGTTTTTCCTTTCCCTCCATCCCTCACTCCCTCTCTCCATCCCTCACTCCCTCTCTCCCTCACTCACTCCCTCCCTGCCTCCCTCATTTCCTCCCTCACAGCAGTGACTCTGGAAGAATGCAACAGTATAAATAAAGAGCAGTGATTCTCTGGAAGAATACATGACCAAAGTTTTCTTTACTTTGGAATTCCACCAGACACATCAACCAGGAAGGCAGACATGAGCTCATCAAATGTTTGACAACCTCAGAGCGCAAAGAAACTCTCAGATGATTTATCATACTGATAGTTGACTCCGTCACAGAGGCACTCAGGGAAGAGCGGGGGAAGTGTCGCTTACTTGACCTTAAAACCATCCACGACTTCACTAGAGCAGACTACACATCCAGTGAGACATCCAAGCTGGCGTCTACACCTCCCCTCCCCCAACAAGATATAAACATTACATGGGTCAAACATCACATGATATCCAAGCGAGAACTGAAAACCCTCAAGCACGCTTGTAGAATATCAACAACTCTCGTGACCCATCCAACGTGTAAGTCAGACGTGTACATGACAAAACACATTCCTGGGAAGAGGCCGACGTGTTAATATATACTATATACTGGACAAATTGCATGCCAATTCCAAATTGCTAGTGCGCGTTGAGTGCCAATTCCAGGATCTGAGTTCACAGACAGGCTACTTGAATTCGCTTCCGGAGGTCAATGCTCCCGCGACCCGGTCCCAAACGAAATCGTGGCTCCAGAGAGAATTCGTGAAACGGCGGCTTGATAGCTAGCCAGGGAGGTCGCGTCCATAAACAGACACGAGTGGAAACTCTAAATAAATAATCAACGTTGAAGTAGGCTGTATACACGAGGAACATGGCAGTCATAGCTGAGGGGACACATAAATAAACACTTGCTTCAAGATGCTGGTGGTGGTGATGCTGAGGGAGACGAGATGATGGTGAAGCTGAGGGAGAAGAGATGATGCTGGTGGTGGTGATGCTGAGAGAGAAGAGATGATGGGGATGATGCTGAGGAAGACGAGATGATGGTGAAGCTGAGAGAGAAGAGGTGATGCTGGTGGTGGTGATGCTGAGGGAGATGAGTTGATGGTGAAACTGAGGGAGAAGAGGTGATGCTGGTGGTGATGATGCTGAGGCTGACAAGGTGGTGGTGTTGATGCTGAGGGAGACGAGATGATAGTGTGGGGAAACAAGATGGTGTTAGCGGCGATAGTAAAGGGGGTACAATTTTTTTTCTTTTTCTTACCGAACAGGAAAAGCACAGTATGGTCAGAAGACGACGTTTCCTCCATGTCATTCATTCATTCATCCTTACATCCAGTCATTCATGACAAAATAATTCTGCGATCATTCAACCATTCATTCATTTACTCATCAATGAAATATTATGCAATAAAGACCCTCTTTGTTAAATCTATATTATTATTATTATTATTATTATTATTATTATTATTATTATTGTTGTTGTTGTTGTTGTTGTTGTTTTGTTATTGTTGTTGTTGTTGGTGTTGTTGTTGCTGTTGCTGTTATTACTATTATTATTATTATTATTATTATTATTACTATTTCGGGAACGTTAAATCCATAGGGGTCGTACAGCATCTAGAGTAAAGGGAGGTAATCGTGTTCGATCCCAAGGAAGGGAATCAAGAGCCCCTTAGAATAGATTAGAAGGATTAGACTACCTTGGGGAGTCTAATCCCTGTGTCTGGGACGAGAGACGCTCTTAGACTGCAAAATAAGTTTGGTAGACACGAACTCTCATCCTGGAGGTTTCGGGGGTCAACGCCCCCGCGGCTCGGTCTGAGAATCAGGGTCTGATCAACCAGGCTGTTACTGCTGGCCGCACGCAAAATGACGTACGAATCACAGCCTGGTTGGTCAGGTACTGACTTTAGGTGCCTGTTCAGTGCCTTCTTGAAGACAGCCAGGGGTCTATTGGTAATCCCCCTTATGTATGCTAAGAGGCAGTTGAACAGTCTTGGGCCCCGGACACTTACTGTGTTGTCTCTTAGTATATTTGTGGCGCCCCTGCTTTTCATTGGGGGAATGTTGCATCTCCTGCCGAGTCTTTTGCTTTCATAGGGAGTGATTTTCGTGTGCAAGTTTGGTACCAATCCCTCAACTTTAAAGCATTAGAATTTCTAGAGTTATAGGTAGAAGGTTTTAGGGTTGAAATACTAAGAATCAGTGGGAGAGAGAAAGAGAGTCGGTGGATGGAAGTTGATGAATAAGATGCATATGCAACACTTGAGTGTTGCATACTGCTATCCAGGTCTTACTAATCGAAGATGTTGACAAGAAAAGACACAAGGTTAAAAAAATACAGGAAATATATAAACAAGAGACTGATAAAGCTAAAACTGAGGAAGAAAAAGGAGAGAAAGAGAGGATGAGACAGAGCCACAAACGAAACCAGGAGAAACGAGAGGACAGTTGCAAACAGATAATACCTTACAAACAGAAGTGTTTTCAGTATTACTCACTCAAGCTTACAAAAGCTTCAGCAGCCACAGAAAGAGCAATTAGTCATGCAATTAGCCTGTAATTAGCCCTATAATTAGCCTGAGATCAGAGTCATATATTTCAAAGCTAACCCAAAATTCTGAGAGGAAATTTAAAAGACTCTTCGGTCCGTCAGAGAGAAAAAGAGAAAGAGAGAGAGAGAGAGAGAGAGAGAGAGAGAGAGAGAGAGAGAGAGAGAGAGAGAGAGAGAGAGAGAGAGAGAGAGAGAGAGAGAGAGAGAGAGAGAGAGAGAGAGAGAGAGAGAGAGAGAGAGAGAGAGAGAGAGAGAGAGAGAGAGAGGGGACGAGATACAAGCAGAGGGAGGTAGCCGTGACACCAATGAAACCGTTGACTATATAGCAGCTGCAGCCTCAACCCTTGTATCGTCACTCCCTCTAGTTACTCCCACCTACCAGCTGACCTCCCACCCACGCCTGCCTGACACGCCCTCAAGGACTCCCGTCTGCATTCGCCAGCCACGCCCACGAGGATGCACAGGATATGGCCCATCCTGCGTCCTAAAGAATGCATCCAGGGAGGCAGGACTGGCCTATCATGCTTGATGAAAAAATGCTCTCAAGGATGCCTAGGATGTAGTCCATCCTGTTTACTTAAGAGAGTAATTCAAAGAGACTTAGGATGTGGCCCATCCTGCGTCCTGAAGAAGGCAATTGACGCATGTGTAGGATCTGCTACGTAGTAGCTTGACATATCCTTTGCCCTGAGGCATAAACTCCCGGATGCGTAATATCTGGAAGATCCTTCTTCCTGATCCACACACAAGGACCCGCAGAAGCTTCCTGGTGATACAAGGGATTTTATTAATCCTGCCACTTGAAGCCTCAATTAGCAGAGGAAGGAACGGACTACCTCCTACAGCTGCCTCCCTAAAGCCCTCAGGGATGTGGAGGATCTGACACAAGACTATCCTACTCATTCTTCATGAGTCGCAGGAGGTGATGACGGTAAGAGAGAGAGAGAGAGAGAGAGAGAGAGAGAGGAAGGTTAGGGAAACAGACAGTATAGAGACAAAATAAAACACACGCAGAAAGAGAAGGAAGGAGCCAAAAAGAGAAAGGTGAAGCAAGAGGGAGTAAAGGGGAGCCAGAGAAAGGTAGAAAGCCAAAGAGAGACGGGAGGAGCCAAAGAGAGAAAGACGAAAAAGAGAAAAAAGAGCAAGAAAAAAGTTAGAGAGAAAGAGCCACGGAGAGAGAGAGAGAGAGAGAGAGAGAGAGAGAGAGAGAGAGAGAGAGAGAGAGAGAGAGAGAGAGAGAGAGAGAAGAGAGAGAGAGAGAGAGAGAGAGAGAGAGAGAGAGAGAGGTTCATGACGACACTTCAGTCCGACTTGGACAATTTACAAGTCGGACCGAAACATCGTCAATGGTTTCTCTCTCTGCTATGTGCGGGTTGTTTGCGTGTATACCTGGAGGGGGTATACCAGGAGGGTGTTCCGGGGGTCAACGCCCCCGCCACCCAGTCCATGACCAGGCCTATGTTGACTAGTTAACCTCGCCTCTGACTCACAACTATTAATACTTCCAAACACAGGGTAAATGACCATCGTTGTGGAAAAGAAAGGAGACGATAGTCATTGGGCATCAGAAAATTCTGAAAAGCCGAGCAATAATCAACAACTACAGACCATTGTCACTCCTGTCAATCACCGACAATGACCATTGTCACTCCTGTCAATCACCGACAATAACCATTGTCACTCCTGTCAATCACCAGCAAAATTCTTGAGATACGAATACCACGGCCCATGACAGCGTTTTCATGACAGTCACTCACTTGTTTGTGACCGTCAATATGACTTGAGGAAAAGCTACTCTGCAACTGATCAGGTGATAAACCTCTCCACTATGAGGCACTAGTCATTAGGTGAATCCAAGATCAGCTGTGTACTAGCACTGGACGCTGCTTCTGCTTTCGACCGAGTGTGGCATCAGGACTCCTGGAAAAACTACAAGCACTTGAAGTCTCTAACTCTGTGCTACACCTCCTTAGAGATTACCTTCAAGGTAATCTAGGAGTAGTTCTCAATAGAGCAGATTCTGTAAGGGATTCAATCGGTGCCAGTGTTCCACAGGGAAGTGCGCTTGTCATGGAATATCTGTTTTAGTGACCTAATTCATTTCATTCCAGAACACTGTTTATGTAGATGACTGTACTCTGATATAGATTTATTCAAGAGAGATGTCGGCTTCTCTCAGGCACATTAATCATCAGCCTTTTGAAAAACGATGGTAGGTTACATTTACTTCTGAGAAAACACAAATGATGATGGTCTCTGGAAAACATGATGGACTAGAACTGTAGTGCGAATGTCTGAAACTGTGTCGGAGTTCGGAGATGAAGTATGAGCCTAGGAGTGAAATATGACTCCAGAATATCTATAGAGAATCATGTGGTAAATTTTGCAAGCAAGGCGGCCAAGAACGAAACAGCGCTAAGGCGTAAATTGTGTCTGCTAGACAACAGAGGCTACAGAACTCTGCACAATGCACAGATAATGCACTCACACTTCGAGTATGCACCACTTTCTTGGAATGCCTGTCCACCATCTAGCCAACGACTTCTGGACAAAATAGAGAACAGAGCAAAGAGACTTATCTCTCGCCTGAACCCGGCCTGGCTGGATATCTTATATCAACACCGGAGAGATGTAGACGGCCAATGTTTTTAAGGTTCTGCACTAGGCTTCACTTCGCAGACAGAGAGAAGAAAACGTCTGCATCACAAGACGGGCAGCCAAACAGCAACTAAACTCTGGCTGTTCCCTTCCCAAGAATATTCATTTTCGAATGACTCGAGTCTGGAACATGTTTGTGTAACTGGTGGGAGAGAGAGAAGAGGAGGGGAGAGAAGAGAGAATAAAGGGAGAAAAAGAGAGGAATAGAAGGGAAAAAAGGGAAAAGGAGAGGTAGGAAAAGAAGATAGGAAGAAGGAAGAGATGAAGGGGAAGGAAGACGAAAAGAGGGAAGAAGAGAAAGAAGAGAGAAGGAAGGAAAGAAGCGGGTTGGGAAATATTGTGATACAGAGTAGAGAAGTTGATTGAGGGTGAAAAAAAGGCCGAGAATGGGAAAATAAGAGAGAATAGCAAGAAGTGAGACAGATGAGAAGGAAATTGGTGAAGAAATAGTGATGGAAATGGGTGGGAAGGATGCTAGAAAAATGTGAGGATAAAGCGGGATGGAAAAGGAAAAAGACAAGTAAGGACAGAGAAGAAGAATGGTAAAGAGGCGAAGCGCAAGAAAGAAGGAAAGAAGAAACCAAAGAAGAGAAAACTACAGAGGAGTCTGAGATGAATGTTTGTGGTTACTCAACTGGAACACATGCGAGTGAGAGAGTGAGAGAAAGTGAGAGAAAGTGAGAGAGTGAGGGAGAGAGAGAGAAACAAACATATAGACAGACATATATATATACTTAGAGTTTACTATCTGTATTAGTTATTCAAGTATCTATGTGTAGTGGTATACAAGCGACTTGCAGTCTTAATGGCCCTCATCTGGTTGATAGGCTTGAAACCCAATGAAGCCCCACAGGAGAATTTCTGAAGAGATATAAAGAAAGCGCAGGAGAATTACAGACTTGGAGGGAAACGAGAAAAGAAATACGAAAAATAACGAAGAATGGGACACTGAATAGAAAATTAACGAGTAAGAAGGAAGCGGAGGGAACGACGATAATTACGTCATACACAGAGAGAGAGGCGAGGTAAATACGTGGAAATAAGAAAGAAAAAGGTTATTAAGGAACGTGTGTACTAGACCAGACATAAAAAGGTGAAGGGTAAGTGGGCGTGCGGGAGTGTGTGTGGGTGTGGGCGTGCGTGAGTGTGTGTGTGTCTGGGCGTGCGGGAGTGTGTGTGTGTGTGGGCGTGCGGGAGTGTGTGTGGGTGTGGGCGTGCGGGAGTGTGTGTGTGTGTGGGCGTGCGGGAGTGTGTGTGGGTGTGGGCGTGCGGGAGTGTGTGTGTGGTGGGCGTGCGGGAGTGTGTGTGTGTGGGCGTGCGGGAGTGTGTGGGTGTGGGCGTGCGGGAGTGTGTGTGTGTGTGGGCGTGCGGGAGTGTGTGTGGGTGTGGGCGTGCGGGAGTGTGTGTGGGTGTGGGCGTGCGGGAGTGTGTGTGTGTCTGGGCGTGCGGGAGTATGTGTGTGGGCGTATGGGAGTGTGTGTGGGTGTGCTGGAATGTGTCTGGGTATGCAACAGTGTGTGGGCGGTGTCCGCTGAGGGCAGTTGAGGTGGTTTTTCAGCTGGTCTACAGCTGGGCTGGAACGGCTTATAACTAACCTACAGTACCGTTGCTGGAACAGTTAATAACTGAACCACAATACCACTGCTGGAACAATTCCCAACTAACCCACAAATCAGATAATCCAAATAGCATTTCGATCCTTTAATGACCACCATCAAGTCCTGGGCCATCAAGTCCAAAGCCATCAAGTCTTGGACCATTAAGTCCAGGGCCATAAATTCCAGGGCCATCAAGTCCTGTACCATCAAGTCCTGGACCATCAAATCCAGGGCCATCAAGTCCTGGACCATCAAGTCCTGGAACATCAAGTCCTGGACCATCAAGTCCTGGACCATCAAGTCCTGGACCATCAAGTCTTGGACCATCAAGTCCAGGGCCATAAATTCCAGGGCCATCAAGTCCTGGACCATCAAGTTC
This sequence comes from Cherax destructor, assembly GCA_009830355.1. Classification (NCBI taxonomy): domain Eukaryota; kingdom Metazoa; phylum Arthropoda; class Malacostraca; order Decapoda; family Parastacidae; genus Cherax; species Cherax destructor. The sequence continues at coordinate 501,973 of WNWK01000270.1, forward strand.
TGGACCATCAAGTCCTGAACCATCAAGTCCAGGACCATCAAGTCCTGGACCATCAAGTCCTGGACCATCAAGTCCTGGACCATCAAGTCCAGGGCCATCAAGTCCTGGACCATCAAGTTCTGGACCATCAAGTCCTGAACCATCAAGTCCTGGACCATCAAGTCTTGGACCATCAAGTCCAGGGCCTTAAATTCCAGAGCCATCAAGTCCTAGACCATCAAGTCCTGTACCATCAAGTCCTGGACCATCAAATCCAGGGCCATCAAGTCCTGGACCATCAAGTCCTGGACCATCAAGTCCTGGACCATCAAGTCCTGGACCATCAAGTCCTGGACCATCAAGTCTTGGACCATCAAGTCCAGGGCCATAAATTCCAGGGCCATCAAGTCCTGGACCATCAAGTTCTGGACCATCAAGTCCTGAACCATCAAGTCCAGGACCATCAAGTCCTGGACCATCAAGTCCTGGACCATCAAGTCCTGGACCATCAAGTCCAGGGCCATCAAGTCCTGGACCATCAAGTTCTGGACCATCAAGTCCTGAACCATCAAGTCCTGGACCATCAAGTCCTGGACCATCAAGTCTTGGACCATCAAGTCCAGGGCCATAAATTCCAGGGCCATCAAGTCCTGAACCATCAAGTCCTGGACCATCAAGTCCAGGGCCATCAAGTCCTGGACCATCAAGTTCTGGACCATCAAGTCCTGAACCATCAAGTCCTGGACCATCAAGTTCTGGATCATCAAGTCCTGGACCATCAAGTCCAGGGCCATAAATTCCAGGGCCATGAAGTCCTGGACCATCAAGTTCTGGACCATCAAGTCCTGAACCATCAAGTCCAGGGCCATCAAGTCCTGGACCATCAAGTCCAGGGCCATCAAGTCCTGGACCATCAAGTTCTGGACCATCAAGTCCTGAACCATCAAGTCCTGGACCATCAAGTCCTGGACCATCAAGTTCTGGACCATCAAGTCCTGGACCATCAAGTCCAGGGCCATAAATTCCAGGGCCATCAAGTCCTGGACCATCAAGTTCTGGACCATCAAGTCCTGAACCATCAAGTCCAGGGCCATCAAGTCCTGGACCATCAAGTCCAGGGCCATCAAGTCCTGGACCATCAAGTCCAGGGCCATCAAGTCCAGGGCCATCAAGTCCTGGACCATCAAGTCCTGGACCATCAAGTCCTGGACCATCAAGTCCTGGACCATCAAGTCTTGGACCATCAAGTCCAGAACCATTATATAGTGATTCAATAACAGTCCAGATCGTACTGAAGCTTTGTCATTGAGATTTCTTACCACTTTATGTGTTAGCTGTGTGTGTTAGCTGTGTATGTTATCTGTGTATGTTAGATGTGTATGTTAGCTGTGTGTATGTTAGCTGTGTATGTTAGCTGTGTGTATGTTAGCTGTGTATGTTAGCTGTGTGTATGTTAGCTGTGTGTATGTTAGCTGTGTATGTTAGTTTGTGATTTTAGTGTGTTAGCTGTGTGTATGTTAGCTGTGTATGTTAGCTGTGTGTATGTTAGCTGTGTATGTTAGCTGTGTGTATGTTAGCTGTGTGTGTTAGCTGTGTGTATGTTAGCTGTGTGTGTTAGCTGTGTGTATGTTAGCTGTGTGTGTTAGCTGTGTGTATGTTAGCTGTGTGTATGTTAGCTGTGTGTATGTTAGCTGTGTGTATGTTAGCTGTGTGTATGTTAGCTGTGTGTATGTTAGCTGTGTGTGTGTTAGCTGTGTATCGTGACGATTGCTTCACTTCTTGACTCTTGGTTAAACAACTATGAATCTGGATAACAAGTGGATGGGTGACGCCTCGGGCTCGGAGACATCCTTGTCTAGACGACAGATGGTTTGCCCCCTGAGATGTTTCCTACCCCATCTCTCCTTTCCCCATCCCTCCTTCCCCATTCTTTCACCCTCCCATCCCTCCTCATCCCCAACATCCTCGTTCAATGCCACGTCAAAGACAGGAAGGATGATGGCATCACAATAACAACCAGTCTACATCAAGAGTGCCATTATGCCATCCCTCTCTACACCTGCCATCTCTCTCTTCACCTGCCATCCCTCTCTACACCTGTACATCTATATACATCCACACCTGCACATGTTTGCATCTGTACAACTGTGCGCTAACATGAAGGATACTTCACCAACTTGTATCCTTTTTACCTAGTAAATCCTCGGTAATTTTAACATTATTACAATGTCTTGACGTGGTTATCTGAGGCGACTTGACGTGGGTCCTAGAACTATGTGATGTAGTTGGCAAGGGACTATCACAAGCGGAGATTTATTAAATAAATTCTATTATAGTTTAGAAATTTTGATACTGCTTTAGTAATAAACTTCAGAGAAGTAAATAAAACTGCTTCGAGGAGAAATAAAATTAGTTATTGATGAATCAAGTTTGTATAAACCAGAACTCACGTTGACAATATTATTTTCATCTTGTTTGCATATGCTTGACCTAAATTTCTATCGATGAATGATTTAGAAACAATTATTTTAGAGTTATCCTAATATAAAGATAGCAAAAATATATAAAATGGTTGAAATTGCGTATCACCGGTACACCTCCAGTTAAGAAAATTTTAATCTCTAAAATAGGGATTACACTAAGATATACTAGAAAAACATCAAGAGGGATAAAGTCATCAGGGAATATAGTGTCATTATGAAAGTCTTTGTAGTGTGTGTGTGTACGTTTCACGGAGGTACTGAAGAGTTGTCAGGATCACTGGAACAGTGGACAAGCCGCCTCTGTTGACTTAGGAAGCTCCTAATCTCTGTTTACCGAAGGATAGACGGAAGTGCTCAGGGTGTTAAGTGGGTGTCTGGGAGTGTTGGTCGTGAGGGGTGTTGAGGTGACGGTGATATCCTGGGTGTTAGTGGATATATCTTGGGTGATAGTCGTGATGCGTGGTGGCGAGGTCTTAGTGGTGTTGGTTGTGGATTGCTCTGACTGTTCGGAGTGTTGGTACGACTTCAAGTTCTTCAAGTTGTCAGGAGTCAAAAGTTTTTTACTCATTCCTTGTCAACTTTCTTAAACACGGACCCAACACTTGAAGTGCTTTGAATTTTGCATGGGAAAACTAGTATTTTGGATTACTTTGAATTTTGACCATAGTTTTTACACCCTTGTCTCTTTTAGAAATGATAAGATTATTTCGGTTTTAGCGTGATGCGTTCTCTTTTGCTAACCCTCATTTTTATTCCTGAGAGAATCTCGAACCACTTTTTGAAGATCTACGTCCCTTTGTCTCTACCTGTAAAAGAAGCGACATTCTCTTTCTAATGTGCATTTTCTCTTGTGTTAGTGGCTCCAGTCTAGAACATGTTTCTAGTGATAATATGCCATTCCTCGAGAAACTGGCTTAGATTCCCAAAGAAGATTTCCGTGGAAATCTATATATCTTCTTTGGATACCTTCTCCCTGTTTTCTCTAAATCAGAAAACATTACCAGAATCAAGCACCAACAGTATATCAGATCCTTACTGCATCGACCTGCAAAAAGACAGTGTCGATCTACCGTGTGCATAAAATAAATAGGTGGGCCTTGTGATGACCCTCCTCCCACATCTGAAATAAATGAAGGGAAGACAGGGTCAGAATACGCTTTAATTGTACACTGGAGCTCAAAGGAGTACATGGGAAAGACCAAAGAAGCACAGGACTTGGAAGTCCACATCGAGGCTGTCTGGTGAGAAGAACTATCTGCGTCTATCTGGATTAAGGACTGTCGTGAATTATCTATGTGTATGTGTCAAGGATGACACCATTTCGCACTGTACCGCTCTACAGAGCGAAACGTTGCCTCAGTAAAAGCTTGTTCTGCACTGCTGGCTGTACGCCCGTGTATCTATCAGAGATTGAGCCCAGTCAGACCACTGGTTGTTTTTCTGGTTCAGTTAGCCCACTAAATGGTGTGTCATGGGTAAGTGGCTGAGGAATAGGAGGCAATTATGTTTGATCGGAGAACGCCTTTGATCGACAACCCATCACCAGCGGCCCCAGTCCAAGTGTCAAGAGGTCTGGGACCATAAAAAAAAAAAAAGTAATGGAAGTTACTAATAGAATTTCACTGACAAAAAGCCTGGGGTGCTGAGAACAATTGAGAGGAGGAGGAGCCTGAGGAGGTGGTGGGTGGGAGCGACCACCTGCTGCCAGCTAGCAGACAGGTGGTGCTCTTCATCTTTCAGGCGTGGTAATTCGCTCACACTAGTCACTCAGCTGAAGTTCAACCCACTAGTTTCTTGCCTGGCTTCGCTCGTCCTCTTGATTTCGAGCTGTGTATTAGCCCACTGTTGTGGGTGGTATTAGCCCACTGTTGTGGGTGGTATTAGCCCACTTGTGGTGTATTGCCCCTGGTGGTAACTCCACTTGTGGGTGGTTTACCCACTAGTTTGTGGGTATCCATTGTACGAAACTCCAGTCTTGTTGGAAGTTATATCTGTACGAAACTCCAGTCTTGCTGGAATGTTATATCCCTTGTACGAAACTCCAGTCTTGCTGGAACGTTATATCCCTTGTACGAAACTCCAGTCTTGCTGGAACGTTATATCCCGTGTACGAAACTCCAGTCTTGCTGGAATGTTATATCCCGTGTACGAAACTCCAGTCTTGCTGGAATGTTATATCCCGTGTACGAAACTCCAGTCTTGCTGGAATGTTATATCCCGTGTACGAAACTCCAGTCTTGCTGGAATGTTATATCCCTGTACGAAACTCCAGTCTTGCTGGAATGTTATATCCTGTACGAAACTCCAGTCTTGCTGGAATGTTATATCCCTTGTACGAAACTCCAGTCTTGCTGGAATGTTATATCCGTGTACGAAACTCCAGTCTTGCTGGAATGTTATATCCGTGTACGAAACTCCAGTCTTGCTGGAATGTTATATCCTGTACGAAACTCCAGTCTTGCTGGAATGTTATATCCTGTACGAAACTCCAGTCTTGCTGGAAGTTATATCCGTGTACGAAACTCCAGTCTTGCTGGAAGTTATATCCTGTACGAAACTCCAGTCTTGCTGGAATTTATATCCGTGTACGAAACTCCAGTCTTGCTGGAAGTTATATCCCGTGTACGAAACTCCAGTCTTGCTGGAATGTTATATCCGTGTACGAAACTCCAGCCTTGCTGGAATGTTATATCCCGTGTACGAAACTCCAGTCTTGCTGGAATGTTATATCCCGTGTACGAAACTCCAGCCTTGCTGAAATGTTATATCCCGTGTACGAAACTCCAGTCTTGCTGGAATGTTATATCCCTTGTACGAAACTCCAGTCTTGCTGGAATGTTATATCCCGTGTACGAAACTCCAGCCTTGCTGGAATGTTATATCCCGTGTACGAAACTCCAGTCTTGCTGGAATGTTATATCCCTTGTACGAAACTCCAGTCTTGCTGGAATGTTATATCCCGTGTACGAAACTCCAGTCTTGCTGGAACGTTATATCCCTTGTACGAAACTCCAGTCTTGCTGGAACGTTATATCATGCTGTGTATGTTGTTTTATTATTTTGTGAGGTAGTTCCTTGCTGGTGGGGATCACTGAAGAAGTACGAAGTATTTAATTTTCTGCCGGAGTGATGTAAACACGAGTCGGGTCGCCGTAAGAGGATTTTTATGCGAGGGACGGGAGGTATTGTAGGATAAGAGTGCGTAATATGAGAAACGGCCCTGTATTATGGTATTGTAGTTTTTGATAGATTTAAAGGTTAGGATAAAATGATCTGATAACTTAGGACAATCTTTGATTATATCCGAGTTATTAGCTATTTTAAAAGGGGTAAAAAGTGAGATGTGATATAGAGAAACCGTTTCACACAACCTTCGTAAATCTGTGTCGAGAAACAGGATCATATGTTGACTAGGCAACTGTGGTCGTATCAGAGAGTGCTAATCTATTGGCCCTGATGTCTTGCAGGTGTTAAAGTAACACAGAGGCACTCCTTCCACTGTTATCTGTTGAGTTCAGCCTCATGGAGTCAAGTGTACAAGCGGTTTCCGTGGGAATTCCTTTCTAAAATCCCTAGTGGAAAAGGGAGAGGATTGAACGAGGGATTTACTGTCTGGACAGCCCAGATAGAGGGGTGTCTGGTCCAAGTAGGCTGTGCTCTCGTGCCTTGAGTGTGAGTATAAGTTCGTATGAACTTGTATCAGTTATTCCCCTAGTAATAATTCCCGTACGAATGATGTTATAACCTGTAAGGTTTATTCCTAAGGTTGTGTTTTGAAGCATCAGGTAAAAGTATACTTCCCATTTTTATTTATTCAGTAACCTGTTTTATTCTGACCATTTTGATTTTATCCTTCAACACTCCTCTTTTATACATTTTTTAGTGTCTCTCTTATTCTGGTGTGTCATCCCTCCCTTATATACCCAAGCAATACCTAATTAGAATACTAGAGAGCTGTTCCCATGTGTATGGTAATTAGGTATTGCTGCTTTATAATTAAGAAGGTAATACCGGTTGGTATACTGGAAGTATCCCAACTAATCGGTATTTGGGGATAACACTATACACGGAAATAAGGTAAAGGAATATTGGCTATGTTTAACGAACTTGTAAGAGTGGCATAGTATATCGACCCTAGTAGGTGATATATTGTGGGTTAGACTTCTAATCGGGGATATATATATATTAGATATTAGTTACCACGGTTACTAAGCTCATGAAATCGACTCACCAGTATATTTCTCAATACTTATATATTCATGTTTAACATCTCTCAAACGGGCGAAATTATTGACAAACATTATCTCTCAGTCCACAGCAGGATTCGAACCTGCAAACTCCGCATCAAAGAACGCAGTATTTTAGCCACACAGCCAGATCCCAGATGGACTGAAAAAATAATACTTGTATATTCATATGTTCGTTCTCATAATCGTTCTCACATTATTATCGATGGTAGATGCGCTAAATGCGTAAGGATCAGAGAGACCCCAGAGAATAGAGGCTTGATTCGAGGAAAGTGAGAACAGTAAACAATAGCAGATTAGAATGCTGTCTGGTGCTGTGTAACTGAGTTGTGACACTGTTGTGGCACTCTAGCGACCAGCGTGAGAGAGAGCCAGGGTGTCAGCCAGGGTGCCAGCCAAGGTGCTAGCCAGAATGCCAGCCAGGGTGTCAGCTAGGGTGTCAGCCAGGGTGCCAGCCAGGGTACAAGCCAGAGTGACGGCCAGGGTGTCAGCCAGGGTGTCATCTAGGGTGCCAGCCAGAATGCCAGCCAGGGTGTCAGCCAGGGTATCAGTCAGGGTGCCAGTCAGGGTGCCAGCCAGGGTGTCACTCAGGGTGTCACCCAGGGTACCAGACAGAGTCCCAGCCATGGTGCCAGCCAGAGTGCCAGTCAGAGTGCCAGCCAGAGTGCCAGCCAGGGTGTCAGCCAGGGTGCCAGCTAGGGTGCCAGCCAGGGTGCCAGCTAGGGTGCCAGCCAGGGTGCCATGGGATAAAAGTTTAAGATGTCAGTGGTAAATGCAGGTCTGGGTTGATAAAGGACACCTGCAGTAATACACGACAGACAGCTTGACAACCTTCACTCTAGTTACTCTAGAAGGTACGTCACTATTTTCACTATTCTCTTCTTATTCTTCTTCTTCTTCTTCTTCTTCTTCTTCTTCTTCTTCTTCTTCTTCTTCTTCTTCTTCTTCTTCTTCTTCTTCTTCTTCTTCTGCTTATTCTTTTTCTCCACCAAATTAACACACTCTTTTCCATATCGTCTTCCTCCTCCTCTTTGTGTTGCGTGCACCAACAGCCTAGCTGGTCGGACACGAGGGTTTAGCGCTACGTAAATAACAACAGCAGTCCTCCTCGTGTTCTTATGACTAATTTTTGTAGGGGTGGACCAGTAAACCAGCGGAAGGCTTCAGTCGGATGACCAAAACTCCAGCTGTGGGTCATCATATAACTAAGACCCACGTCAAGAAATACTTGTCATGGTCATAGACCGGCCAGCGGGGGCGTTGACCCCCGAAACCCTCTCCAGCTTTATTGTGGCACTGGCATGATAGACGTTAGCAAATGCCAGCACCACTGACACTAGTGATGGTACTAGTACTAGTGATGGTGCTGCTACTAGTGATGGCGGTGATATTCCTCACAAGTGGCACTCGGTTTAATAAGGAAGTGTTAGAACACCTTTCGGTTCTTGCTGGACTATTATCAAGTCACTGGTGATGATAGTGATACTAGTACAACTAGTGTTGATAGTGATACTAGTACAGCTAGTGATTTGTGTGTCTGTTTCTATACAAAGTCTGTGTATCAGTCGAGTTGTGGACAGTGTGATCAGCCTGTGAACCTTCTTGTCTGTACTGTCTGTGTACGTCTATGTTTGTGTACATCTGTAGTTGTGTACGCCGTCTGTGTGCGTTTATAGGTGTGTACCACATGTCAACACACGTCATCTTCATTGTATGTACATCAATGGTTGTGTACACAGCCTGTGTACGTCTCGGGGCAGTGTACACACACCGCTACTCATTCATGAACCATTGTGCCCTGCGGTTCCTTGGCATCCTGCGGCTGCAGCTGCGGCGGCGGTTGCGACTCGGGTTGCAGCTCAAGTTTCCGGTCCATTTGCATTAAATTGCAGCCTACGACCCCAGGATGCTACGACCTCAGGATGCTACGATGACAGGATGTCACGACCCCAGGATGCCACAATTCGAGGATACAACGACCCCAGGACGCTACGACCCCAGGATGATACGACCCCAGGATGCCACGACCCCAGGATGATACGACCCCAGGATATCACGACCCCAGGGTAACACGACCCCAGGATACCACGACCCCTGGATACCACGACCCCTAGATACCACATCCCCTGAATACCACGACCCCTGGATACCACATCCCCTGGATACCACAACCCCTGGATACCACGACCCCTGGATACCACGACCCCTAAATACCACGACCCCTAGATACCACGACCCCTGGATACCACGGTATACTACGACCCCTAGATACCACGACCCCTGGATACCACAATCCCTAGATACAACGACCTCTGGATACCACGACCCCTGGATACTACGACCCCTGGATACCACGACCCCGGGATGTCTCACTACTATTATCATACGCCTGGGGGAGGCGCTAAACACGTAAGGTAAGAGCGGAGAAGTCATCAGGCTTGATCCACTACCTACATAAACACAAGGGACTCACAGCCTACTACAACTCCCTTCCAAAGAGGATTGAAATTCCTCGGATCACGGGGGGGGGCGTGCAGTCCCGTTCTTGAGGGAGTTAGGTGACAGACTTGTCAGGGAAACCGAGGAACCCAGAGCAGCCAGTTTATTTTCTTCTCCGAGGCTGTACTCACCTATCTGTGGTTGCAGGAGTCGATTCATGGCTCCTGGTCCAGCCTCTTCGGTAGTCGCTACTAGGTTCACTCTCTCCCTGCTCTCAGAGCCTTATCATACCTTATCTTAAAGCTATGTATGGATCCTCAGTTGTGTGTGTGTATGTGTTAGTAAAAAAAAAGCAAGAAATACAAGTATACACAAGTGTCTGCTGGAGATGTTATCCGCGTCAACTCTGAGGGGAACAGAGACGGCTCTCTCTCTCTCTCTCTCTCTCTCTCTCTCTCTCTCTCTCTCTCTCTCTCTCTCTCTCTCTCTCTCTCTCTCTCTCTCTCTCTCTCTCTCTCTCTCTCTCTCTCTCTCTCTCTCTCTCTCTCTCACACACAGAAACTAACCAAGAATACAATTTGGAAATTTGAAAATATAGGAAGGAGGGGGGGGGAATAACACTTTATTAAAAATTGTCGAAAGACTTTCCGGTTGAGATGAAAATGTAAAAAGTTATATGAGGAAAAATTGTCCTCTTGGGAAACGTTATCAGCGGGGTGCCACAAGGAGCTGTACTTTCTCGTGTTTTTATTCATATAAACAATTTATCACAAGGAATATAAATATCTATGAATTTGTTTGTAGATGATGAAAAAAAAAACTTGTGTAAAATAATTAATAAAGAACCGATTGGAGATCTTTAAAAGATGACTGATAAATAGGATTGTATGGTGTGACGGATGACAGAATTAATAAATGGAGTAAATGGTCTTTCGTGGCAAAATTTCTGTAGTGTCATACAAAGAAATCTGGGAGTTATTATTAATAAAAAAAATGATCACCATATAAAAACATTATATAAAAAAAAATATGCTACACTGGCTAACTATACAATAGCGTTCAAATGCTGAAAAAGTAGTTTTCAATATACATTAAGCCAGAATTGGATTGTGTGGTGTCCTACAAGCTTGGCCCCGGAGCTACAAAAACAACTTATGATGTAAAACTGAAAGCAGTAAAGATTATTACGCTGGCTGATAGTAGAGAAAGAGGAGCCATGATAACAACATATAAGATTGTGACAGGGCATAAGAGAACGGATAAAGAGGGTTTTTTAATTACCTTCAACACTGATAACTTGATGCCAGAGATGTAGATTAAGGGGAATAAATGGAGATGAAGGAAGGAGGGAAGGAAGGAAGGAACTGAAAGACTGGGTATTAAATGCTATAACCATGCGAGACCTTTTAAATTATAGCAAATGACGACCATAATAATGAAAAGAGAGAGAGAGAGAGAGAGAGAGAGAGAGAAGAGAGAGAGAGAGAGAGAGAGAGAGAGAGAGAGAGAAAGGAAAATAGTAGGGTAGAAGAAAAGAGTGTATATGAGGTGTGTCTCGGTGTGATGACTGGTCTCATATTCAGAGGTCTGGGACCACCTCATGTAAAACCTTAACATGTAATCTTGTGATGGAATAATATCTCAGTGTGAGGTCTGGGGGAGGTAGAGGTCACCCTGGCCCACCATGCTCCCTCCATCCCTACCTCTATCCATACCTCCCTCCATCCATCCCTCCTTCCCTCCACCCATACCTTCCTTCATCTCTCCCTCCATCCATCCCTCCTTCCCTCCACCTATACCTTCCTTCATCTCTCCCTCCATCCATCCTTCTTAAACGGACTCCCTCTGTCGCCTAAATCAGGCCAAGTTCTGGTACTACTACTACTACTACTACTACTACTACTACTACTACTACTACTACTACTACTACTACTACCACTACTACTACTACTACTACTACTACTACTACTACTACTACGACTGATACGAGGGTTATGAAAGCTACATTTCAACTGTACACTACCTTTCAAGAACACTTTAATCTCACTATGCTGATATACACAACCCCGGTGCAACACAAGCCACTTTGGGATGCAAAACACTAGCTAGTGTTTTGCATCCCCTTGAGACTTGTTTTGAAGTGTTGAGATGGCCAGTTTGCGACTGGCTTGCACGAGCTGTGGTGACTACAAACTGCTGCTCTTCTAAAGGAAGATACATCGAGGGAGAAAAAATACACCTTGCAGGATAAGGATACACTGGAGGATCCCCCTTATAGCTGGGCTGATAATATTATATACTGTGTTAATGGGGTGTTTACCCGAAGGATGAGTGACACTGCCCAATAAACTCGACCCTTCTTGGTTTTTGCCTTATTATCTCTTCCTCTTCATTCTCCTATGTTTACGCCTCCTTCTTCTCATCTTCCTCCCTGTCCTCCTTCTCATCTTTTCTTTCTTGTCCTCGTCTTTCTCTTATGCTTCCCTCTCATCGTCTTATCTTCCTCTTCCCCACCCCTCCTCCTCCTACCTCAGTCAACTCGTTTTATTGTGATTATCAGAGACGGGCCAGTCACAACAAGGCTTGTACAAGAGCACACACACACACACACACACACACACACACACACACACAGACACACACACACACACACACACACACACACGCACACACACACACACACACACACACGCACACACACTGCGTGGCCTGCACCAGTGTTGTCACTTTTAAAGCGTTTCAGTAGTAAATAGCCACTAGGGGAAGGCCCTCCACCGAGTGCTTTTCATTACCTTCAGATCTTCGTTTTTACACATACACACCACCTTCCTTCATTCCCTTCCCTTCTCCCCTTCTCTCCATATATCTCTTCTCCATGCCTCTTTCTCTCTCCTTGTGCTTGCTCGAAGTCTGCTTCTAATTCTTTCCACTAATGGCTGAGAGAGAGAGAGACAGAGATACAGTAGGTCAGATCAGTGACACCAAATGTTCACAAGAACGCCTGTTAGGGTGTGTGTCAGGAGCTCAGCTCTCCCAACCAGCAGTGTAAGTGATGCCACCGAGGCGGCCACCCTCACACACAAGGAAAATAACCAGGTCAAGCCAGAGACACTAGCCAGGAAATCTGTGGAAAACGTCTTGTTAGTGTAACGAGAGAAAGAGAGAGAGACAGAGACAGGGAGAGAGAGAGATAGAGAGAGAGAGAGAGAGAGAGAGAGACAGACAGACAGACAGACAGACAGAAAAAGGGACTATGAGGACTGTTGGAAGATATAGTCTCGATTCCTCTTCCTGTCTGTTCCCATCTCAGTATCCGTACCGTACCCATATTATTATTATTATTATTATTATAATCATGGGGGAGCGCTAAACCCGTAGAACCGTACCCATAGCCTCTGAAACCGTACCGTACCCATACCCATGTACATATATGTATGTGTACCCATCCTCGTGTAGTGGGTAAGTATCCTCTTTCCTACCGCAGCTACGTCCCAGATCCATCACATAAAACAAAGGGGGTCACTATAAAGGTGGTATTTCCTAACAATATGACCACTGTGGTACCTATTTACAAATGCGAGACAGGTCCGTAATGGCAACTCTATCAGTCCAACGTCACTTATTTGGAAATTATGTGGCCTATTTTATCTGTTATGGTTTCTAGGGGTCGTTGCCCCTAGCGACCTAGTCCCTCACCCTGACTACTGTTTTACGTCCTAAGCTGTCAAACTGTTGGTGCTGGTGACATGCAGTCAGACAATTGGACCAATAGTGGCTTTTTTTCAGTTCAATACGGAGATGATATACCTTTGATATACCTTTGAAGAGTTTCGAGAGTTTATCTACTCTCTGAGCCCGGCCATGGGCCAGGCTCGTCTGGTGATACGTCTGATATACGAATATGACTCATGAAATCGTAATGACACGATTGCAAACAAACCATACCACGGGTGGAGACTCTCTGACCGCGGGTTCGAACCCCACCCGGTGAATCTGATTTATTATTCCTAAGGTACAGAACACCGGCTTCAAGACTAAGGGACTGACTACCTCACCTTGTACTGTCCTTGGATATCATCTCTGTATTGAACTGATAACAGCCACTCTTTGGCGAAACGTCTTTAGAAAAAAAATAGATACCCAGCTGTTGCACATGTGTCTAATTAGTCATGCTGTCTATATTATATAATATTTTTGTAATGATTATCATTGGCTAATATTTACCAACACTGTTTTTTCACTGACATATTTGAAGCGCTACTCAAATATAATAAAGTGTTTTTCAAATATGAATAATGAGGAGGGGCTATAATAAAGTATATAAATTAAAGCAAAACATAAATAAAGAGTATGACTTGTTTAGCAGGAGTCTTGAGTTATTTCGTTCTAAAGTTCCGTAAAAGATACCTACAGATGGAACGGAAGTCGGCATCAGCACTTGCAGCAGCAGAAGCACCAGCATCTGCAATAGTAGCATCAACAACAAACGCAACAGAAGCCAGAGGGAGAATCGGAAGTAAGGAGACGCAGCATCAGCAACACAGAGATCATGCAAGCAAAACAATGCAAGAGGAATCATCATCAGACGAGACAGCAACAGATCTCCCTCAGACGAGGCAGCAACAGATCTCCCTCAGACGAGGCAGCAACAGATCTCCCTCAGACGAGGCAGCAACAGATCTCCCTGGGATTTCTTTGCCTCCTCCTCCTCCTCCCTTCATCCCAATGCTTTAATGATCCCCCAGATGGATCAGTGTCTTGTGAATGTGACCCTCTGATCTCTTCTCACGAAGGCCAAATATTGTTTGCCGGGTGTAACCTTAGTCGTGGGGCGAAGGCTTTCGAATGCACGTCGGTACGTGTGTTTCTGAACGAAATACGTACCCACGTGTCCAAGCACGTTCCATAAATCAATAACCACACAATAGGAGAGAGGAACTTACGACGACATTTCGGTCCGACCTGGACCATTTACAAAGACATACTGTGTGACTTTGTAAATTCTTGCAAGTCGGACCGAAACGTCGTCGTAAGCGGGTTATTTGTGTATTGTTCCAATCACGGTATTGTGCCTTTTCGTTCTTCAAGCACGTTCACTCGGCTTTTATTCCACGAGGCTTAAGCTCCTGCACCTGGGACAAACCCCAGAAAACCCACACAGATACCGAACGGACAGCCTGAATAAACCCTGTCAGTCTCACCCTAATACTACTATTACATTCATGGAGAGAGGAGCTTTAAACCCTTAGGGGATCACACAGTTGCTGGAGGAGTGGGAAGCAATCAGCTTAGATGCTAGGAACGAGAGGTCAGGTCAAAATCCCTCACCAGCGCCAGGAAACCTCTCTTAAGGGGGGATCTCACCCCATAAATATAATTCACTAATCTTGTGTATTTTTTTTATTCCAGTGGATCTTAAACCTGCACTTCTGGGAGGACCCATCATGCCGATGTTTCGGTCCGTCTGGGACCACTCTCAGGTACCAGCAGTCACTATCCGAAACGTTGTCATGAGGTTTCGCTCCTAAGAGCGGGTTTTTGGGTAAATTGTTCCAGCATCGGTATTATGACTTTTTTTTATTATTCCCTGCCAACTCATTTTATGGCGCCGTACTTTATTTTTTAATGGAGCGCTGAGCCAGTTGGTTAATTCGAAATCGCATCAGATTTTCTCAAACGCCATCTTGACCTCGACAAGTAAACATGATAATATAGAAGCCACACCCGTTGTACTGTATTTGTGTACATATAAATATCTGGATTCACAGCTGCAATGATCGCTTCAACATGCGTCCAGACCTACTTGGTAGTGTGTGTGTGTGTGTGTACTCACCTAGTTGTGGTTGCAGGGGTCGAGTCATAGCTCCTGTCTCCTGTGTGGCTCCTCTGTGTGTGTGTGTGTGTGCGCACTCACCTATTGTTGGTTGCAAATTACGAGTTTGGGTCTTGACCACGATTCCCATTACAAAATTTCACTTTAAATTCTTTTCCCATGGACACTGCCATACCTACTCCTGACACTATGAATGAACTCTGCTTCCACAACTCCCTCATTAGGATCTTTCCATTTCCTAACCACCTTCAGACTTAAGTATTTCCTAGCGTCACTGTGACCCATCTGTGTCTTTAGCATCCATCTGTGTCCTCCTTCCTCCCTGGTCCTCCCTTCATCTCAGTGTGTCTCTGTCTGACTTATCAAGTCATCGAGTATATTTCACACTTGTGTATCACAGCCAGTGATTACGTGGGCATCATGTGTGCAGTGGACACTTGACCCTTGAGGAAATTAGTACCAAGTGGTCGGCAGATGTGCTAAGGCCCTTTATTTGACCAGCTGTCTACTGATCTACCACAAGCAGCCATTAGCCTCATGTGAGGCTATTTGTGGAAAGCCTCAAGGTAATGCAGTGTAATTAATGTGAAGAAAACCTCTTATACAACCTTTATTTTTAAATGTATGTAATGAATTACTTTGAATTGGTTGTTCTGACGACGCAGACCATAGTTTACCTCTCAGAACGGTCAGGTCTCTATTCGTTAGAGTGAATCTCTCTCTTCGTTCATGGGTAAATGGGATATACTGTGGTACTGGGGAAAAGGAGATAAACAAGATTAACTACGAGGAAGGGAAAGGCAATTCCAGTTCAGTGGACGAAGAGAACTTCAACGGGACCCTCCTTGTAGGGTAGCTAAATGGAAATTGTTGGTTACATTTACAGACCTTTACATGCTAGAGATGATATGCAACATTAATTGTGTAAGTTATGGATGATGTGCGGCGTAATAGCACTTCTCTGAATTATGACTGCCATTCCCGTACATTAATTTAATTGCCTGTATTAAATCACATCTTAATGTTCGCCTAAAAGGTCTGAATAAATTTAACTCTTCTGAATGAGTTTCATATGATTTATTTCTTAGTCTGGATACCATCGTGGTCACAGTGAGGTGACCTTTTCCTGGCTGCCTGGTTAGGGTCTTCAGTATTGCTACCCTTAAAAGTGACCTGATCATTGCGGGACCCCCTAAAGGTCTTGTTCTGTTAGACGTTTCCTGACCAGTGTGGGACCCCCGGGTGTCCACTTGCCTTAGTCTCAGCTCAGGTATTCTCTGGCCTCATGACCATTTTCTATGATGGCATCGAGACTGATCACCTCAAAATTGCGTCTCCGCTTCTACTGTTTCCAGTATTACAATCGCCTGTATTCGACTGAAGAAACTTGCTGCGCTAACGAAACTTCTATAGTAAAGACACCCACACTGTCATACAGATTGGTTAAGTACTTATCCTACGCTTACCGTAAGGAGGATCGAGCCTCCACCACGCCATGCGTTGTATGACCCACAAGGCTTACGTTCCAAATAATAATAAGAAGAATAAGAATAATAATACCCTTCTTAGTCATGTTGGTAATGTAAACTTGTTCTTAACTGCTCGTTCATTCTTCAAATGAGGTGCTAATTGACACCACTTTTTCCTTTCACTCATTTATAAGTGGCATTTCCCCCATTTAACAAGTGTGCCACACTACATAATTAGTCAACTTTGACACTTAGTAAGGAATTTCAACCCACTTCACAGGAGAGGTAGCGAAATGCCAGTCTCCCCGAAGATTACAAATTACCCCAGGACTTGGAACTGCGATCCGTCCAGCTTTAGTGGTGAGTCGAGATAGTTTAAGCTGCCACTGCAGTGATGTATGTTGGGTCTCCGGGGCTTCTTACACAATAATGTGAATTGTTGTGACTGCGGTTACTTTGCAGGTCTCTAATATCGTGCGGTTAAAACTGGGTTTGAAGAAAAGACGGTTGTTAGTTTGTTTACAGAACCTCTTTTGTGTGTGTGTGAAATTAACAGTAGATGGAAGGTAAGGATGGTTGTTATTGTATTTACGAAGCTTCTTAATTTTTGTGCAGTTAACTCCGGGTGGAGGCGTTGTGGAGGGTCATCGCCTGCTGGTGTGTTCACTCCTCCAGCAGCAGCAGCAACAACAGCTGTTTACCAGTGTTAGTCAGTTGGTGAGTCTGTCTTTCTTGACATAATATTGTCTTCATAACCCTCTGACTCATGGGTCTCTCTCACACTCCATCCCACACACACTCCTCTCCCACACACTCTTACACTCCATCTCACACATGCCCATCCCCCTCCCACACTCACACACACACACTCACACTCACACTCCCTTTCACATACAAATCCCACACACACCTCTCACATTCTTTCCTTCCCACACACTCATCTAGCACTCTCACTCCTCTCTTATTTACCTCTCTCTCTCTCTCTCTCTCTCTCTCTATAATATATATATATATATATATATATATATATATATATATATATATATATATATGGAAGAAAGCATAATAAAACGCGTGAATGTAAATATGTTAAAAAAAACACAGTGAAAATAAAAAATAAAACCTGAGAGCTGAAGTTGTGTGTGTAAACATATTAAAACCGCTCAGGTTTTATTTCCTATTTTCACTGTGGTACTTTTACATACACACACACACACAGTTGAAGTTAAAGACTCCGATGAATCACAGGGATGTTAGGAAGTATTTCTTCAGTCACAGAGTTTTTAGGAAGTGGAATAGTTTGGGAAGCGATGTAGTGGAGGCAGGATCCATACATAGCTTTAAGAAGAGGTATGATAAAGCTCATGGAGCAGGAAGAGTGACCCAGTAGCGGCCAGTGAAGAGGCGGGGGCCAGGAGCTGTGACTCGACCCCTGCAACCACAACTAGGTGAATACAACTAGGTGAGTACACACACACGTCATGGACATACACATACAATACAAAGAACTACAAGGTGAGGTCACTACCCACAATAAAGAGCTAGTGTTTGTTTGGTTGTGGAAAGGTCACTGGGATAGTTATCTCTTACATAAGAGGTTTGTAATTACCTTGTTACAGTTACCACACCACGAGCTGAAATAGATTTAATAAGTGACTGAGATTGCAGACTACTCGGTGATGAGTATTTTAACTGCACTTTTACTAATAATAAAGTCACTTGCTTTGTTTCAGTCAATATTATGCTCTTGTGTCTTTATGCTGCTGAATAGCTCTTGGGTCAAGGAATTAGAGCTAGCCTTCCCTTAATTGGATTAAATCTGGTTGAATTCTACGCCTCAAAGTCTCAGGTGCTCAGTAACCCATACGGCTTTAATGCTTCCTCGTGAATATAATTAACACGTGAAACTTTTTTTTCTACTTATGATTTTTTTTAACCGCTTCCGATCTCATTCTGATGCCACTGCAGCTTGCAGTGATGATTGCAAGTCATCTGGAAGGGTCGGGTTTGTAGCAGTTTTTCCGGACAGTTATACTGGGTCATTAATTAGACAAGGTTATACTAGGTCATTAATTAGACAAGGTTAGCATTTTCACAGCTGAGTTTTTATGTATTTTTCATGGCTGTTATATGTTGCCTCACTGCTTGCCTCAATGAAAATAAGTCACTCATGACTTTTTTGGGGTTATCGTAGGTTCTCTACACATATGCTTCTGTGTATGATAATCTATGTACACTGTATTTGTGTATACCTGAATAAACGTACTAATAACGTTCTTCGTCAACAACTTCGGCTGCACCGCATTTCTAGCAAAATAGAAAGACATCTTTTTATGTTGGGTCCCTTGACGTGTGATGTTTGGGGCAACGACCAGGCGGACTCTGCTGACCTCTTCATTTCAATCCATTCTCAGACTATTTTGCAGAGGTCTCTTGACAACTTCGCAACCACCGGCAACAAAGGTGGTCTGAGATGATCCATAACAAATTCCATTCTGTCAAACCTTGTTTTAGGTTTCTGGTTTTCTTATCGTTGTCGTGTTCTCCCGCTAATGTGTCGGACACACACATACATGTGTCTCACTCTGTGAGAATTGTCAAATTCTATTGTCAGTTCACCATCTCTTAAAAGACTGTCCTGTCTACCAGAGGGTAGGCAGAATTTACTTCGCTGACAGCCTCACCTTTGACGCAGACTTCCTCTCCGACTTTTTGACAGCGATACCTTTATTACAACAATTTTGATTATATTTTCCCTTCAGCGTTCCCCATTACCCTTACTGACTCTGCCTTCTACATCCTCCTCACCCTCACTGGTCTCCGATCTTCGCATATTTCATCTTTGTCACATCCCATCCTGATTTACTACATGACCCTTGTGGAACGGGAATGAACATTGCCATTAGAACGGGAATGAATGTGACCACTGAAACGGGAATGAATGTGACCACTGGAACGGGAATGAATGTGATTACTGAAACGGGAATGAATGTGACCACTGGAACGGGAAGGAATGTGACCACTGGAACGGGAATGAATGTGGCTACTTAGTTTTGATTGTAATAATAATAATAATTCTGCTTACCCTATATATACACAACATGCATAATAAAATATAAGAAAACGCAATAAAACTCCAACTAAAAGTATTAGTATTGAATGCTGAACAGTCTCTGGGACTGTAGAGATATATTTAATCTTGTCTCAAGAGAGACGTTAATTAAACGATGCAAGGTAATTAAAGATAACTCAAGCAAGAGATAACTGCCTTACCTCCTGACCTTCCCTCAAGCAAGCAAACAAACACTGTAACTTTATTGTTTTTTAGTGATCTCACCGTGTGTCTCTTAATTTAACAGACACACAAACACACACATAACAACAACAACAATACATTAAATACTCCTACTATCCACTTCTTAATAGTATCCACTACCATTCCCCTTACACTTCTACTAGCTGCCACTAGTCACCTCTAACATTATCCATTCTACCACATACCTTGTGGAAGTTGTACTAAGCTAACCACTGTCACTAACGAGGCCACTAGTCGCTGGTAATCACTGCTTCGCTCTGAGTATAACTACAGAGTGTAACTTGAGTAAGAGAACCGTATAAACAGGATGTATAATGCACTGTGATCTCTGCAGTGAAGACAGTTACTCCTCTTCCCTCTTGCCTCTCTCTCTCTCTCTCTCTCTCTCTCTCTCTCTCTCTCTCTCTCTCTCTCTCTCTCATTAACTCACGCGATAGTTCTTAATCTATATGACAATAGTTCTTAGCAGTCTGAGTGTGGACTTCCAAGTCCTCTGCTCTCTGTCTTTCCCATGTACCTTCACATCTTTGATATACCTTTGGTGAGTTTCGAGAGTCTTTCTACTCACGGAGCCTGCCCTGGACCAGGCTTGTCTGGTGCTTGCCTGGTCAACCAGGCTGTTGCTGCTGGCGGCCCGCTGGCCCACATATCCTTCACAACCTGGGTGATCTGCCGCTTGGTGGATATACCTAACCAATTTTCTTCTTAAAACTTCTAAACTATTCCCAGAATTGTTTCTGATATCTTCTGGTAAGATGTTGAATAGTCTGGGACCACGAATATTGATAGTGTTATCTTTAAATAGTATTACCTTTTCGTGTTTATTTTGGTACCATCCGTAAATTATGATAATTGATAACAGAAGCGCCAGGACAGTAGCTACTTGAGATTTTAATCTCGCTAATGATGGATTTTGCTCTGTGAATGGAGGGGATTTAGTGAATGAAGAGAATGCAGTGAATTTAGTGAATACAGTGATCACCGAATGTAGTGAGTGCAGTGACTGGAGAGCAGCCCACAAACTTCTTAGCAAATTGTTGTTCTTCATTTCACGAAGAACAGCTAAACCAAAAGGGGTCATAAAACCCCAAGGGGGGGAATAGGAGGCAGTTAGGCTTGATCCCAGGAAGAGAAGGGCCGCCTGTACCTCCTTGGGTACTGAACCACGGGGGCAGTCTGTACCTCCGTGGGTACTGAACCACGGGGGCAGTCTGTACCTCCGTGGGTACTGAACCACGGGGGCAGTCTGTACCTCCGTGGGTACTGAACCACGGGGGCAGTCTGTACCTCCGTGGGGACTGAACCACGGGGGCAGCCTGTACCTCCGTGGGTACTGAACCACGGGGGTAGTCTGTACCTCCGTGGGTACTGAACCACGGGGTAGTCTGTACCTCCGTGGGGACTGAACCACGGGGCAGTCTGTACCTCCGTGGGTACTGAACCACGGGGCAGTCTGTACCTCCGTGGGGACTGAACCACGGGGGCAGTCTGTACCTCCGTGGGTACTGAACCACGGGGGTAGTCTGTACCTCCGTGGGTACTGAACCACGGGGGTAGTCTGTACCTCCGTGGGGACTGAACCACGGGGGCAGTCTGTACCTCCGTGGGTACTGAACCACGGGGGTAGTCTGTACCTCCGTGGGGACTGAACCACGGGGGCAGCCTGTACCTCCGTGGGGACTGAACCACGGGGGCAGCCTGTACCTCCGTGGGGACTGAACCACGGGGGCAGCCTGTACCTCCGTGGGGGCACAATGAAAGTCACATTTCACGAAATCGTAATAACACGATTGTAAATAAACCCCGGGGGTTTACGCACTGGCCTGGAGTTTTTTTTTTACAGCTGACTCGCCATGGGTTCTAACCCCAGCCGTACCGTGGTTTTGGAAATTCATGGCTGTTGGGGGTACGAGAGACGCTGATCATTGTTTACTTTGTGAAAGACGGTAAATAACAACATTTTGTTTGCTGTAGTAAATTTTGCCTTAGTTTACTACCTTGTTCTGTGGCGTGTTCTTCTAGACGATTCGTTCGATTGTTCAACTGCACTTCTGTCGCAGTTCCTTGGCATTGAAGGCGCTAAGGGAAGGAGATTGTAAGGGCTTTAGTCCCCTTGAAGAATCCCCTTAGTCTCCCCCTTCCACAAATTCTCCCAAATAAGAAAAAAAGAGTAATAATAATGTGCTTCCGAGCAAGTCTCCCAGCTGCCTCTCTCTTCCACCCGGATTACCATCCTGATTTCCCTTTCATTGTGTAGAAATACTGGAGACGCCTCTGTTCCTTGGACAGATATAGTCACATGTCAACGAACTGAACATATAGATCCATGGAACAGGGATGAATGTGACCACTGGAACGGGAATGAATGTGGTCACTGGAACGGGAATTAATATGACCACTGGAACGGGAATGAATGTAGCCACTGGAACGGGAATGAATTTGACCACTGGAATGGGAACGAATTTGACAACTGGAACGGGAATGAATTTGACCACTGGAACGGGAATGAATGTGACCACTGGAACGGGAATGAACGTGACCACTGGAACGGGAATGAACGTGACCACTGGAACGGGAATGAATTTGACCACTGGAACGGGAATGAATGTGACCACAGCCAAGGGAAAAGTTTTCAGCCTTCACCCAAAACTTTCAGTTAAGATAAATCACATTCAGAACGGAAACTTTGCCAATTTTTCTTCACTCGACG
Source organism: Cherax destructor (assembly GCA_009830355.1). Lineage (NCBI taxonomy): Eukaryota > Metazoa > Arthropoda > Malacostraca > Decapoda > Parastacidae > Cherax > Cherax destructor. The sequence continues at coordinate 524,449 of WNWK01000270.1, forward strand.
AGGCTGACGGTGCGGCTAAAAGTACTGTCCATCATGACTGAGGTGAAGCATCATTTGCAGGACATGTTGCAGTTTCTCCGAGGTTAATGTCACCACGGAGAGGTTTCCGTGGCTCAGGAAGGGATGCGGAACCCATTTATTTTAAGCCTGGATCCCATGACAGTGATGCAACAAAAGACGATCTAGTTGAACTGAAAGGTTCGCACAGGCAGCAGAAAGAGAACCTTTTGGAGGTTCTCGTGCCATTTCCCGCCACTTTTTGTGTGAGGCAACACTTTAAACACTTCTACATATAATAATAGAAGACTAGAAGCCGCCTCATTCAAGTGATAACATGCGTGTGCCTGTTTCTAACTTTCTATATATAAAAAAAAGCTTATTTCAGCATCAATAACAAAAGAACCACTAAATAACCCAAATGTATTTGTTGATTTATAATCTAATAAGTACAATTTCTTATTCATGAGTCATTGATTTCGCCTTCATTTTTGTTTTTGCTGTTAAAAAAAATATTTAGAATTTTTCCCGAAGAAATTAAAAGTTTTAGATTTTTGACTGAGGGGATACAGGCACTTTAAAAGGTTAAGAACCATTGGCATAGATCAAGAGCATTTCACCAGTGTGGAGGCACCTCCCTCACTCTCTCCCTCACTCCATCACTCGCTCCCTCCCTCACTCCCTTTTTTTATGAAGGGGAGAAGGCAACGAGAAAATAAAAACATTGAACTACTAATGGCAACACCGTGACGTAGGTGCCATAAAACAGTGTTGTGGACATTTAATGGTGTTATTGATATTTAATGGCGTTATGGACACCATTGTGTTATGGGCACTTCACGGTATTGACACTTCACGGTGTTATGGACACTTAATGGTGTTATGGACACTTAATGGTGTTATGGACACTTAATGTTGTTATGGACACTTAATGGTGTTATGGACACTTAATGGTGTTATGGACACTTAATGGTGTTATGGACACTTAATGGTGCTATGGACACTTAATGGTGCTATGGACACTTAATGGTGTTATGGACAATTAATGGTGTTATGGACACTTAATGGTGTTATGGGCACTTAATCCCTAGACTGGTTAATGACCTTCGTGTAATCGACAGGCTTTAAACCTAACTAGAGATCATTGAACAACATTACTGAACAGCAAAGGCAGAAGCGATCTAAAACCTTATTGAACAGCGAAAGTCATTCTTGAACGGTGTTCAGTCACCCTGACCTTTCAACTGTCTACAACTCTAGATTTAGATGAATCAATTTCTTAACGACCCAGCCACACCTAAACGACTCAAGCAGACCTTAACGACCCAACCACACCTCAAGCAAACCTTTTAACGACTTAGCCAGTTGTAAACTGCACATCCAGCCCTCAACGATCTAAACAGTCCCAAAGACCTTGCCAATAATGTGAGTCAAGGATCTGGGAACCTCAGTCTTAAATGCAATGCTAGGAGTTGCTAGGACCTTCATGGAGGGGGGCTAGGCTCGCAGGATACGGGGATACCTTTCTCTGACTACCCAGCTTAACATTTTTACCTATACAGTTTGTCATTGTAACCGGACTCATCATTTAAGGCCACACTGCAGAATATACTCCCTGGGGGACCTTGAAGGCTGAGGTAATAAACACATCGTACAATAAAACTTCACGTACCAGTGTTTATCTTATGTGCTGCTCTTGTTGCCTCTGCATTTGACTGAAGAAGTCTACTGTGTGGGCGAAACGTTCCAGTAATAAAGATGCTCAATTGTTCCCTTGGAGTCAAGAGCCCCTAGGTTGGCATCAAGGCACCCTTCCCCCCCTCCCCTTCCCTTGAAGAGTCTTGATTCAGGTCGTTAAATTTGTGAGTTTTAAAAAAAATTACTTGAGTGTTTTTGTTACGCATTTAGATGCGTTTTTTTTACTACACATTTGAACTTTGTTTTTCTTGCGCATTTGGATATGTTTACCTCTGGACATCTTGTAATATTTATGGCGACTATATTAAAATTATCGCAGACAACAACAGCAGCAGCAACGACAACAATAATAATAATTATTATTGTTGTTACTATATTATAATATATTATAATTATAATATTTTATAATTATAATATATTATAATTATATAATTATAATATAATTTCACAGTAAGCACTGATCTACACAGTGCAATTTCTCGTAAATGCTATTGAAAAACTACTTACAAATTTGAATAACTCTTGGAACATTCACAGCAGATGCTCTTCAATATTCCACACAATTTTTCAATCGCATTTACTAAAATTGTCGTCACGTAGATGAACTTTATTGAAGAGTTGACTCTAATACCACGTACAGTGTTGAATTTCATTGTAATGTCGAGTACAGTGTTGAATTTCATTGTAATACCAATAACAGTGTTAAATTTCATTCTGGTGTTCTTGAGGTTAATCAGATTGTAATGTCATTCTTCCTGTGTCTTGAGACCTGCATCTTATCCATACCGTTCGCTTCCTCTACCCCCTATATCTCTAATCCCCCTCTATCCCTCTCTCATACCTTTCCCTTATCTCTCTCTCTCTCTCTCTCTCTCTTTCTCTCTCTCCGGTTCTGTCTTCTCAGTTTCATTTACTTTTCGTATTTATCGGTATTATTACACACGAATATACACACAAACACACAATATCGCAGATACTGGCGGGGCCAGGAGCTGTGACTCGACCCCAGCAACCACAAATAGGTGAGTACGTGTACAATTAAACTGAAAATTTACTGACATACAAATGTTCATCTTTTATTTTGAGTTGTTTATATAAATCATATAAATCTCAGTGTCCTTAAATGGTAAAACTTTTTCTCAAGAGCTTATTAACTCTCAGTAATAATTAAACGAGTAATAATAATAATAATAATAATAATAATAATAATAATATAATGCCAGTTTGCCTTTATACAAAGGCCCATTATGAAAGATCATGAACCCTCAAAGTCACATTATAAAGGATCAAAACCCATAAAGTCACACTATAAAGGATCATAACCCCATAAAGGCTCGTGAACCGACAAAGTCACATTACAGAGCATGTCGAACCTACAAAAACATATTAAAGAGTATCATGAACCCACAGAGTCACATTATAAAGGATCGTAAGGCCCACAAAAGTCACATACTAGAGGTAGTTGAAGGCAGCAAAACGCGCTAAAGGTCAACACTGAAGACCAACCTACGTGGCCACTGATCTCACACCATTGGCGAGGGAAGTCGAGAAAGCTCCAACATGTGTAAATAAACACGTGAGCGTGTTGAAACCATTAGCTCCTTCAAGCATTGAGCAGGAAAACCTGACTGTCAGTGTAGGATGTCTGCACCGTGATTACCACTCACATAATCGAGTCTTTTATTCTCTCTGTTTTTTCCTGTTTCAGTTAGGTTGCTTCAACAGATTGGGTTAGGTAATGGTCGTCAGGAAACAGGACTAAGTGTATCCTGACGCGGGTCTTAGTAATATGATGACCCGCACCTGGAGCCTTTGCTCAACAGCGTGGTTATTAGCACCACTGGACTATCAAATAATGTTCTTTTTCGAGTGTGTATTTGGGTTTGAGTTCTCCCGTGGTTTGAACCTCGGCGAAGTTCTCAAAACTGTCTAAACTCGCATCAATACCTCCATTACTAGGGAAGAATTAGAAAAAAAATAGGCGAACTTTCACGGTTGTGCAATGAATGACCCACACGGCCTTAGCGCTTCACATAACTAAAGTAAATTCAATGATTTTCTACAAGTATATACATGTCCCAGCAGAGACATAAGTGAGTTTGTTTTAACCTCACTATTCCTCCTATCCTATACAACTTAAATACAGTGGTTTGTGCACTCCATGATGTTACTTGAGACATGACTTGTTTAGCACATAGTTAATGTATTGGTAGGAACGGAGGTTAGGGGAAAAGAATTTTAACATGTCTTTAGCGCCTAGTTATGATTGTAATAATAATAATTTCCCCGTATTTACTCTTTCCATACACAAATCAGCCGTACATAGGAGAGAGAAGCTTATGGCGACGCTTCAGTCTGACTTGGACTATTTACAAGTCACACTAACACACGAAGGTGAGGGAACCAATATACTCTGTCATATGATTAGCTGTCATTACCTCATGTGTCAAGAAGTAGCTCGTGCTCTTCCTAGTTATTGTACCAACAGCAGGATTAATTGTTATCTCTGTTTAGCCTTATCATATACCAAAAGAAAAGTCCCCCTGTTATCTGTTCTACCTGTAGATTCCACGTACTCTCTTTAAACTCCCATAGTCAGAGCATTATTGACTAAATACAACTAGAGAATTTTTTTTCCCAGCTAGCAATTTCTCTCCCGCAAGGTGAAGATTCCGTGTTAATATTTTAAAAGCAAAGTCCTTCCGTGTGTTTCGTGAGTCCTTGATACTTCGTGTCTTGCCAGCGTGACCACAAATTCACCTGCAAGGTGATCACAAACACTGGCTCTGCTATTATGGCACACAGATGGGCATGTTGTTGTCACAGGTGCGAGATACAGCTTATGGAAATTCGTTTCAGATGAAGGTGGGGAAGCCACAGAAGACAACAGAGACTCACAGATAGAGAGAGCGACAGAGACAAGCGTAGTGATACGGAATCTCAGTAAGCGAAGCGTGTTTGTAACACATGTTCTTTCTACGAACAATGACAAGTGTATCTCTATGATGCTGTGTTCGAACACGCCTCATGAATAGTCTCGTAACACTAGCCCACGTCTTCGAATCTTTCCCAGAACAGAGTTGCAGAAGTCGGTTCTTCAGAGCTCTCTAATGAATACACAGTGCATGTCAGGACCCCAATGGAAATAAGTCACTCTGTCTGACTTTTTGGGTTATCCTAGGTTCTCTACACATATGCTGCTATGTATGATAATCTATGTAAATGTATTTGTGTATACCTGAATAAACTTACAGCAGTCGAACCTGTCTCACAACCACTCATGGCTAGCTGTGATTGAAGCTATTTGTAACCATGCAGTACAATCATGTGTTGGAACCTGTTTCATGCTTAAACACAGGCTTGCGTTCAAACTTTCCTTACACGAAATGCAATCTTATGTTTGAAAGTATTCCATGGACGTGCAAATGCAAGCATGTGTTCGAACCAGTGTCGCAAAAAAAATGCAATCCTGTTTGAACCTATTTAACAACCAAGCAGTGCAAGTCTGAATCTCTGCCATGATACCCTTCAAGGAAGGGGACGGGGGAAGGAAAGCAGAGCCTTCGAGCTGTTAAGAAATAGGGACTGACCTTCTTTAGATCAACCCTTATTGCCTCCTATTCTCCCAGACTCTGTATAACCTGTATAGGGTTAGCGCTTGCCCGAGACTATAATAATAATAATTCATTTCAGGACTGCCTCTCACCACGTCTTATTTTAGAGTAGGTGAGGCAAGACACTGTAAATAAGAGAGTATGATTCTCGAGTCAGCCAAAGCGTCTGGGCCGACAAACGATGTCTGAAGGCTTCAACTTGCATCTTGTTCTGCAAATCAGCTGTTGAATGGCTAGAGGCTCGTGGGCGAGTTTTATGAGCACCGCTCTTGTCGTGGGTGTAAGTGGCCCGCGACACACCACTTAAAGACCCTAGAAGCCACTTAAAATTTACCATCGCCTACTCCAAAGTCACTCTAATTTAGCACACCCTTGCTCGCCACAACACATTTTAGAGCAGTAAGGGCCACTTCAAACCACTTAATTTATTACCCATTAGAGTCGATATTCCGATACACTTCGCCAAGAAGCTTATCCATGTTGCTTTTTGATTAAATTTATTGCGACGGTAACCGGGCAAGAAGGGCCATCGAGGATGTGACAGTCAGCACGTATTCCAAAAGGTATACACTGGTAGCTGGATACACACTATTAATACTGTATACACTGGTAGGATAATATACATTAGTAATACTGTATATACCGTTAGGTAGACACACAATACTAATACTGTATATGCTAGTAGGAGGATATGCACTAGTAATACTGGATTCACTAGTAGGCGTTGAAGTTTGAACAATGAGCTCACTGCTTCTTAAAAATAAAGCCATAAGCCTTATTTTTAAGGAGCAGTGGTGCCTTGATGCTGGTGAAGGGCTCTTCATCCAGGGAACTGGAGATATTCTCTCATTTCATGAATCAAAGTTGATTGTTTCCCATTCCCCGAGTGTTGCATGACCCCTGCGCGTTTAGCACTCACCGTTGAGTACGATACTATTAATAAGAGTAATAATAATAATGTTGATATCACAAGAAAAATCTCTATATGACGTGAGGCAGAATTGACTTGACAGAGCTCTACACAGAGCCAAACATTGTGCCATTAAAGCTTGTTCTGCATTCTCATTCTCTCTCTCTCTCTCTCTCTCTCTCTCTCTCTCTCTCTCTCTCTCTCTCTCTTCTCTCTTTCTCTCTCCTTCACGACTCTACAACCACCCAAATATTAACTATCCTTAACCTTAAACCAATGCAAGTCACTAAAACACACTAAACACATTTTAAACCAATGAGAGACCGGAAGTTAACATAAACCACTAAAATGTCTTACAAGAGATTGCAGAACTTAAAGAAAATATAAAGCACTAAGAAGATGCATAAAAAAAACAAGATACAATAAATAAACCTACAAAAATCTACTTAAAACAGCACAGATTACATAATTATGTATTGTGTGTTGATTGACTTGTTTCGATTGTCTTATGTATTACATAATGGATATAAATGCTCTGGAAAACGTACAAAGGAGGATGACTAAGTTGATCCCATGTATCAGAAATCTTCCCTATGAGGATAGACTGAGGGCCCTGAATCTGCACTCTCTGGAAAGGCGTAGAATTAGGGGGGATATGATTGAGGTGTATAAATGGAAAACAGGAATAAATAAAGGGGATGTAAATAACGTGCTGAAAATATCTAACCTAGACAGGACTCGCAGCAATGGATTTAAGTTGGAAAAAATCAGATTCAGGAAGGATATAGGAAAGCACTGGTTTGGTAATAGAGTTGTGGATGAGTGGAACAAACTCCCGAGTACAGTTATAGAGGCTAAAACGTTGTGTAGTTTTAAAAATAGGTTAGATAAATACATGAGTGGGTGTGAGTTGGACCTGACTAGCTTGTGCTACTAGGTCAGATGCCGTGCTCCTTCCTTAAGTGAATGTGACCTGACCTGACTAGGTTGGGACATTGCTTAAGCCGGGAGGAGACTTGGACCTGCCTCGTATGGGTCAGTAGGCCTGCTGCAGTGTTCCTTCTTATGTTTTTATGTTGTGGATATGGCACAAATGTGTTGCAGGGTCATTCTACAATGGATGTGTGTTGCAGGGTCATTCTATAAAGGTTCTGTGTTGCGGGGTCAGTGCGTGCATTTTTCTGCATTGCATGCCACGAATGTTTTGGGTTGCAGAACTTTACGCAGATGTTCTGTGTTGCGGAACATGGCTCGAATGTTGTGTGTTGCGGAACATGGCGTGAATGTTGTGTGTTGCGGGACATGGCTCGAATGTTGTGTGTTGCGGGACATGGCGTGAATGTTGTGTGTTGCGGGATATAGCGTGAATGTTGTGTGTTGCGGGACATAGCTCGAATGTTGTGTGTTGCGGAACATGGCGTGAATGTTGTGTGTTGCGGGACATGGCGTAAATGTTGTGTGTTGCGGGACATAGCGTGAATGTTGTGTGTTGCGGAACATGGCGTGAATGTTGTGTGTTGCGGAACATGGCTCGAATGTTGTGTGTTGCGGAACATGGCGTGAATGTTGTGTGTTGCGGGACATGGCGTAAATGTTGTGTGTTGCGGAACATGGCGTGAATGTTGTGTGTTGCGGAACATGGCTCGAATGTTGTGTGTTGCGGAACATGGCGTGAATGTTGTGTGTTGCGGGACATGGCGTGAATGTTGTGTGTTGCGGGACATGGCGTGAATGTTGTGTGTTGCGGGACATGGCGTGAATGTTGTGTGTTGCGGAACATGGCGTGAATGTTGTGTGTTGCGGAACATGGCGTGAATGTTGTGTGTTGCGGAACATGGCGTGAATGTTGTGTGTTGCGGAACATGGCGTGAATGTTGTGTGTTGCGGGACATGGCATAAATGTTGTGTGTTGCGGGACATGGCACAAGAACTTTCCTTTATATCACTCTTTCCCCTGCTTCGTCTGAAGACCCTCAGCCATCAGACAATGACAGCGGCTCATTTCCGAAATCTCTGGAGAAGAGAGTGAATGTTCCTCACTGTACCGTGGCTGCAACACTGAACGTGACTCACGATACCGCAATAAGACGACTGCAAACAAATCACAGAACGAGTGAGGATCGAACCCTTGGCAGGTGAGTCCTATAACTCGCAGGCCAGTGCGCTAACTACTGGACCAGCTGGTTCTAATAGGATTCATCTAACTAGGTAAATTTCTATACACTCTATGGTTCGAACCATGGGTTCGATCCCCACCCGTTCCATGATTTGATTAAACACTTTGCACATATAACCACTCTTTTAGAGAAGAAACTTTAGACCACATTTCGATTTCTCCCCGGACCATTACCACGTCTGTTGCAGTGTTGGAATCCAAGGATTCCTACCGATGAGCGAAGTGTGATCTTGCAACACCGTTCTCCTCTGCTGAAGGAACGACATATCAAATAACATTTTTAGAGTTATCAGGCAATGTATTAACTTAAAATAAAACGTCCGTATGTTGTGCTTATGACAGTCAAACGTCACTTGATATCCAAGTCCCCCAAGTGCGTGAACTTTAAGTTACACGGTTACACTGGGACCCTTCATAGCACATTGCAAGATATGTGTGTGTAGATTAGAATGTTGTTTGGGCTTGCCCAGACGCCATGAAGGGGCGGCCGTATTTTATAATTCGTGATTAAATCTACGTTTTTATTATAGATTAATATACGTTTTTATTATAGATTAATATACGTTTTTTATTATAGATTAGTATACGTTTTTATTATAGATTAATATACGTTTTTATTATAGATTAATATACGTTTTTATTATGTAGCCAACCACTCAAGATAATGCAAAAACTTATTTATTGTGATTGCAGGGAACGTCCAGAAGTTGATGCTTGGAGCCACGTAGGAAAATGAACGGTGTAAAATAAGACAACGTTTTGTATATTGCGACATACAACTGATTCTTCGGGTTTGTGAGTTGAGGGGGAAAAAAAGGTGAGTGCCAATTTCTCTCGGTAAAGACGTAAATTTTCGTAATCCATATGTTGACCTTTCATTATTTACAGCAAACATCGCATTGAATATTGTTTTTTTTTTTTAGAAATTCGTGGTTCAGTTCATGGAAAAACAATTGAAGGTGGAGAAAGAAGACTGCGCAGCCTCAGACTAACTTCAAAAATAGTCGAAATTTTACAATAATGGCAAGCCTAAAAAGGGATTCAAAAACCCTGAACCCCAGCACAACAAGTGTTATGAACCTGAAAGACAGTGAAGTAAAAAAGAAGACTGAAGACAGAGTACTACTAAGGGAAAATTTGTTTAAAAACAGTTAAAAATTGGACATATGGATAACCATTACCCAAAATCTCTACCTGGAGTTGCAGGGAAGTAAAAAAAAATGCGGGAAAGTTTGAAAACTATGAGAGTGGAATTTAGAACTTTAAAAATAACTCCGGTACACTGCTACATATTTTGTTGCAAGACGTGCAACAGGAGCAATGGGGCAGAGCTGCAAGTTGAAGGTACAAATGAGCCTTAAGGATATCAAAGAAGCATTTATTCAATTTAGAAGTAGTACAGTAGTGAGACTGAGCACTGACACAGTGGAAGCCGACTCCATACAAGGCTTTAAAAATAAATATGACGAGGTTATTGCACTCTAGTTGGTCTTAAGAAAAGGCACGATCAAGACCCCTCCCCTTCCGTGCTTTCTCTCTCTCTCTCTCTCTCTCTCTCTCTCTCTCTCTCTCTCTCTCTCTCTCTCTCTCTCTCTCTCTTCTGGACAAGCTGCAAATCTGGTCTGACAGCTGGTTCCAGAAGTTTAACCCCCACCAAGTGCAAAGTCATGACACTTGGGGAAGGACAAAGAAGAACGCAGACTGAGTACAGGCTCACGAATCAAAGTCTGCAAACCTCACTCAAGGAAAAGGATCTTGGGGTGAGTGTCATACCGAACACATCTCCTGAGGCGCACTTCAACCAGATAACTGCTGCAGCATACGGGCGCCAGACAAAAATGAGAATAGCGTTTCTACATCTAAGTAAGGAGTAATTCACGACACTGTGCACCTTATACGTAATTCCCATATTCATGTATGCAACACTAGTATTGAACCCACACCTGGTCAAGCACGTCAAGAAATTGGAGAAAGTGCAAAAGTTTGCAACAAGACTAGTTCCGGAGCTAAGTGTTATGTCCTATGAGAAGTTAAGGGAACTCAGCCTGACTGGAGGATAGGAGGGATAGGGGAACATGATAATGACGTACAAAATTCTAAGAGGAATTGACAAGGTGGACTGGGCCAGAATGTTTCAGAGATGTGACACAGGAACAAGAGCACAACTGGAAGTTGAAAACTCAGATGAGTCATAGGGATGTTAGGAAGTATTTCTTCAGCCTTAGAGTTGCCACGAAGTGGAACAATCCGGATAGTGAAGTAGTAGAGGCAAGATCAATGCATAGCTTTAAGAAGAGGTACGATAAGGCTCTTGGAGCCGGGATAGAGTGGTTCTAGTAGCGACCAGCGAAGAGGCGGAGCCAGGAGCAATAAATCGACCCCTGCAACCACAAATAGGTGAATACAAATAGATGAACACACACATGTGGTTCTGTCATTGTAACAATCCACGGACGAGACCCACCAAGAGTGCCACTTCGATGCCAGCGACGTGTTCTTGAACCAAGGAACTGCAGCTTCCCTGCCTCTAATCAAACCAGTTTATCTCTTCCCTCCCAGGAGCTGCATCACTCCCTACGAGTTTTGAGCTTCCCCATGAAAATAAATTGACGTTAAATCAAGTAAAGTTTACAGTTCTCTGTAGCAACCTGTTAGCGAAACGGGAGTCGAGTCTATGTAATGAACTAGACCGATAGGATGAAGACTCGGACACATCCGCAACATCTGGGTATCTGTGTTGTAGACGTTTCGCCCTCCAGCGGCTTTATCAATTCAAGGACATAGTGAAAGACAGTGGAACTATATACAAAAGATGAGGTAATCAGTCCAACACCTGAGGGACTGATTATCTCGTCTTATGTATATACTGTCTTCCAATTATGTCCTTGAATTTGTATTGATAAAGCCACTGGAGGGCGAAACGTCTACGATAAAGATTCCCAAATGTTGCGGATGTGTCTAATTCTTCGCGATCAAATGGTGATTTGGAAAAAAAATATCTGTACAACTGTTGTACGCTGCTAAATAGCTTGCTTTCAGACAGCTATTTCCCACGTAAACGTGGTTAATACTTGCGATGACATAGAGACTAAACCAACTGAGCCCAGGAGCTGCAGCTCAACCCCAGCAAAACTCCGCTAATTAAATACACACACTACCCTCCTTTCCCCCCCTTTCCTTCCCTTACATTCCCTTCCTTCTCCAAGCAGTTCCTGCAAATCTAGATTAAAGATACATAGTTTTTTTCGCACTATTGTAACTATCATATAGAATTCGGTAGCAGCTCACTGCAGATGTATCCAATTTTTGACAACAAAAAAAGGTACATAAGCTATTTTTTATTTCAAAAGAATAATTTATTTCGATTTTGTGGCTTTACCTCATCATTATCTTCTTCCCGATACTTCCAGCTTCTTAAGAGGCTTCTTTCTTCTTGACTCTCTTGCAACAAATGGTTTTAAATATTTAGAAAGAGAACCACGTCCGAGTATTGTAAGTCATACCTACATACAAACTACATTGTAATGTTTTTCTCACTAAATATATGCATAAACATCTTATTACGATTGTCAGATCATAAATTTGTATATTGTTTATTATCATTGCGACCTGATTACCTGTCATAACACTGGGACCCTGTCCCTGGACTCATTACGTGCCTCTGTAATGTTGAGGTACAGTCCCTGGACCTATTATGTGGCTCTGTAATGTTAAGGTACAGTCCCTGGACCCATTACGTGCCTCTGTAATTCTTTTGACTGCCGCTCGCAGCCTGGGCATCGCCTGCATAATAAAGTTAACGGGACTGGGCATCTGCTCTACTGAATATTGTCTGGCAGAAAAAGAGCATCGTGCCACTGAATGGATTTGATTCCAAACCGGCTTCGTTTTGTTTTTAATAACACAAATGATGTACCTTGGTATCATAGATGTGGGAGTCTGCCATCTATTTTCCTTCTCAGATTCATCATTCTAAGGAATCTAAGACGATTCTAGAGAGCTTTAAGTGTGCTAATTAATAGTGATTCTCTAGGAAATTAAGGCTCTTTACTTATGGAATAAAGGATTGTCGCGATCAAAACAAAAGAACGCCACTAGATCACTATTCTCATGGTACTGAAGAGGTCATGTAGCATTATTCTCGTAAAAAAAATTAAACTGCCATCGTTCACCAGTCATTTCATCGTTCTTATAGAGGTCAACGCGACAGTCGCAAAAGGTTAAGTCGTCTTACACACACAAGTGGTTAAGCCATCCCGCTCAAGAGGCTGGATCATAATACTCCAAAGAGGCTGTCATTATAATTAGAGCTGGGTCACTGTTCAAGATGATGATTAAGAGCTCTTCAGCCGCCACCAGCCAGCTGTTGGGGGTAAATAAGAGCAAGATGCTCTTTATTTCATTAAAGAGCGGTGTTTTTCTCAAGAAATAAAACATCTTGCACGTTCTTGAGGACTCGTGGTTCGAGGACTTGCTGCACTTGTTGTCACAAATACCACACTGGGTACTGGGAGGGTATGACCCACATGGAGAGGGGGGAAAAAAACATGAATTTAAAGTTTGCCCTCTTCTTTATCAGAAGAGGATCTCAGTGAAAGACTGAAATATGTAAAATTTCGTTCCTATTGTTGCCTCCATATGAGTTATGTCCTTCCACTTACAAGTATTTAGTACGCTTTGACTATCATTGATAGTTATTAAGTAAAGAATTACCTAAATTTCAGGCATTCAACCTGTCTCTTGTTACTACGTTGCATTCTTCTGTGTTTCCGTCCAATCTGAGACCCTGTCCATAAACACTCTCAAATAAGAGTTTTTCGATGATGTATAATCGTTTTCTTTTTAAATGCATATTTTTTAATACGCTTTTCTCCTTTTCATTCTCTGCTTGACCTCACCTGATATGTGTAGCAAGAGATGTTTGTAGCTCTAACTGTATCTGATAATATATTCTTCACTGGAGTCGGTAGAACGTGACTTTGCTTCGTCTGACATTATCTCCCGCCTGACGTTCTTGCACACCTCGAGGTAACCCAAGACCACCCGAAGAACAGGGGGAAGACCATGAGGGGGACATCCCGAAGGACACTAAATGAGGACAGTACAAGGTACACAGAACGAGAGGGAAGCATAAAAGAGACAACGTGAGGTGGACAAGGTGAGGTGGACATCGTAAGGGGGACAACATGAGGGAATAACATGAGGTGTCCAAGATAAAGATTACTCACCTGCGTCCACATGCCGGTAGATCCAGGCCCATATGAGTCCTTGCAGTATGAGGCGCAGACGCTGGGCCCTGTCCATGGTGGCAGAGAGGCTCTCTCCGATGTTAGAGCTAACCTCGCCACGGCCGCATAGCGCTGCCCCTCCCTCACTTGTTCCTCACCATGACAGGACCCGATATGCCGGTCCTCCCTACCCTGCCAGCCGCGCCCACGACCCTCTGACTGCCCCGGCCCAACCTGTCGTGCTGCCCTCCTAGCACGCCCACGCCCACGCTCTCCCTTCCCTAAGACGACCTCGATGCTCTCTTGGTCCGAGTTCTGCCCCAGAGGGAGTGAGGTCGCAGAAGACGAGAAAATCTCAGAGGTGGTGGAGAGGGGTGAAGGAAGACGGGTTGGAGGTTTGGGCTGGTCGTGCGAGTGGCAGCGAGGTGGAGGGAGGGCCACGGTGGCACTGGGCATGAGTGCCACACCTGCACCGCCCAGCTGCCTCGCCCACTCCCTCGCCTGCCACCTCCTGCTGCCATCTTCACGTACCACCACTCTCTTACTCCTCTCTGCTGTTGTCTTTCTCATCTCTTACCAGCTTCTCTCAGGCTCTTGTTTCACCTTCCGTGATGCTGGTTAAGGGATCTTGATCCCAGAAATTGTAACTGCCTTCCTCTTCCCTGGATAGAATCAGCGTGCCTCCTATTTCCATGGCACTTTACGACCCTCATAGATTGAACACTCCCCATGAATCTAACAACAATAATAATTATAATAATCGTATATCTCAACGACTCCTTCCTCACAAACTTAATAGAGAGCATCAAATGAATTATAGAGTTCAAGCAAGAAATAAGTAAAAAAAAAATACATGACTTGATAGCATATTTCTGACTATTAAGAAAACCTTTGACACGGCGGCTCAGGAAGGGTTTTCCCACTAGCCAGAAAAGAGAGCAAAGCTAAGTGAAAAGAGTATCAGTGGATCAAGAATATCTAAAGACCAGGAGAGAGGGAGAGAGAGGGGTTTTAGACGAAAAAAAAACTTGGGGAAGGGTTACAAGCGAGGTTCCCCAGGGGTCCGTGCTAGAACCTTTACTGTTTCTGAAGATAATTGATCAAGCAGACGAGAAGATGTAGAGTTAATGACGAGAATACGAATGTAGTTGTAGGTGGCCATGTTAGTTGAAGACTCGCGTAGACTATAACAAGGATCAAGCAGTTGTCTTCTCTAATTCTTATGTAATGAATACAAGATTAAACAAAACTATGAGAATAAAAGATGAGAAGGAATGGAGCTCCACTGAATGAAAAACCTGAACATGACCTGCATACCAAACATCTCACTGGAGCAACATACTACATAACACTGATATCTCACTGGAGCAACATACTACTTAACACTGACATCTCACTGGAGCAACATACTACATAACACTGATATCTCACTGGAGCAACATACTACATAACACTGATATCTCACTGGAGCAACATACTACATAACACTGATATCTCACTGGAGCAACATACTACATAACACTGATATCTCACTGGAGCAACATACTACATAACACTGATATCTCACTGGAGCAACATACTACATAACACTGATATCTCACTGGAGCAACATACTACATAACACTGATATCTCACTGGAGCAACATACTACATAACACTGACATCTCACTGGAGCAACATACTACATAACACTGATATCTCACTGGAGCAACATACTACATAACACTGATATTTCACTGGAGCAACATACTACATAACACTGACATCTCACTGGAGCAACATACTACATAACACTGATATCTCACTGGAGCAACATACTACATAACACTGATATCTCACTGGAGCAACATACTACATAACACTGATATCTCACTGGAGCAACATACTACATAACACTGATATCTCACTGGAGCAACATACTACATAACACTGACATCTCACTGGAGCAACATACTACATAACACTGATATCTCACTGGAGCAACATACTACATAACACTGATATCTCACTGGAGCAACATACTACATAACACTGATATCTCACTGGAGCAACATACTACATAACACTGATATCTCACTGGAGCAACATACTACATAACACTGATATCTCACTGGAGCAACATACTACATAACACTGTATCTCACTGGAGCAACATACTACATAACACTGATATCTCACTGGAGCAACATACTACATAACACTGACATCTCACTGGAGCAACATACTACATAACACTGATATCTCACTGGAGCAACCTACTACATAACACTGACAACATATGCAAAGCGGGCCAACCTAAGACGTGCCTTCCTGAATCTAATTGCTTATACTATACGTGAAGCGTTATACCCGTGTGGGTCATTCAGCGCGAGGAGTGCTGGAGGCTCTATCCTCCTCCCCCTAATCTTAAGACGGATGCACTTAGCCAGTCAGGCTAAAGGGAAGACTCTCTGTAATCTAAACTAAGATTCTTATGAGGCATTGTGTATCACATACTTCAAGTTAATCCCAGAGTATGCTGCACCAGCATAGAGCCAACTTCTTATTGCAAACACAAATTTTCGCTTGCCATATTCGGCAAGAAGAGCGTTGCTATTTAAGCCAAAATAGCAAGTTTTACCTATTCGGCACGACATATATATATATATATATATATATATATATATATATATATATATATATATATATATAATTATACTGAAAGCTATACACCTTGTAAGATGGTGGAAGCCCAGTCATTATTTTTAAGACGTCTGTGTTTATTTCCCATAATGCAGTTGAGACATGGCTGGCTAGTGGTGTGGTGGACCAGGTGAATGAGTTCAAAGAGAGGGGTGTACTGTAGTAAGTGCTGCAATCATTGGGAATTTAAAATTGTGATAAACAAATTATTGAAGACGTGACACCACGTCGTGTAGCTACAAATAGGTAATTACAAATGGGCAATTACAGGTTTCCAAGAGAAGGATGGAGTTAACCTGTTATTCCACACCCTTCAGAACCTTCTGTATGACCGAGTGATGTAGATCGCAATCTGTTGGCTGTGTATATGTGCAAGAGGACTTAATGTAACAGCTAATTGAAGATAAGGATGCTGGGTTATGAGGTTCTTGGAGTTGGTATAAAAGACTCGTGAAAACAGAGAAGGGTCTTATTTATGGATAAACACGACGTTTCATACACACGAAGTGAACTTTTTTCTGTCTCAGATGATCTTGAGAAAGTTTACTACACGTGGACGAAAGGCCCAGTACCTCCATAAATGAAAGTTCCTCTGTTTTCTTTGCTCTTTTTTATGATTACTTGTCCCCCTCTTGCCTCACTGTGACATTTAACGTCAACAGTTTCAGGACTCTTGACGTCAAAGGATCCTGTATCCCAGGGTGGTGGGAGATGCTGATGTGTTCACACTTGGTGCATTTCCTTTTTTTTTATAGCTAAGAAACAAATCGTGGATGTTTGGCACTCCCCTGGGACGAAGGGGAGGGGTGTTAATGTTGCAGTTTTGTAGCTGTAGTGTAAGCACGCCTCTGGCAAGACAGTGATGGAGTGAATGATGATGAAAGTTTTTCTTTGTCGGGCCACCCTGCCTTGGTGGGAAACGGCCTATGTGTTAATAAAAAAAAACATATGTGCAATTATCTTAGCTTAACATATGTGTAAATTACCTAGGATAACCCAGAGTCAAAGTGACTTATTTCCACTGGGGTCCTTGCAATATCCCAGAGTTAGAGAGGAGTTGAAAAATGAGACATTGGTACAACATTTAGGAATCTCTACTGAAGAGTAGCTGACCTCAGCCCCTTTCTACCCAGCTTACCTGCAGATCCCCATTAGTTTGAGCAGTGCAGACAGATCTTCACGACAGATCCTGGACAAGAGGCGAGGCAGGCACTATACAGTGAAACCTTTATGGCGACATTTCGACCAGTACCGGACGATACTCCATGATGTCCAGGCCTACACGAGGTGTCACACTGAAGGTCTCGCTATAAACATTCTGTCTCTCTCGCTAACCTATCGCCTATCACCATCGTTCATCCATTTGACGAGAAGTCTGACCTACCCTCCCTTCCTCCCTGCCTCGTCTGATTGGATTGCACGCTGTTCACCCATCACTGCAAAACTTATCATTGGAGTCCACACAACAGAGCACAACAGACAAGGAACATAGACATAGACAAGAGGAACTACATGCTCTTCTTTGTCACGCGCTTACACGAGCTGAATGACCCACACGGGTTTAATAGTGCCTCTAAATTAATAATTTTAACATTCACCCTCTGCTGAACGTGTGTCGTATCGTGGTGGTGTTTTGTTCGTCAGGAAAACTGTGTAATGACGTGTGTGTATGTACTCACCTATATATGGTTGCAGGTGTCGATTCACAGATCCTGGCCCTGCCTCTTAAGCCTTGTAGGCCCTATCGTACCTGCTCTTAAATCTATGTTTGGAGTCTGCCTCCACTACTTCCTAACCAACATCATTCCTCTTTCCGTCCACTTTCTTAAGACTGAAGAAATACTTCTTAATATTGCTGTGGCTCATCTGTGACCATCACCACAACTACTACCACCATCACCACCACCATCACCACCACCCCACCACCACCACCACCACCACTACTACCACCATCACCACCACCACTACTACCACCATCACCACCACTACTACCACCATCACCACCACCATCACCACCACCCCACCACCACCACCACTACTACCACCATCACCACCACCACTACTACCACCATCACCACCACTACTACCACCATCACCACCACCACCACCATCACCACCACCACAACTACTACCACCATCACCACCACCACCACTACTACCACCATCACCACCACCACCACTACTACCACCATCACCACCACAACCACCACTACTACCACCATCACCACCACCATCACCACCACCACCACTACTACCACCATCACCACCACCACCACCACCACCACCACCACCACCACCACCACTACTACCACCATCACCATCACCACCACCACCACTACTACCACCATCACCACCACCACCACTACTACCACCATCACCACCACCACCACTACTACCACCATCACCACCACTACTACCACTATCACCACCACCACCACCACTACTACCACCATCACCACCACCACCACTACTACCACCATCACCACCACCACCACCACCACAACCACCACTACTACCACCATCACCACAACCACCACTACTACCACCATCACCACCACCACCACTACTACCACCATCACCACCACCACCACCACTACTACCACCATCACCACCACCACCACCACTACTACCACCATCACCACCACCACCACCACTACTACCACCATCACCACCACAACCACCACTACTACCACCATCACCACCACAACCACCACCACTACCACCATCACCACCACAACCACCACCACTACCACCATCACCACCACAACCACCACCATCACCACCACAACCACCACCACTACCAACATCACCACCACCACCAACAACAACCACCAACAACCATCAACCAACACCGGGGAGTCAGGAAGCACATGGTCTTCACATACACAAGAATACAATCCTGTGTCAACTTCATTATGCGAGACTATAAGTGTTAAGAATCTGCTTGAATTGTCATCTTGTTGCCCAAGATGTTATTTAATTTTGCTACACACACACACACACCTTATCGCTAACGTTCCCATCCTTCTTCACCAACATCCACTATCCCAACCCCATCCAGCGCAAGAACAACCCCCATCAACTACCTCTCTCCCTCACCCCCAAACCCTCCACCCACACCCTGACCCATGTCCAGGTACCAGGGAATGAAGAACCTGAACACCGGAACACAATAACATAAATGAAAGTGAGGTACACTAATGTAGCTCTAATAATGAAGATTAATGAATGGAACGAACGCATAGTGGAGGCATCCCTAGAAATAATAGCACTCACAGAGACAAAGCTCACAAAGATGATAGCAGATGTGATCATCCCGGTGGGATATATGGGAAAGGGCAGAAGAAATACAGGAAGTGGAGGAGTAACACTGCTAAATAGAAATCATTGGAGTTTCCAGGAAATGAGAGGATTAAACAAAGAGGAGACATATGACGACATAGTAGTCACACTCAAGGGTTGGAGGCCCCATGGAGATGATAGCTGTCATATACAACCTACCACCAAAGAGCAGGAGATGGATGATAACAGATCAATACTATACTCCATAGCAGAAGTGGGTAAAAGACATAACCAATGCGAAGCTAATAATCTTGGAAGACTTTAACCACACAAAAAAATGGGGCTGGGAGAATATGGATCACACGGGGGACCAGAAATGGGATAAGCTAAGATGGAGGAAATAATGGGAAACTTAATCTGTCGGCTTTTCAGAAATGAACCAGCTAGGCTGGACCTCGTAGTCCCCCAGAACATTCCCGACGAAGGAAACAAAATACGAGAGGCTCCTCGGTTGGTAGCGCCCATCCACTACTGAGTTTCGAATACCTTGTGGAAGTAAACTTAAAGATAACCAACACGGGAAGGAAAGGACGCTCCAGACTTTAAAAAAAAAGAGGAGACAACACAGATAATTCTTGAATGAAGTGCAGTAGAGAACAGGAAGAGAACACAACTTATGAAGTGATGAGCTGCATCTTATGTTCTTATGAATATGTAGTTGGAGAATCCCAAGAGGCAGAGGAGACAGTCATTAGAGGGAGAGAGAGAGAGAGAGAGAGAGAGAGAGAGAGAGAGAGAGAGAGAGTGAGTGAGCCCTTGGCTCATCCAGAGGTGCAGAGAGGCGGAAGTTATGAGTCAAAGAACATGGCAAAAATATAAAAAAAGTGAGGAACACAGGCAAACAGGAAGGAGGGTGAGTGAGTACTAGAGCCAGAAACGAATACGCATGGGCGAGGAAAGATGCCGAATGACAGTTTGAGAATGACACAGCATCGAAAGCCAGATCTGGACTACGGGCATACGCACGCTCGTGCACACACACACACACCACACACACACACACACACACACACACACACATACGCACACACCTCGAGCCTTACCACAACTGTGTCACGCAGTTAAACACGCAGCGAGCGGCACAATTGCCCCTATAACATGCTGAAGTCAAAAATTGGGTTGAGCAAATATTCTGTTAGTGGGATGGATTGTGAAGGACCTGCCTAGTATGGGCCAACAGGCCTGCTGCAGTGTTCCTCCTTTCTTATGTTCTTATGTTCTTATGTTCTTATGACTCGCACTTGAGTTAATTAAATCTTCAAAGCTTATTTCTTGGGTAGAATTGAAAATTAGGTTGGGCAATTATTCTGTTAGTGGGATGGATTGTGAAGGACCTGCCTAGTATGGGCCAACAGGCCTGCTGCAGTGTTCCTCCTTTCTTATGTTCTTATGTTCTTATGTATTCAGAAAAAGATCTGGTTAGAAGGTTGGTCACCACGAGAGCTAAAAATATATTGCGTGGTGGAGGATGTCTGCATTTTAGATGTGACAGCTATCTGGTGCCATCTGGCTGCTCCCAGTGGATTAGAGCTTTAATGTCCTGATGTCTAGATACGCCGGTTCGAACTTCGCATGACAACTCGAGCGCCGGGGATCCAGGGATCATCGCCACTGCGTCTCGGTCTCAGACCAGGCCTCCGAAATAAAAAAAAAAAAGGGCATTGTTACTGGGATAAACTATAGAGACACAGGAGAGTAAAGCTAAGAGTATAATGAGTGTAAACAGAAGTTAAATATATTTCACCAGTCACCTTACACGTTCATAAGACGAGGAAAGAAAAGAGCAGTAAACTAGCCAGAGTGCAAAACGTTTAAAATGCTTCCGGTTCGCGTACAAATGAGGATACGTTCGAACCTCCGTGGATGGTCGGTGTCTACTACCTGAGACGTTGATGCTATCCGTTGTTCGCGGTTCGAATGCAGTGACGTTCGAGCGCTGTGGATGGGTCAGTGCATGCGTATCTCTTGAGGCTGTGGGATGTGGTATCTCATGTTGGTGAACTTGGTGTGTGAGAGCTAGGTATCTCATATTGAGTGTAAGGTTATTGATTCAGTATTCAGTTGTATGTGTGGAAGCAGTGGTATCTCATGTTGGTGCGTGTGTGGATGCAGTGGTATCTCATGGTCTGGGATACGTGTGAATCAGTGGTGGATGCAGGTATCTCATGCTTGGGGTGTTGTGTGGAGTGGTATCTCATGTTGGTGTGTGGGTGTGTGGATGCAGTGGTATCTCATGTTGGTGTGTGTGTGTGTGTGTGTGTGTGGATGCAGTGGTATCTCATGTTGGTGGGTGTGTGGATGCAGTGGTATCTCATGTTGGTGTGTGTGTGGATGCAGTGGTATCTCATGTTGGTGTGTGTGTGATGAGTGTAAGTGTGTGTGTGTGTGTGTGTGTGTGTGGATGCAGTGGTATCTCATGTTGGTGGGTGTGTGGATGCAGTGGTATCTCATGTTGGTGTGTGTGTGTGGATGCAGTGGTATCTCATGTTGGTGGGTGTGTGGATGCAGTGGTATCTCATGTTGGTGTGTGTGTGGATGACAGTGGTATCTCATGTTGGTGGTGTGTGGATGCAGTGGTATCTCTGTGGTGGTGTGTGGATGCAGTGGTATCTCATGTTGTGTGTGGATGCAGTGGTATCTCATGTTGGTGTGTGTGTGGATGCAGTGGTATCTCATGTGTGGTGTGTGGTTGTGTGTGGATGCAGTGGTATCTCATGTTGTGGTGAGTGTGTGGATGCAGTGGTATCTCATGTGTGTGTGTGTGTGTTGTGTGTGGATGCAGTGGTATCTCATGTTGGTGGTGTGGATGCAGTGGTATCTCATGTTGGTGTGTGTGTGGGATGCAGTGGTATCTCATGTTGGGTTGCTGTGTGTGTGGATGCAGTGGTATCTCATGTGTGTGTGGATGCAGTGGTATCTCATGTGTGTGTGGATGCAGTGGTATCTCATGTTGGTGTGTGTGTGGATGCAGTGGTATCTCATGTGTGTGTGGATGCAGTGGTATCTCATGTTGGTGTGTGTGTGGATGCAGTGGTATCTCATGTGTGTGTGGATGCAGTGGTATCTCATGTTGGTGGTGTGTGGATGCAGTGGTATCTCATGTGTGTGTGGATGCAGTGGTATCTCATGTTGTGTGTGGATGCAGTGGTATCTCATGTTGTGGTGTGTGTGGATGCAGTGGTATCTCATGTGGTGTGTGTGTGATGCAGTGGTATCTCATGTGTGTGTGTGGATGCAGTGGTATCTCATGTGTGTGTGGATGCAGTGGTATCTCATGTGTGTGTGGATGCAGTGGTATCTCATGTGTGTGTGGATGCAGTGGTATCTCATGTGTGTGTGGATGCAGTGGTATCTCATGTGTGTGTGGATGCAGTGGTATCTCATGTGTGTGTGGATGCAGTGGTATCTCATGTTGGTGGGTGTGTGGATGCAGTGGTATCTCATGTTGGTGGGTGTGTGGATGCAGTGGTATCTCATGTTGGTGGGTGTGTGTGTGGATGCAGTGGTATCTCATGTTGGTGGGTGTGTGGATGCAGTGGTATATCATGTTGGTGGGTGTGTGTGTGGATGCAGTGGTATCTCATGTTGGTGGGTGTGTGTGTGGATGCAGTGGTATCTCATGTTGGTGGTGTGTGGATGCAGTGGTATCTCATGTTGGTGTGTGTGTGTGGATGCAGTGGTATCTCATGTTGGTGGTGTGTGTGGATGCAGTGGTATCTCATGTTGGTGGGTGTGTGGATACAGTGGTATCTCATGTTGGTGGTGTGTGGATGCAGTGGTATCTCATGTTGGTGGGTGTGTGGATGCAGTGGTATCTCATATGTGTGTGGATGCAGTGGTATCTCATGTGTGTGTGGATGCAGTGGTATCTCATGTTGGTGGGTGTGTGGATGCAGTGGTATCTCATGTTGGTGGGTGTGTGGATGCAGTGGTATCTCATGTTGGTGGGTGTGTGGATGCAGTGGTATCTCATGTTGGTGGGTGTGTGGATGCAGTGGTATCTCATGTTGGTGGGTGTGTGGATGCAGTGGTATCTCATGTTGGTGTGTGTGTGGATACAGTGGTATCTCATGTTGGTGTGTGTGTGTGGATACAGTGGTATCTCATGTTGGTGTGTGTGTGTGGATACAGTGGTATCTCATGTTGGTGGGTGTGTGGATGCAGTGGTATCTCATGTTGGTGGGTGTGTGGATGCAGTGGTATCTCATGTTGGTGGGTGTGTGGATGCAGGTCGCCCAACGAACACACGTAGATAATTCAGCAAAGTTGATCCTCTAGCGCATATATCCTGCAGTGTGTTTGTGTGTGTGTTTATTCGCCTATTATTGGTTGCAGAGGTCGATTCACAGCTCCTGGTCCCGTCTCTTCGCTAGTTACTACTGGATTCATTCTCTTGGCTTCGAGAGCCTTATGGTGTACCTCCTCTTAAAGCTATGCATGGATCCTGTTTTTACTACTCCATTGTCCAGGTCGTTCCACTTCTTGACTGCTCTTAGACTGAAGAAATACTTCTTAACACACATGTGACTCAACTGTTTTTAACTTACAGTTGTGCCCTCGTGGTCTGTTCCCATCTCTAGAACAATCTGTTCCAGGTCACCCGTCAGTTCCTCTCGGTATTTTGTACGTTATCATATTACTCCTCGTCCTTTTATCTAATGTCATCAGGTTTAGTTCCCTTAAGCTACCTTCATAAGATACCCCTTAGCTCCGGGACTAGTCTTGTTGCAAATCTCTGCACTTTTCTACAGATTCATATATATGCTCGACAGGGTGTGGGTTCCATACTAGTACTGCATACCCGAGTATGGGCCTGATTTGGTTTCTGAAACCTAATCTTAGATTTGCCAGACGCGCGCCACAGGCGATATGTTCGGTGCAATACTCACCCCAGCGTCCTTCTCCTTGAGTGAAGTTGGCAGCCTTTGACGCCCGTCTGAGGTCTTTGCACATCTTCCAAACTTTGCACTTGCTGAGGTTGCAATCTAGTAGCTACCTGGCAGACATGACCTACAGCCTGCAAGGTCTATTTGAACTCTTTCCTGGTTCTCACTTATTTCTATTTGCATTCTCCTCATTAGTTCCACATCTGCCAACACGGATGCCTCTGAGTCTAGCTCTTTTGGGGAGAGGCTCAATCCTTCGTCCGCAAATCGCGGCCCGCTCGTTGACCGATTAGAATATTTATTATGGAAAATATGATGTTACCTGGAATTCTCCTATTGTTTACGTATTTCGGCTGCGTTTTTGTAGACAGTGTGTTAATGAGTGTTGCCTGACTGCTCTCAGGCATCTGTGGGATGGTTGTTGTAGTTATATAACCATCTGAGGGATGGTTGTTGAAGTCAGACGACCATCTGAGAGATGGTTTTGGTAGTTAGACTATCATCTGTGATATTATTGTGGCTGACATTCAGAGTCTCTCAAGAATATACACTCGGTATAGACGCATCAGTGCTGACATAACTCCCAACTGGTTATCAAAAGGCAAACAAGAAAGACTCAAGTACGGAAATACTTGTGGCTGGTTTGACGTGAAGAGAAGCATGCCCCAGGGGTTATTCTTGGTACCGTTGCTAGATGTAACTAGTAGCGTGCCCCAGGGGTCACTATTGGCACCGTTGTTAGATGTAACTAGTAGTGTGCCCCAGGGGTCACTCTTGGCACCGTTACTAGATGTAACTATAGCATGCCACAGAGTCACACCTGGAACAGTTACCAATAAAGTGCCGCAGGGGTCACTTATAGCACAAGAATGTCTCTTGATACATACAAATGAGGCAAATTATGAGTACAGGTTTCCTATGATCAACTTACATAGACCATACTCTATTTTGGTTCCCATATGATAACTTGGGAAATCCTCTTCTGACTGGCTTCGAACCTTTAACACTGGCGTTTCCTATTTGGGAAAAAAGTTCGAATTGTTATTGGAGTGTGTGGGTGCAATTTTATTCATGGGCTGAGCCACGTCAGCCTCCAGGAGTTTACACCACCAGCTGATGTAGACATAAACCATTGTAAATACACAAATAACCCGCACATGGGACAGAGAGAAGCTTTACGACGACGTTTCAGTCCAGTTTGGACCATTTACAAAGTCACACTTATTTAAATCAATGTAAACATTGTCAGAGGAACTATTGCTCTACATTGCGTCAGTTTGTGCCGAAATAAAAATATTGAATTCAGAGCCAACTCACAAATACTGAATGAATGTCGACGTATTTTATTCATTGTTTTATATCACCAGCCTTCCTGTGAAAAAAAGTGCCTTCTTTGAATAAATCATAAATAATTGGTTAATCATTCCCTTATCTACCGGGAGGCCTGGTCGTGGACATGGCCGCGGGGGCGTTGATCCCCGGAATACCCTCCAGTTAGACTCCAGGTAGGTGGTAATGGGGAAGAGTGTGCCTCTCGATCCGTTCCTTTTTGGTCACATTGTTATTTGCAAATTCTTTAGCCAAGTGAATGATTTTGATATTTATGTAAACAAGGTGCAAACCTTTTGGTTTACTACAGAGACTGGAGCTGGAAATAGGAAAATTCTAAATCTTTGAAGTGCGTTGCTCTAATTTACGATTTTGTTAATGGCAGCAGAGGCAAATTGTCCACTTGTTATTGCAAAGAACCTCAAGAGTGTACGAGTGAACCTTTTGTTAAGTCAGTGTTCTGATACGCCATAGGGCTCACGGAACCCACAGTAAAGTAGGGTCGCTTAAAATTTAGCAAGAACAGAAAATGTTTTTACAATATATGTTACGAAAGCCTGGGCTGGATAAGAGTACTGTTGAACCCTTCCCGAAGTAGTGACCCAGTCACCAGAGTCCACACCTGGGTGGGGTGCTTCTTATAAGCAAGTTCCCTTAAGAGGCGCATGACAATTGTGTTGCAGAGGTCTGACCAAAGACCTCTGCAACACAATTGCCCTCAAACATTTGTTAAGTTATACCATGAATTAAGGAAAGATCCTGGACTTCACCTTACGAAAGCAGACGAAGCAAATGCGATAGTAATTATGGACGAGGTAGATTATAGTGGAAAAATAACATATTATTAGAAGACAGGGGAACTGACGTGCCCCTTAAACCTTCCCCTCCTCATCTAACTGTAAATAGGTAGTTAAAGATTTCATATAAGTTAATAACACAAAAAATCAAGTAGTGTGGCTCATTTCCGTTAGGGACCTTCCGGTCTGTTCCTCCAGAAAGACTGTCTTACTTCTTCACGGTTAGACAGGGGACGACAATGACAAGCCTGGGTATAGACACAGCTTTACTGCTTTCTAAAGTATTCGTAACTGTCACATAACTGATAGTGCCCCGTAGTTCTGTGGTAACGTCTTCGGTTCACAATCCAAGGATCCAGGTCCAATCCTGGAATGATTGATTTTGGGGGCAAATTTTCTTATACATTCTGACCCTCTTCACCAGCAGTAACTAAGTTATATCTGCCTCCCTCCTTCTAATGTTATCACATATGCCTGTCTGTCTTTCATATATATCGTTATTTTTCACGTCCTTCTTTTCGTCTCCTTTATATTATTTCCGCCTCTCTACCATACACTGTATATTTCGTCTCTCTTGTCCTTCTGTTTATCGTTTCTTCCTACCTCCTGTGTGAGTGACGGCTCACAAGGCGTCCAACAATACTCTCCCGCCAGCCAGAAGTTTTTCATGGTCTGTAATTCCACTATTGTTTTCATACAGCTGCATTTGTCTAACTAATATTCCACTGTCTCTCAACCATCACTACCTGATTTCATTATTTCTTCGGCTGGAACATAAGTTTTCGGTTGCTTCTGCATGTCCTCCTAAAGCACACTAACCTGCTAACCTTCCTCAGATATAGGAGAGATGGAACCCAAGAGTACATATTTACCAAGACAAGATAGCCTGCGCACGGTGCTGATTTTTGGATAATGTCTCTTATGAGACCTGGTCACAGACCGGGCCGCAGGGGCGTTGACACCTGGAACTCTCTCCAGGTATACTCCAGGTATGAGGCTTCACTTACGTCACCCCCTGGCGCTCCTACCACCGCAAGTTACACACACACACACCCCGAAAACGCTACTCGCCTACGCATTTGCTAGCCAATTTAGACATATAATGCAGAGGGGGAATGGCTAGAGATGATAGTGTTTAGAGGAGTCATAACAGGAGGTAATAATTTGCACGGTGCAGTGATCAAGATAAAGTCATCCCTGAGGAAGCCAGTGAACACGAAGTCATCCCTGTGGAAGCCAGTGAACACGAAGTCTCCGAGAAGCCAGTGAAAAGTCATCCCTGAGGAAGCCAGTGAACACGAAGTCACCGGAAGCATGAACACGAAGTCATCCCTGAGGAAGCCAGTGAACACGAAGTCATCCCTAGGAAGCCAGTGAACACGAAGTCATCCCTGAGGAAGCCAGTGAACACAAGTCATCCCTGAGGCAAGCCAGTGAACACACAGTCATCCCTAGGATGCCAGTGACACATGAGTCATCCCTAGGAAGCCATGACACATCATCCCTGAGGAAGCCAGTGAACACGAAGTCATCCCTGAGGAAGCCAGTGAACACGAAGTCATCCCTGAGGAAGCCAGTGAACACGAAGTCATCCCTGAGGAAGCCAGTGAACACGAAGTCATCCCTGAGGAAGCCAGTGAACACGAAGTCATCCCTGAGGAAGCCAGTGAACACGAAGTCATCCCTGAGGAAGCCAGTGAACCGAAGTCATCCCTGAGGAAGCCAGTGAACACGAAGTCATCCCTGAGGAAGCCAGTGAACACGAAGTCATCCCTGAGGAAGCCAGTGAACACGAAGTCATCCCTGAGGAAGCCAGTGAACACGAAGTCATCCCTGAGGAAGCCAGTGAACACGAAGTCATCCCTGAGGAAGCCAGTGAACACGAAGTCATCCCTGAGGAAGCCAGTGAACACGAAGTCATCCCTGAGGAAGCCAGTGAACACGAAGTCATCCCTGAGGAAGCCAGTGAACACGAAGTCATCCCTGAGGAAGCCAGTGAACACGAAGTCATCCCTGAGGAAGCCAGTGAACACGAACATGAGACTGTATGTGCACAAGAATATATCACTGAAGACAAACGCACACGTAGCAACACAAGCTTTTGCTGAGACATCTTTTCGTTTCGTGTAGGGAAAGAAACGTTGTCTCAATAAAAACGTGCTGCGCAACTTGTGCCTTCACACCTATCGTTAATAACATCATTTAATCTAAGACATAAATGATTTTGCTTTTCATGTCTCACACCTTTTGAGTTTCACTTCACTTAATTATTAATTTTTTACTACTGTTTGTTGTAGTTTAAGCTGTATTACTAGGAGTTGTATTACTAGGCGTTGTATTGCTAGTTGTATAATTACTAGTTGTTGCAATATTAATTGTTGTATTACTAGTTGTCACTTTTAACAATTCTCAGCAGAAACAGTCGCTAACACTAGTAGTCATCACTAACAGTAGTCAGCATTAACAGTAGTCATCATTAACAGTAGTCATTCATAATCATAGTCAGCATCTAACAGTAGTCACATTAACAGTAGTCATCACTAACAGTAGTCAACATTAACAGTAGTCATCACTAACAGTAGTCATCACTAACAGTAGTCATCATTAACAGTAATCACTAACAGTAGTCATCACTAACAGTAGTCAGCATTAACAGTAGTCATCACTAACAGAAGTCATCACTAACAGTCATCACTAACAGTAGTCTTCACTAACAGTAGTAATCACTAACAGTAGTCAACATTAACAGTAGTCATCACAAACAGTAGTCAACATTAACAGTAATCACTAACAGTAGTCATCACTAACAGTAGTCATCACTAACAGTAGTCAACATTAACAGTAGTCAACATTAACAGTAGTCATCACTAACAGTAGTCAACATTAACAGTAGTCATCACTAACAGTAGTCAACATTAACAGTAGTCATCACTAACAGTAGTCAACATTAACAGTAATCACTAACAGTAGTCATCACTAACAGTAGTCATCACTAACAGTAGTCATCATTAACAGTAGTCAACATTAACAGTAGTCATCATTAACAGTAGTCATCACTAACAGTAGTCAACATTAACAGTAATCACTAACAGTAGTCATCACTAACAGTAGTCATCACTAACAGTAGTCATCATTAACAGTAGTCATCACTAACAGTAGTCAACATTAACAATAGTCATCATTAACAGTAGTCATCACTAACAGTAGTCAACATTAACAGTAGTCATCACTAACAGTAGTCAACATTAACAGTCACCAACAGGAACAGTCGCCAGCATTAGTTTAGCGTCCGATCATCTGTAAAGGTGAAAGAGAGAGTGCAGTCATTACTTCAAATATAACACAAGTCGAGGAGGCTGAGTGCTGGCGCGACCGTCATTAGCAGCGTCTGTGGGAGGGATTGAAGAATATGTTTCCGATCCTCTGCTTCCTTCCTTCGGCTCCTCCATCCTTCAGTCCTTCAATTAGTTTTGGTTCAGTCCTTCCTCTCGCCTCTCCGTCTGTCTCAGCGCTCACAACCTCCTCTTAGATCTCTTGTTAACTGCCTCTCCGTCTGCCTCAGCGCTCACAACCTCCTCTTAGAGCTCTTGTTAACTGCCTTTCCGTCTGCCTCAGCGCTCACAACCTCTTAGAGCTCTTGTTAACTGCCTCTCCGTCTGCCTCAGGCTCACAACCTCCTCTTAGAGCCTTGTTAACTGCCCTCCGTCTGCCTCAGGCTTACAGCCTCCTCTAGGGCTCTTGTTAACTGCCTCGTCTGCCTCAGCGCTCAAGCCTCCTCTTAGAGCTCTTGTTAACTGCCTCTCTGTCTGCCTCAGCCTCACAACCTCCTTTTAGGCTCTTGTTAACTGCCTCTCCGTCTTCCTCAGCGCTCACAACCTCCTCTTAGATCTCTTGTTAACTGCCTCTCCGTCTGCCTCAGCGCTCACAACCTCCTCTTAGAGCTCTTGTTAACTGCCTCTCCGTCTGCCTCAGCGCTCACAACCTCCTCTTAGAGCTCTTGTTAACTGCCTCTCCGTCTGCCTCAGCGCTCACAACCTCCTCTTAGAGCTCTTGTTAACTGCCTCCGTCTCCTCAGCGCTCACAGCTCTCTTAGACTCTGTTAACTGCCTCTCCGTCTGCCTCAGCGCTCACAAACTAATAAAGCGTTCTCAAGAACCTTTTTCTAGTTACACCACACCAGCGTCAACAGTTTGAAGCCGATCGAACGAGGCGCTCTCAAGTTACAAACGAAAACCTCAGAGGTTGACAGGACTAGGAAAATTAGACAGCCAATGAAAGGTAAATATTGGGAGCTTTCTAATAATCAACTACACTTGACAGTTTATAATTTATCCACGACCATAATTTTTTTTCCTATTTATCGAAAAAAGAACTTTTTTCCGCCTTCAGAATTAATTTTCATTTTTTTTTTCATTTCTAAAATCTTTGAATCCATATTATTCCATATTCTGATTTTCATACGTCAGGTTTAAATCTATTTTTTTTTCATATAACAGAAACGCAAGATTCTCTTATTGTGGAAATGTTAAGTGTAAATAAGGCGTCCCATAGTTCGATCGCTAGCGCACTCAGCTCACACACTGAGGTCCGGGGGTCGATCCCCGGTCGGGTGGAAACATCAGGACGTGTTTCCTTAAGGCACCTGCTGTCCCTGCCCATCTAGCCGTAAAATAGGTACCTGGGTGGTTAGCCTTCTGGTGTGTGGGTCGCATCCTGGGAACCAAAATTGACCTAATTTGCCCAAAATCTTTATTTCTACATGCAGTTGTAGAAATAAAGATTATTATTATTATTATTATTATTATTATTATTATTATTATTATTATTATTATTATTATTAAAAAATTATATTGTACCAGTCGTAAATTGCGTCGTTAATTTACGACTGGAGTGATACTGAAAGAAATTCATTGATGCATAACAAATATATAACGAAATGTTATTTAAATAACGAATGACTAATGTTTGTTTAGCGTGTTAAATTCATTGCCGGGATATATGGAGATCAGTAACGTGAGCCAGGGAGTCTCCTGGTACGGTACAGTGAGCCAGGAAGCTCCCTGGTACGGTACAGTGAGCCAGGGAGTTACCTGGCGACTGACAGGTTCCTGGTACGTACAGTGAGCCAGGAGGTCCTGGTCGGTACAGTGAGCCAGGAGTTCCTGGTCGTACAGTGAGCCAGGGAGCTCCCTGGTGCGGTACAGTGAGCCAGGGAGTTCCCTGGTACGGTACAGTGAGCCAGGGAGTTCCCTGGTACGGTACAGTGAGCCAGGGAGCTCCCTGGTACGGTACAGTGAGCCAGGGAGCTCCCTGGTGCGGTACAGTGAGCCAGGGAGTTCCCTGGTACGGTACAGTGAGCCAGGAGCCCGTCCATGGTGGGCTGGTACAGTGAGCCAGGGAGTTCCCTGGTACGGTACAGTGAGCCAGGGAGTTCCCTGGTACGGTACAGTGAGCCAGGGAGCTCCCTGGTACGGTACAGTGAGCTAGGGAGCTCCCTGGTACGGTACAGTGAGCCAGGCAGTCCCTGGTGGAAGTGAGCAGGAGTTCCTGGTCGGTAGTACTGCTCCTGGTACGGTACAGTGAGCTGGGACCCCTGGAGTACATGACGTTTGGTGCAGTAGCCAGGTCCTGTCATGTACCAGTGAGCCAGGAGTTCATGGTACGTACATTGTATGTGAGTTCCCGGTCGAGTCAGTGAGCTCAGGTGCCTCCTGCTGGTACAGTTAGCAGGTCCTGGTGCCTGCATCGTGAGCCGGAGTCCCTTCGTAAAGCTGGCTGTGAGCTCCTGGTCTCTAGCCACGAGTTCCTGTCCAGGTACAGTTTGACTTCCTGGCAGCTAGTGAGAAAGTCTGGTCGTAACAGTCCCTGTACTATCGTGGCCGTTCAACATAAAGCCAGGAGCCCTGTGGGCATGTGGGTTCCCGCTCTCAATGAGTAGAGCTCCACCATGGTGGTTGAGCAGGGGCCGGAGTTCACGGCTCATGAGCCAGGTTCCCTGACCGTGAGCTGGGAGTTCCTGGTCGCTACAGTGAGGTCCAGGCTCCCTGGCTGCACAGTGAGCTAGCTCCTGGTACGTTACAGGAGCTAGGAGGTCCTGTCGGTACAGCCAGGAGTCAACACGTGCTGACTCTCAAACGCACGCTTGTTGACCAACCACGCACGTGTGTTGACCGCACGAGATAAGTGTATCCCCACGCAGGCTGTGTTGACCCCACACGCACGCTAATGACCCCAGCATCTGTGTTGAAATCAGCAATTGCTATGACCTGCACGAGACTGTGTAGATCGCACGCAGGACGCTGTATCCCCACGTACTCTGTGTTGACCCCCACGTAAGCCTTGTTGACCCCTAAGTAGGCTGTGTTGACCCCCACGTACGCTGTGTTGATCCTCACGCACGCTGTGTTGACCCCCACGCACGCTGTCTTGACACCCACGCACGCTGTGTTGACCCCCACGCACGCTGTGTTGACCCCACGCAGCTGTCTTGACCCCACGCACGCTGTGTTGACACCGCACGCAGACTGTGTTGACCCCGCACGCAGACTGTGTTGACCCGCACGCACGCTGTGTTGACCCCGCACGCACGCTGTGTTGACCCCGCACGCACGCTGTGTTGACCCCGCACGCAGACTGTGTTGACCCCGCACGCACGCTGTGTTGACCCCGCACGCAGACTGTGTTGACCCCGCACGCAGGCTGTGTTGACCCCGCACGCAGACTATTAACATCAGATGACCGCTGCTGCGGTAGGCAGGGCTCCACCGGTACCATTTCCTCACAGCCAGAGCATTGTAACCGCTGTCAGCCGTAATTCCATAGCATGAGCGAACAATATTTTTTCCTCCCGGGTGTCAGCTGGTAATGTAATCGCCTGACACTCGGCTTGTTTGAGAACTGATGAGAAGAAAACGTAACGTGAGACAACGTCAATTATTTTTGTTTTTTGCGTAATTCTGAAGGAGAAAGTGCCATCTGGGGCAAGAAATTATTTAAACGGACATAAAGAATGAGGGATATTGAGGCATAGATGATAATTAGGGCGAAATATAGAGAGATACGAGAGAGAGAGAGAGAGAGAGAGAGAGAGAGAGAGAGAGAGAGAGAGAGATACACGAGACAGGGAGAGATAAGGCACTACAGATGAAATAAACATCTTGGTGAAGTCATCTTCAAGAAGAGAGGTAAAGCTGAATAATATAATATATATATATACCTCAAACCTCATGTACTGTATATGCCATCTTTGTAACAGCAATGTATCTTTCAAGTCTTATATATATATATATATATATATATGTATATATATGTGTGTGTGTGTGTGTGTGTGTGTGAGTGTTAGTTACCATTTTGTCCTAGGCACATGTCGATTAGACACTAGGCCTGTTGTATGTGTGTGTGTGTGTGTGTATGTAAAGAAACACTTCGAAATGTTTCCGCCCCGCCGGGAATTGAACCCGGGCCCTCCGTGCGTGGAGCGAGAGCTTTAGCCACCAGGCCACCGGTGTGTGTGTTTATGTGTGTGTGTATGAATGACATTAATTAAGGGAATATAAAAAAAATAATGCTGAAAACATCAAAGTTCAATGGAACTCTCAAAAATATATTTTCGCTAAACGAATAAAGAACTTGGGGGAAAAAAAAACTAGCAGAGCCCTCGTGTGGGACTGGAGTTTCAAAGCAGCTTTACAGACTGCCAGTTAGAGTCGCTAGAGCAAATACATTAGAAAGGTTCAAAAAATATGCTTCATAAATATAAGAGTGAAAATAGTTGGGGTTTGCGTAGGCCCTGCCTCCCTAAAACCAATAGGCCTACGGCAGGGTACATTTTGCTCGCGTCTTCTCATTTTAGAGGCCAGACGCACGAACATATCTTGTGCCGACCAAGAAGGGTATGTCTCCCTTCAGGAAGGAGCATAAAAAATAGGGAGAAAGGCTAATAAACCCCTCTTCATTATCTCTATGTGGAATAGTCTTTTTCTATGTGTGATTAAGTGTTATTCTACGTATGATAGTCTCGCTCAATATGTGACCAAGTCTTTGGATTCACCACCTGAGAACTTGCATCAGTCGAAATTCACATAGGAACTCTTATTCTTAATACTATAGAGCTATAAAGAGTGGGGAAAGAAATATGTAGATGAACAATTAAATTGCCACAGACCGACGGCGGTCGAAGTCGCAATTTATATATTGTAAGATCTTAAATTGCAATATTATGAGCAACAAAATAGGTTACAAGCTGTGGATGTTGACCTCCAGTCTATCCATGGCACAGGTATGATGACCAGTGAGGGTAACTTGCAGACATCGTCTGGTCGGTGAAGAAAAGACAGCTTGAGGAACCAGCTTTTATTGAGACAACGTTTCGCTCTGTGTAGAGCTCTATCAAGTCCCGATTAAAAATACTGTTTCTGTATCGTGTGTCTCTTGTAATGCCCAGAAAAAACGACGTTTAGATCCACACACTAAGCATTACTTCAGTAATGTATCCACAACACAGTTTTACCCGGGTTAATATTATTCGCACAGAGAGAGAGGGGGGGGAGAGTGAGCGAGGCACCCGGTGCCTGCAAGAGGAAGAAAGAAAGGGTACAGAGATATGAAAAAAAAGGCAAGAGCGGAAGAGCGAAGGCAGATGACTCGGGGTAGTGGCTGAAGCAGACATGTTACTGATGGGAGTTACAGAGCTCAGAGCACGTCTGCAGCATTGAGACGCTGCGTGGGGGGTAGGGGAGGTGACAAGTATACTAGACTCTTAAGGAATGCCTAGTCTGTCGCTAACTAGGAAGCAGCCGCAGTGGGGAACAGAGAGAGAGAGGTGGTTGGGTTGGCCGGCCAACTTAGCGGCCCAGTTCCTCCCTCAGTTTCCTCAAGAATCCTGCCATCCTAATATTTAAGTCTCTTGGGCTGTGAAGTTGACCCCGGCACGTCACGACACCCACACATTATTTTCTAGTAGTCTATATGTGCGTATCAATCAATATATATAGTTGACTGACTTACAGTATTATTAGCAATGTTTAAAATTAAACTATTTATCCAGAAACTAGATTTTATTTTTGCCAATTCTTTAACCACAGCTAATTATTTTAGGTTTAAGGATTCTATTGTGTCTGCCCTGTGCTCAAATATATTATTATAGACTATTTGTTCTAATTGTATTATCAGTTATATTGGAAAAACAGAGGATTATCATGAGGAACATTTGTCCAGGTTAGGTAAGGTTTGTCAGGAAACAGGACAAGTGTTTCCTGAGGCGGGTCTTAGTCATATGATGACCCACAGCTGGAGCTTTTGGTAATCTGACCGAGGCCTTCCGCTGGCTTACCGGTCCACCCCTTTAAAAATTATGGTCATAGTTATAACCATTTTATATTACATTTGTCCAACTAGCCAAACCCTCTATTGTAGTTTTTATGAACAGTTTCGTAAATATTATCTCTGTGTTTATGTTTAAGTAATTTCATAATAATAATTAAGTCAAACAATAGACTGGCTATAAGAATTTGGGATAGGTTATATTTTAAAATAAACTTAACACAGGACTTAATTATTATGGTTCTAGAGTAAGTTTGTTTACTTTGCAAAAGCTGCGGTTCTTCATGTCTGTTCTGTTTTTTTCTTTCTTAAGCTGAGTTGAGTTTCTGGCTGGTTGGTTAACGAGGCTTTAACCTGTCGACTACACTAGGGTCATTAAGGCTGCAGTTTACCTGTTCACCACCAGAATATTTTAATCCCTAAAGTAAGGATGAAATAAACAGTGTCTGTATAATGAGAGACATACACTGTGGGGTGTATGTCTCTCACTGTACAGACACTGTATCCTGCCCTTGAATGACTGGTTGGTTAATTGGGTTTAAAGCCGATCGATTGCACACGGGTCATTAAGGCTGCACGCTAATCTCTTCACCATCTGACAAGAATACTTTAAACCCTACAATAGGAATTAGAATAAACTCTCAGTACACATACGCTGAGAAAAATACACCCCTGAAGGTACATATCCGGCCCTCGAATTGTTGGTTGGTTGACGGTCACTGCTAATCTGAGTCTCATGCAGTATCATGCTCCTTGGGTATGTTCGTTATTCATAAGGCGGGCACAGTCACCATACGACTATGGCAATCACATGGCTGCACAGAAAGGGTGGTGAGGAGTCCACGCCAAGTTAGAAGGTTGACGTGGCCACGGAACACAGGACTACAATGTCCTAACATTCAATTCTCCACAGGTTACCAAGATCCACATTGAAGAGTGCTGCAAGTGGTTCACGCACTTGTGTGTTGGTATTCTTATGGCGTTACAGGATGTATATTTTTGTATAATTAAGTTAGGGGCCATGACTAAACAACAGCTGTGGAAAGTGTAGCATGCTGCACCCTGCAAGGTGCCTTAACTAAAAGGTGAGTGTAAAGACTCACGGAGAGGGCCATAGCTGGGTCACATTGGGACTGCATCAAGGGTTCAGCCTATATCAGAGTACCGGACTAGTGGCACCTTCTTGAGCCGCTGTGACAATTAAACCCAACCACAATACTAACAACAGCGTCTGATACTGAAGGTGAGAGGTGAGCAAGGAAGGTTTTGTACAAATGACATTTATAATGAATGGCATGTTTCCCTACATCTTCCCGATGTCATTTTACTAATAATGTTTCTTCTGATGGAAGTCCCTGTGTCCATACACTCTCCTGCACTGATTTCCATTCCAGTAAACGTTGTGTATTTTCCACAAACCAAGTTCTTGTTGTTATTAAACTGAAAATACAATAATTTATATCCAGTTATCTTGGGCTTTCTCCCCAAAATGTATATATATATATATATATATATATATATATATATATATATATATATATATATATATATATATATATATATATATATATATATATATATATATATATTTTTTATTATTAACACATCGGCCGATTCCCACCAAGGCAGGGTGGCCCGAAAAAGAAAAACTTTCATCATCATTCACTCCATCACTGTCTTGCCAGAAGGGTGCTTTACACTACAGTTATAAAACTGCAACATTAACACCCCTCCTTCAGAGTGCCGGCACTGTACTTCCCATCTCCAGAACTATATATACATTGATACATCTTGACTCATCCCTTGCCATCTTGTGGATGCTGTCACTACTAATTCTGAGAGTAATCTTTCAGTGAAGTATCATTTATTAGAACATCAATAGCCCAAATGATGCGACGCCAGATACAGTTATTTATTTTAATTCGGGCTGAACGATTCCGTAGTTTTTATCTAGTCAAGACTGAGGCTATGCCCGTGTGGCCACTTGTCCAGTCAAGACTTATTCCCGTTCTCGACTCTTGTTTTATTCCCCTGACTGAGCTGACTAAAGCTATCTAGGGCAAAACCTGTACAATACCTGCACTCTGACCCTGCCTGCGACCTTGTTCCTTACTCAAGTGCTCCTCAACCTCCCAGGATGATGTGGTTGCCAGATTCCTCACGCATTCCTTACCAACTTACTCATGCCACCCACACTAACCTATCCAGCAGCAGTTAATTTGATGATCTCAGAGTTCACATCTCTTACTCCTGCAGTAACTGTGATCCACGTATTACGCTAAAGGATGAGCGAGAAACGGTACAAGGTTGAGGACAGCTAGGAAATGCATTCGTGAGACCTTGTGTGCATGATATGATGCTCATGGCATCATGGTGTCTCGTCTCGTCTTAGATGGCACTTGTGACCGTCTTGTTGGTCTGACCTTTAATAATTGGCGTTGTCTGGTGGACAGTTACTCTCTGTCTCCCTCCTTTCTTCTATTTCTTTCTTCTTCTGCTACTTCTCTCTCTCTCTCTCTCTCTCTCTCTCTCTCTCTCTCTCTCTCTCTCTCTCTCTCTCTCTCTCTCTCTCTCTCTCTCTCTCTCTCTCTCTCTCTCTCTCTCTCTCTCTCTCTCTGTCTAGACACAGAAAGTGACAGTTTGAGAGCAGTTCAGTTATTTTCAGATGATTACCCCCATCAATTTACACCCCTTCTGTTGTTGTATTTGTCTTGCACTTACATGCTCTAAATCCTCTTTATTTTTAATTATGTGATCTTCAGGGGTTAAACAAATATTTCCTGCTCATAAAAAATTTTTGATCCGGTTTCAGACTACCCCCTCCCCCTTGCAACATTTTCGTTATGCAGTTTTATTTATTTGTTCGTAATTTGATATTAGGGTACATGTGCAGGACAGGTGCGACCAGAGTGACACTGAGTGATGGCTTACAGACAGGTTTAACTAGAGTGACACTTTAAAACAAGCTGCTGTTTTTTGTGAAGTCAAAGTCTCCAGTATTTTCCTAATAATTAGCAGCAGTGGCACAGGTCTGCAGTTGTTACAGGTGTAAGAGAAGCTTTATTGCCTCGACTTTTCACTCTGCATAGAGCTTCATCAAGTCGATTGAGTTGATAAGTCTCTACACAGAGCTCAGACTTTGTATAGAGATTTGTACCTGTGTTTTTCTTGTCTCACAGCCCACCTTACCTAGCGAGTTAGATATCATGCTAACTGGCCATCACATCCATCCAGTCATCTTTAACTCCTCATTTTTGACCCAAAAGCTAATCGTGAAGGTTGGTTATTTTGGGGAAGAGGCAACGGAATGGTTTGCAAGTAAATCAGTTTTTTTATCGATCACTGGCAGCGATAGTCCTATCTTGCCAATTTACAGGTGGATTTGTGTCCTGGGTAAAAATCCGTAGAGTATCGTGACAAAAAACAAAGAAAGGTTTTGCAACCCTCTCCTGATACAAGCATTTTCTTTACGTGTCAACTTCCGACTTTTAGATGGTTCAGCGCTGGGCTGGTCCTTCCTGAGCGGCTTCTTTTTTTCGTTCTTGTTTTCCCCGGCAGTTGTCGGCGATCTGCTAGAG
This sequence comes from Cherax destructor, assembly GCA_009830355.1. Classification (NCBI taxonomy): domain Eukaryota; kingdom Metazoa; phylum Arthropoda; class Malacostraca; order Decapoda; family Parastacidae; genus Cherax; species Cherax destructor. The sequence goes on from WNWK01000270.1 coordinate 564,007, forward strand.
CGTTCTTTAGTTGCCAGGGAGAGTAGTGTCCTGGTCATCGCACTTCTTGTGCCTTGCTTCTGGAGGAACTCGAAGAGCAGCCACCTTCACATGGTGAGTTCTGGGTATTTTGGGTGACTGTTGGTAGATAGTCATGCAAAACAGTTGAGAGCTGCTCGCTGTGTATATGTTGTCGTCTGTGTATAGACAATGTAAAAACTTTTTGAGATGAAAGCTCATTGAATCCCATTCCACAGGTGTTGTGTGCTACCTATTATTATTAATATTATTTTTATTATTAACAATAATAATAACTTGCCTCTGAATTGGTAGTCGAGTTCATCGTAGGGTCTACTGTTGACATGGATGGTTAGGTGGCTGCTGAATCTTATAATTACATACATAGTAGATCTTTTTGAGCTGAGTGAAAGTCAAAGAGATCTGTGGATGGTTACCCCATCTCGTCCACACCCTCGCCAAGCTCTTCTACGTGATTTATCCCTACTGTTTTACCCTGGCCTTTGTTCATGTACAGCGGCTGGCAGGTGAATGTTAACCACGGGATCTTCAGGTTAGAGGTGACAAGTGTTCAGAGGAGACAGTGACGAAGTGGAGCCGTCAGAGCTGAAGTGGTTTAGGGAGGAGAGAGGGAGGTGATTTGCAGGTATTTCTCCTGAGCGAGACTAGAGGCCACTAGAGGTTTGTCCAGGTCTGTGTGTCTGTGACATGTTGACTTTCCACGTCTCCGCCTCTGAGCGTCAAGGCTTCCTTCGCGTCGCCTCCTTTAGTTTACTGACGTGTTTATGATGTTGACAGATGAAGGCAGTATCACCACAGTGCTCTCTCGTTCTTATTTTTTGCTCTTGCTCGCTGCTTGCTCGCTCTCTCTCTCTCTCTCTCTCTCTCTCTCTCTCTCTCTCTCTCTCTCTCTCTCTCTCTCTCTCTCTCTCTCTAGTGTTAGATCATAAATTCCTCAGTCACCCCTTGTATTCACTTTGTACCAATCAACTTGCCATGCCTCGCAAGAGCCTAAGATAACTCCCAGAGTTATCTTAGGTGATCCTGCCAAGGGCAACACAGTGGATCACCAACTGCACCAGACCTTGCATCTACTCAACTGCTATCGGCCTCAACTCACACATTGAGGAACCATAATTTGATTCCTGGACTAGTGGGAAAATGTTAGGCATGTTTCCTTACATTAGTTGCCCTTGTTCACCTATCAGTAAGTAGGTACCTGGGATGGGTCGCAACCTGAGGAAGAAGATTATACGACCACACTGGAAATAAGACAGTCTGATTGTATGGCTTTGTTTGGGGGGTTATCCTGGGTTACTAACCTTCTGCATTAATAATCCTAATAAAATTATCATCTTCCTCTCATAATGGATCATTCATTATGACAGAGCAGTTTTTCAAGTCTTGAAAAAATTTATATTGAAGTTTTTTGTCTATATACTAGTTTTGTCTACAGTGTAAGATGTCTGCTAGTTTGTCTACAGTGTAAGATGTCTGCTAGTTTGTCTACAGTGTAAGATGTCTGCCAGTTTGTCTACAGTGTAAGATGTCTGCTAGTTTGTCTACAGTGTAAGATGTTCATCGGTTTATCTACAGTGTACGTTATTTTTCTTACATTCTTGTTCACACTTGTTGCTACTGTTCATGTTGAACAGTCGCAACTCTGTATGTCAGTGGTATTGTTTGGTTTACAACAGAACATCCTGGGATCAATCCTGTGCGAGTTATAGAGAGCACAACTTTGTAGTTCCCACAGTCAATGGCCAGGATTCAAACAACTTTTATTGTACAGCAATAAAGGAATGGAACAGACTGCCTGCACATGTCAAAGCCAGTCATAGCATGAGCCAGTTCAAGAAGAGAGCCAAAAGGTACCTAATGAATGTAGCGGCAGAAAGGGAGGAGAATGATTTTTTTTTTTTTTAGCTAACATACATGTACATGTAAATAACTTTTTTTACCTTATTCCTTTTAATTATAGTATAATAACTAGTATCTACTACAGTGTATAATATTAAGGTATTAAATGGACCCCAATGGAAATAAGTCACTCTGTCTGACTTTTTGGGTTATCCTGGGTTTTCTACACATATGCTGCTATGTATGATGATCTATGTAACTGTATTTGTGTATACCTGAATAAACTTACTTACTTACTTGCGAGGAGGAGGGAGCGCTTATAGGCAAATCTGTCACCTACTGCCCCTGTTCACCCAGCAGTGCTCGACTGTCACCTGCTGTCCCTGTCTACCCAGCAGTTGGTCGACTGTCACCTACTGTCCCTGTCTACCTAGCAGTTGGTCGACTGTTGTGGGTTGCCTCCAAGAGAAGGCTAAGGACCCCAGTAGAAAGGAGCCAGACTGCTTGGATTTCTTGAGTTATCCTTCCCTCCACTCCCTTCCATAAGCCCTTTTTCCTAAGCCCCCTTCACTCCACACCCTTCCCTAAGCCTCATTCCCTCCATCCACCCCTTCCACCCACTCCCTTCTCTCCACACTCCTAGGGAGGAGTGAGGGGACTCTTGATCCAAGGAATTGAACCCGGCCTCCCCTTCCTTGGATCACACATGACTACAAAACCATTTTCCAAGGGGGGGGGGGGTGTCTGTATGCCCCTTAAGGGTAGATTTGAAAAGGAAATACTAGGGGAAAAAAGTAGGTCAAAATTGTACTATTCAGAATTTAGAAACAAAAATAGAATTGAATTGAATTTAGGACGAAATACAAAGAATTAAGAAAAGCCAATTAGGGAATGAATGAGTTATATGAGTGGAATGAGCAGTGGTTGAGGGTTATATGAGGAGAATGAGCAGTGGTTGAGGGTTATATGAGGGAATGAGCAGTGGTTGAGGGTTATATGAGGGGAATCAGCAGTGGTTGAGGGTTATATGAGGGAATCAGCAGTGGTTGAGGGATATATGAGGAGAATCAGCAGTGGTTGAGGGTTATATGAGGGAATGAGCAGTGGTTGAGGGTTATATGAGTAGGGGAATCAGCAGTGGTTGAGGGTTATATGAGGGGAATCAGCAGTGGTTGAGGGTTATATGAGGGGAATCAGCAGTGGTTGAGGGTTATATGAGGGGAATGAGCAGTGGTTGAGGGTTATATAAGTAGGGGAATCAGCAGTGGTTGAGGGTTATATGAGTAGGGGAATCAGCAGGGATTGAGGGTTATATGAGGAGGGGAATGAGCAGTGGTTAAGGGTTATATGAGGAGGGGAATGAGCAGTGGTTAAGGGTTATATGAGGAGGGGAATGAGCAGTGGTTAAGGGTTATATGAGGAGGGGAATGAGCAGTGGTTAAGGGTTATATGAGGAGGGGAATGAGCAGTGGTTAAGGGTTATATGAGGAGGGGAATGAACAGTGGTTGTGGAAAGGTAAATAAGTCGAAAAACACTAGGAGGCAAATTAATTTGCCAGTAAAAGTGATGCGGTGGGGGGTCTGGTGGTGGGTCAGGTGGTGGGTCAGGTATTGGGTCAGGTGGTGGGACAGGTGGTGGGTCAGGTGGTGGGTCTGGGTCAGGTGGTGGGTCAGGTGGTGGGTCAGGTGGTGGGTCAGGTGGTGGGTCAGGTGGTGGGTCAGGTGGTGGGTCTGGTGGTGGGTCTGGTGGTGGGTCTGGTAGTGGGAATATTTGAGAGACAGAATATTTTTAAGTTATAAACATAGATAAATATTTTCAGAGAACTTTATTATTATTATTATTATTATTATTAGTAGTAGTAGTAGTAGTAGTAGTAGTATTGTTGTTGTTGTTGTCATCGTTATTATTATTATTATTTATTATTATTATTATTATTATTATTATTATTATTATTATTATTATTATGGCATTCATCTCAAGGAGGGTTCTTCGATGCTTTTGTTCCAAGGAACTGGACCAGCGTTCCCATTTTATGAATGGAACGTGAACGCCTTCCACGTCCCCCCGAGGACACAAACGGAAATAAGTCACCTTGGCATTTTCTTGGGTTATCCTAGGTAATTTACACTACGTATGATAATTGTACTTATGTGTACCTGTACCTAAATAAACCTACTTACTGATTTAATTATCAAAGCAGTGATACTAAAGTGTATCAGTGGTGTGGGTGGCATCCTGGGAGGAGCAGTTGACCAAGGGAACTCTTCGGTAATTACTCTTTCTTAGTTAATAGCTCGTACTCTTCTTATCATTTTTCATTTGCTCTTCCTGGAAAGTCAGTCTCTCTCTCTCTCTCTCTCTCTCTCTCTCTCTCTCTCTCTCTCTCTCTCTCTCTCTCTCTCTCTCTCTCTGAAATGTGCTCGTTGGTCCCTCGTAAAGTCTCTTCAGCAAATTCTTTATAACTGTGACTCTGGAATGCAATTAGTGGTGGTTTTATTTAATGCTGATGTGTTGAGAAGAGGAGAGACGAGGGATGAAAGCCAGAGAGAGAGAGAGGGGGAGGAGAGAGAGTGTGTATTCAACAAAATTAGATACATTAACAATTATTTATGGAAATGATTGGAGGTGAATCTGTCAAGTACGTATATGACATTTTTTTTTAATTTTGGGAAACTGGATACATTAGCAGTGTGCTGCTGATAGTTACATAGAGGGAGAAAGAGCTAGAAAAGGGAGGGAGTGAGGAAATGAGGGGAGATGCAGGAGAAAGAATGAGTAGATCTGAGTGAGGATGCTGGGGGAAAGTGAGGCAGAGGGGGGGGAAAATGCAGTAAGAAGAAGGAAAGAATGTGGGAGGAGGATGAGGAGGAGGAAGAAAAATGGAGAATGAGATGGCTGGAGGGAGAAAAGTGTGGCCAGCTGTGTAAGGATCAGCAAAACACACACACACACACACACACATACACACACACACACACACACACACACACACACACGCCCCCGATGGCATGGTGGCTAGCGCTCTTGCTTCACGCACGGAGGGCCCGGGTTCAATTCCCGGCGGGGCCGAAACATTTAGAAGTGTTTCGTTACACACACACACACACATACATACAACAAGCCTAGTGTCTAATCGACATGTGCCTAGGACAAAATGGTAACTAACTAACATACACAGTGGGCGCCGGTGACGAGCGGTGTACCGCAGGGGTCAGTCCTAGGACCAGTGCTATTCTTGGTATATGTGAATGACATGACGGACGGGATAGACTCAGAAGTGTCTCTGTTCGCAGATGATGTGAAATTAATGAGGAAAATCACATCGGATGAAGACCAAGCAGGACTTCAAAGAGACCTGGACAAGCTTGACATCTGGTCTAGCAACTGGCTTCTCGAATTTAACCCCACTAAATGCAAAGTCATGAAGATCGGAGAAGGGCAAAGAAGACCGCTGACAGAGTACAGGCTAGGTGGACAAAGGCTACAAACCTCATCAAAGGAGAAAGATCTTGGGGTGAGTATAACGCCAAAAACGTCTCAGGAAACACACATCAACCAGATAACCGCGGCAGCATATGGGCGACTGGCAAACCTAAGATTAGCGTTCCGCTACCTTAACAAGGAATCGTTCAAGACACTGTACACCGTGTACGTCAGGCCCATACTAGAGTATGCAGCACCAGTCTGGAACCCACACCTGGTCAAGCACGTAAAGAAATTAGAGAAAGTGCAAAGGTTTGCGACAAGGCTAGTTCCACAGCTCAGGGGAATGCCATATGAAGAAAGGTTGAGGGAAATAGGACTAACAACACTGGAGGACAGAAGGGTTAGAGGAGACATGATAACGACATACAAAATACTGCAGGGAATCGACAAGGTAGACAGTGACAGGATGTTCCAGAGAGGGAATACAGAAACAAGGGGACACAACTGGAAGCTGAAGACTCAGATGAGTCAAAGGGATGTTAGGAAGCACTTCTTCAGCCATAGAGTAGTTAGGAAGTGGAATAGTCTAGCGAACGATACAGTGGAGGCGGGAACCATACATAGTTTTAAGACAAGGTATGATAAAGCTCATGGAGCAGGGAGAGCAGAGACCCAGTAGCGGACAGCGAAGAGGCGGGGCCAGGAGCTGAGTCTCGACCCCTGCAACCACAATTAGGTGAGTACAATTAGGTGAGTACACACACACACACACTCATGGCGCAGGGAGAGTGACCTAGTAGCGGCCAGTGAAGAGGCGGGGCCAGGAGCTATGACTCGACCCCTGCAACCACAACTAGGTGAGCACACACACACACACACACACACATTGTTTTTCTCAAAATGTTTAGCCTATACATAGACGTAACACCACAATAACGATGATGATGTTGCTGATAATGATGATATTGGTAACAATGATAATATTCATGATATTGCTCATAATAACAACAGTATTATTATGATAACGATTTCTGCTGATAATACTTGATAATGACGATAGAGAATATAATGTTGACGTCACTAATCATAATAATGAAGCGTATGATAGAAAGTTGACTATATTATTATTATTATTATTATTATTATTATTATTATTATTATTATTATTATTATTATTATTATTATATTAAAAAAGCGCTAATCCCGTATGGTTGAATGAGAGTGTTGCATGGGTGATATTGCAACCTTGCTTCTGGATTATTGGAGGGGGCTCTAACCCCCGTTGGGGGTTATACAGCGCCTGGGGGGAATGGAAGGGATTCAGGCTCCATCCAGGGACTTGAAACCCATGTTCATTTCCTTAGATCCTTTTCACTACGAGAGAAACCTTCCTTCTGAGGCAACACAGACTGATGCTACATACGCTATTTTCTCTGTATTTTATTTTCCGAGACTTGGACCATGGTGGAAATCAGTCACATTGTTTGACTCCTTTAAGATGCTAGTGGCTCACTTGGTAGCGGCCTCAGTTGGCACATGAAAGGACAGGTGCTCTATTCTCCGTCGAGTAGAAACGTTTGGGTACGTTTCCTTGCTGACTTAGCAATAAGTTAGTTACCTGGGTGCTCGGCGACTGGTGTAGGTCGCATCCTGGGGCAGAGGATTAAAAAGAACCCCAGTGGAAGTAAGACATCCTGATTTTATTAGATTATCCTGGGTTATTAACCCTCCGGGTTAATAATTCCTAACGAAATTTTCTTCTAATTCTTCTTCTTCTTCTTCTTCTTCTCATTCTTCTAATTTAAATCTACATAATGCATTTTTCTGTGTCTATAACATATGTAAGCTCTCAGATCCTTTGCAAAATAAATATTGGTATGTTATGCACACAAAACCTAAATACAAACTTATTTCTGCCTAGTATTTTGTGTTAAGGTAAACCAACGAGGCTGGTAAGCACAAGATATATACACCGAGAGGTGTATATATATATATATATATATATATATATACACCGAGAGGTGTATATCTCTCAGGAGAATAAAATGTTTGTGAGTTATTTATCACAATGCATGCTTGTAATAATTCAAAATGTTTCTCGGGGCCTCGAAATTTGGTTAGTCAGTTGTTGGTCCGAGATCCTACCTCGATTTTGTTTTATAGCGCAGCCTACAGGATTCACCCCTTTTTTTAGTGACTAGTGACTACTAATACTATTAATACTACTGCTCCTGCTACTAGTACAACTATATCAACAATGACTACTACTTAGCTGCTACTACAACTACTCTTGTTGCTTCTTTGCAACTACAGCAGCAAATATAACAACTACAGCAACAATAACTACTACTACATATACCGATCATTCTGAGTAGCTTATCATCAGGGTGACACTTCTCATCAGGGTGGCACTTATCAGCAGGGTGGCACTTCTCATCAGGGTGGCACTTTTCATCAGGGTGGCACTTCTCATCAGGGTGGCACTTCTCATCAGGGTGGCACTTCTCATCAGGGTGGCACTTCTCATCAGGGTGGCACTTCTCATCAGGGTGGCACTTCTCATCAGGGTGGCCACTACAGCACAAAATCTATTCACAACCACATTGCCTAGATTGGCCTTGCATTGGCTCACTGTAGAACTTTAAGTTATAAGTAGCTATTTTAAGTCCCCTATAACAGGGGGACTTTCTATAAAGTATGTCACAAATATCATTTTCCGAACAACTGTAAACCATTTTTTGGAGTTTATCGTTTATCATATCCAAGTAATTCTTAATGAACTGGATTACATTAGTGCCCACTGCAGCTCCTAAACTCTGCATAATGAAATTTAACCACATTTATGTTACACCTCTTACTAGGGAGTTTCCTGCAGTTCAGTGTTATTGTGTAATTTTGCCCTTGGGGTAGTTCTTCGTGTCTGTGTCTCCCAACTTCGTTTAGTTTCTTAAAAGTTTGCTTGAGATGCTCTCGTAATCTCTTCGTAAATGTGAAAAAGACCGAGTGTTTTCAGTCTGTCTTCGTACGGTTTCTTCCGTAATGAAGTTGAGTTTTGCTACCCCCCGCTGAGCGCCCTCTCCCGTATAGTTCATTTAATCTGATATCATAATTACGTACCCCCATACCCATCCTGTGGGCGGTAGTTAAATTATTACAAAGGGGTTACACGCAACTGGTGCCCCATCCAGCTTATCTTTGTTTTTTTACATACAATTTGTAGAACAAAACTGAATAAATTAGGGTTTTATTGTCTCTGCTCGCAGTTAGACATCGTTACGAAGACTTTAAGTTATTATGATTCTAGGTTAGCGGGTTTTCGTAAACTTTGTATTCATGTTTTACATTTTCTTACCTAGAATACATTACTAGTAACATGTCCACGTTGAATTTCATTTTCCACATTTCCGACCACTTCGCTAGACTATCCAGGTCCCTTGAGGTCACAGACGCTGTATTTACCCCAATTTAGAATTATCCATACTCGAACTTGAGAGAGAGAGAGAGAGAGAGAGAGAGAGAGAGAGAGAGAGAGAGAGAGAGAGAGAGAGAGAGAGAGAGAGAGAGAGAGAGAGAGAGGGAGAGAGAGGAGAATTGAAGAGAGAGATAAAAGAGTGTGGTGTAGTCATCAGCCGCCCACGGACTGGGGCGGGAATGCGGCCATGAGTCTGTTAGATCACTCACCCGCTGCTTCACCCGATGATCCTCTCCACCCACCCATCACCCACCCTCCACCCACCTTGTCACACACACTTACACACATCATTTCCTCCACTTATCCCCTCCTTTCACGTGATTTTATTCCCCGCTACCTCCGTCACAGATCAGGGCCACCGGGAGGCCAGATCACCACCCCCAGTGACCCAACCTCACTCAATATATATATATATAGCCGAGAACTGAGTTCTGTGTGACCTATGTTACCTTTTTTTTCGTTTCTTTGGTATGTATTTACCTTTTGTTATTCCTGCTCATGAGTGGGAAATGAAGGAGACCAGGTCAAGGTCATTCCAACGACCTTCAGATTGGCTGCTGGATACCGTTAAGGGTGTGAGTCACACTCTCTTGTCTCACCGGGTGTGTGCACCTCATTGTGTCTGCGGGTGGCGTTGATCTCTAGCTCTTGTACTTCGATTATAATAATAATATAATAATAATCTTTATATCTACAAGTACATAAAGTATAGAAGCTTAGCTGACATCAATCACATACTATTATATAGAAAGCCCCTTGTTATGCAGAGCATTTCGGGCAAATGAGGGTAATTTTGTCCCCAAGATGCGACCCTCACCGGTCGACTGACACCCAGGTACCTATTTTACTGATAGGTGAACAGAGACAGCAGGTATCTTAAGAAAACACATCCTAATGTTTCCACCCGTATCGGGGATCGAATCAGACCTCAATACGTGAGATGAGTACGCTAGCAATCGAGCTAGAGAATCAGTGAAGTTCACCCTAGCCTTAGTATTTCTTATGGAAGTTGAGTTTCATCTCCTGGGCCACATTTCTAAAGCTATTTTTATTTGTATCTTTATTTACTACAAGTACATGTACATGGTATACAGGCCTAGCTGACATCAATGACACACTATATAGAAAGCCCCTTGTTATGCTGAGCATTTCGGGCAAATTAGGTCAGTGTTCCAGGATGCGACCCACACCAGTCGACTAACACCCAGGTACCCATTTTACTGATGGGTGAACATAGACAACCGGTGTAAGGAAACACGTCTGATGTTTCCACCCCTTCACCGGGAATCGAACCCGGACCCTCACCGTGTGAAGCGAGAGCTTTTGCCACCAGGCCACGGGGCCTCTTATTTACCTTGTTACGTAAATAAATAAGTTTACATTTAAGCATTACATCCTTAATATACAAAAAAATTATAGAACACATAAAAAAATAATTATTTATAATTATTTAAAATTGTGTATAATTATGAGCTCTGAGTTACATAAAATTATGTATAATTAGGCGTTCTTAGAGATGATTTGAGGATTATTATATCAAATTTCGCTTTTGAGGGCACGTATATTTTACTGACCCAATTTATTTAATGCTTTATGTACATTGAACTTAGTGGTCCAAGTCGGACCGAAACGTCGTCATACGTTTCTCTCACCTACGTGTGGGTTATTTGTGTATTGTTCCAGTCACAGTATTGTGCATATTTATTCTTTAAGATAACCTAGTAAAGTCAAGCGGTGTGACATATTTAATTCGAGGTCCCCGTGTCCATTGTCGTGCCTGTGGAGGCGTTTTTTTCGTCAGGAAAGAAGACAAACGTTTCCTGACACTGGTCTTGGTTTTTTTTTTCGTCAGGAAAGAAGACAAACGTTTCCTGACACTGGTCTTGGTGTTTTGTCAGGAAAGAAGACAAGCTTTTCCTGACACGGATCTTGGTCTGTTGTGGTGTTTTATTTGTCAGGAAAGAAGACAAGCATTTCTTGACATAGAGTCTTATCTGGAATTTACCTGGAGAGGGTTTCAGGGGTCAATGCCCCTGCGGCCCGGTCTGAGACCAGGCCTCGTGGTGGATCAGGGTCTGATCAACCAGGATGTTACTGCTGGTCTTAAGTCTGTTATAGTGTTTTATTCATCAGGAAACAAGACAAGCGTTTCCTGACACGGGTCTTAATACCCGGGTATTAATAACTGGAATGAGAACAGAGAAATGATCGTTGTTTGTGATACCGTTTATTACCGTCCTATCGATGTAGCACTATGAACAAGGATCAGATAGAGTAATATATTTGTGAGTGTGAGTTTGGGGATCTGAATATGTTGGCCAGTGTTCAAAATGTATTGAAGTAGTCACAGTGTGACCCCTCCCCAGTCAATAATAATTATAATTTTTATTTGTACAAGTACATGTACAAGATATACAGACCTACCTGACATCAGTGACATACTACTACTGTATAGAAAGTCCCTTGTTATGCAGAGCATTTAGGGTATATTAGGTCAGTTTTGGCCCTAGGATGAGACCCACGCCAGTCGATTAACACACAGGTACCTATTTTACTGATAGGTGAACATGGACAGCAGGTGTCTTAAGGAAACACGGGGATGAACCCCAAACCTCAGTGTGTGAGCCAAGTGCCCTGGCCATCGAGCTACGAGACAATAAGAGTTCAAATCGCCTATTAACAGGAGCGGCGTACGTAATTAAACCTTAAATATCAGTTAAAGATAAGGGGCATGAGGGAGAGAGGTGCAAAGAACAGACCGTGTACCACTTTTCTAAATAGTTAATGGCTGAGGTGTGAGGTGCGAATGGAAATTTAAGAATTCGGAAAAATTATTACGTACTAGATGTGCATTGTCACTGTATGATGCAGCAGGACATAGGTAAAGTAACTGTAAAAGATAATAGGAAGTCCCTCACAGTTCAGCTTCTTGTTAACAAACATGGGGAAAACTGGGTAATCAACGTTTGAAGTTTTTCCCGATTTACACGTCCCTCTATCCCCGTCCTGCATTATCTTATCTTCCATTGTAATATTGACATTACTGCTTACCATTGATACAACGGTATACAGTGGTAGGAGGCTGCTATGGCTTAGTGTAGGTGGTAGGCTCCATATGGGATGGTAGAGGCAAGTTCAGAAGGGATTTATGAGATTGTTTGATAATGGTAGAATTAAGGTTTGTAGTAGTTAAGAGCGTATAAGCTGTGAAGCAGTGAGAATCAAAAGTCCAGGTATTAATATTGTTGTTATTGTTATTATAATAAAAAAACCAAGTTCTAAACCCACAAGGGATTGGTTATTATTATTATGACAATTCATGGGGAATGCTAAACACATCACGGTTATACAGAGCTCAGTATCACAAAGTGCTTGGGGAAATGGAAGACAATCATTATAATAATATTCGTGGGGGAGCACTAAACCCATAGGGGTCATACAATGCCTTGGGAACTGAAAGGCAAGGCATTCAGACTATTCAAGTAATTGGGTCACAGGTTCAGTTCCTTAGACCAAGAGCCCTTCACCAGTATCAAGGAATCTCCCATGGGTTCAAAAGTACGAGATTGGGTGTTGATGAAGGCCCTGTATTTTAGGAGTCAAAGTTAAATCACTTGGCACGTTCGTGCATTTTGATTTAATTGAAGATCTTGTACGTTTTCCTTGCTTGCCATGAGATTTGTCTAGGTCCACTTCTGGATTTCTCTTCTATAAATACCGATAATGTTTCCAGTTTCTGAAGTTCATGTGGTGCAAGAAGTGCGAGAGGAAAATAGAGGCGTGGATGGGGTGGAGATATTGGGAGTTGCCATGAGGTGAACAGTCTTTCACCCTTGAAAAAATAATGTGATAAAGGTTTTGGTGATGTACACTGAGGGACTGATCACCTCATGTTTACCTCTTCATTTTTTACACATCAGTTTTACATGCTAAGTGTTATCATACCTCAGCTCATTTCAAAGCCCAGCCCTATCTAAGGTATACTACCACCCCCCAGGTTGCTACCCACAACAGTCAATTAACACCCAGGTACGTACTAACTGCTAGGTGAACAGGAGCACTAGGTGTAAGGAAACATGGCCAACGTTTCTACCCTATTGTCTACAATATTGAAGTCGCCTCTGTATTCAACCGGTGAAGCCAGCTGAACAGGTAAAACGTATACTATACCCAAGTGTTGCACATACGTCTTGCTCATCCATAAATTTGAGATCACTTGGGTATATTTCAGGATTCATCGTTTTTTTTTTCAACAAGTCGGCCGTCTCCCACTGAGGCAGGGTGACCCAAAAAGAAAGAAAATCCCCAAAAAGAAAATACTTTCATCATCATTCAACACTTTCACTTCATTCATACATAATCACTGTCTTTGCAGAGGCACTCAGATATGACAGCTGAGAATAAGTCCCTCCTAACTGTCACTATCCCAGTGTTTGTAATCAATAATTATTACTTTCGAGGGGAGCACTAAACCTGTAAGTTTTGTGCTGCACATAGGTGACTGGAAGGCAATCAGGTTCAATCCAAGGAAGGCAATTATTATTATAATCAAAACCAAGTGCTAAATCCACCAGGGTCATACAGCACTGCTCAAGGAAGGCAAGATTAGGTCCAGTTCCTTGTATCAAGCACTCCTCACTGGCATCAAGGGTGGTTGTAGTGAATATTAGTTTTGTCCTGTAACATCATTTAAAACGACCCCCTCTCCCCTTGAAAGTGGTAGTGAAAATGCTAAACACATAAGTCATGCAGCACCAAGTTATGAGGTTTGATTCAAGGAGGTACCCCTCAATCTTAAACTGTAATGGTTACAGGTGGCCAAGTTCATCCTAATCCAGATTATTACATTCACAAAAATCTTTGAACTCCACTTAGCCAAGTACAAAACAAATGACAGACTACATGCCATAACAAGCTGTCAATGGAGATATGACCTAAATATAATGTAGAAAGGGTAGTGTGTATGTACGTACAAAATTATTATATTTTTATGGGGGAAACATTAAACCCTTGGGGTCATATAGTGTCTGCAAAGTGAGGACTCTGATGTAATCAAGTTTAATTGAAGAAGAGGGTAGCTCCTTGTATACTGTATATTTATATACAGTGGGAGGGTGCTAAACCCATAGGCATCACATAACACCTTGGAGAATGGGAAGAAGTCAGATTCATTCCAAAGGGAGGGCAACTCTAATTCTTTAGATCAAGCTCTTCAATTGCGGAACATTTTGTCTGCTAGTCGCAAAGGTAAAAACCTTTCAATGATATGGATTTCTTACTTACTAATATGGAACATTGTTTTTATACCATGGATTAATTATTCAACAATAAAATATCTAGCACAGCCTCTTCCTAAAGCTGCTGAATAATTAATGATCTTCTACATTTATGAAAGACAATTACAGTGGACTCCCGGATTTCGTCAATAATTCTTTCCGTTACTGAACGAATTTGTTCCCATAAGGACGAATGTAAATTAGATTAGTCCATTTCAGACCTCCAAAAATACACTTACAATTGCACTTACATAATTGTTCGAGTTGGGAGCAGTACGAAATCCGGGGGTCCACTGTATAACTTCTTTATAAAGGAAATTAATACGACCATTAGAAAACGAAAATATTCATAACATAATGGCAATAGAGTATTTGATACACGAAGTGGTAGGAACATATCCTGTAAATATTAGTGTTAACAGGAAAATCATCAGATTGCATAATAAAACTTCAAATTTGTGAAGAAATGATTGCTGTATACGAGATATACGTATACTGTATTAATTTAACATGCATTTTATTCTACAAATGACAAGTAAGTGTTTTATTATACTGTATCAAAAACATAAAGGCTGAAAAAGTGAAACTTGCATTGGAAAAGTATTGCAAGATTTTTGAATAACATTCTTTCATGTCATTGATTCCACACAGTGCTCTATAGGCGAGCAAGGGAAAGGCAAGTTAATTTAAAACAAATGTTTTCAGAGAAAGCATTACTCTTATAATTCATTTTCCCATTTGTTTCATTATCATCTGCTGCATCTGCTGCTGAAGCTTACCAATGCTTTCTCGTTTGGCATCTGCATCCTTTTCTAATTTGTCCATTGTATTGTCGTGGCGTTTACTGAAAAATAATTGTCATATACGTATTAGAAGCTATGAATATAACTGAAAACAATAAGGCTTTTATAACTTTTATCTGCATGCATAAGTTAAAAGGTAACTGATGGCAAAAGCCCACAAGTAGAAATAAATAAAACTTTTAATATACTAGTACAATGTTTCACCTAAGGCTGGGTTTCAACAAGTACTATACAGGAATAAGCATAAATGTTTTATTAAAAAGATTATTTGCTATCAGTGTTTTTATAGTTGAAAGTTTAGGTTCATCATACAGTGATAACTAACGTAAGATTAAATTATATTTAATGTACATGTATGTGATATGTTAATCAGAACTAAAAATTTATGAACAAAAATTCTTTATATACATTAGAATTAAATTTCATGTAAAGTTTAGTACATATCAAATATTTACATTTCTTGTGTGATGTATTCAACTCTCTTGTTGACATTCTGTCGAGCCTCTTCTAAATCTTGGCGAATGAGGGCTGGCCCAATCAACTTGAAGACCACACTTTCATCATCTATCAAATCCAGTTCCTGTAAGGAAGTTCACTAAGTTCATATAATAAATAACATTTACTTGTAATGCACTCTCAAATTTAAATTAATATACAGTGGTCCCTCGGTTTTCGTCAAAAATTTGTTCCAGAATGCTGCTCAAGTGCCATTACCGAACGAATTTACTTCCTTAAGAAATAATGTCACGTAGGTTAGTCTATTTCAGACCCCCAAAAATACACTTGCAACAGCACTTATGAAAATACACTTACATAAATGTTCGAGTTTGGAGATGCACGAAAACCGAGGGTCCACTGTACAGTGGACCCCCGAGTTTCGGTCACCTCGGAAATCGTAAAATTATGTAAGTATAATATTGTAAGTGCTTTTGTAAGTGTATTTTTGAGGGTCTGAAATGGACTAACCTACTTGACATTATTCCTTAAGGGAGTAAATTTGTTCGGTAATGGCACTTGAGCAGCCTTCTGGAATGAATTATGACCAAAACTCAGGGGTCCACTGTAGTATCTTTAAATAAAGATACAGTATTTTCTAACAACTTTAGCTTAGGAATGACAGCATGAAATAATACATTATGTACATATCATTACTACATAACTTGTGACAAACTGGTAAGCAGCCTTTAAGGATTTTACATATTTTTTTTTAATTTTATTCCATTCATAATTTTATGAATAGAATAAAATTTAGATCATTGAGACTACTACAGTAACTATTGAACATTTAACTATGTGGAACAGTTTCTCAATTGGTGAGATTCCACTGTCTATCATTTTTGTACACAGCCAACATTTCCCTGCAATAAAGAAACAGGAAACAGACAGAAGCACCTCTTTTCTATCATCACTAAAGGCTTTGTGCCTCTTCATCCTAGACAAATATACAATCGGGTAACAGTGACATTACCTTATTCTCATCTACCAAGAAGCACAGTGAATTAGAATTTATACACTGACAGTATCATAATAATAATATTCGTGAACGGTGCTAATTTTGCAAGGATCATTCACTGGTCCACAGAGATGAGGGAGAGCACATCAAAAGAAATCCAAGAAGCAGAAATAAAATACAAGGCATAATTAGGTGGGAAGATGATGAAGCACAACACTCAAAGTTGGTGTAATTTAAACTGAACTGGCATTAAATGTATTGCCTTAAGAGAGGAATACTGACAAAAGACTGAACTGACATTAAATGTGTTGCCTTCAGAGAAGAATACTGACAAAGTAAATATAAGAACTTTGAAGAAGAAATAGTAAATATGGCCCCTTGTAAACATAGTAAACCATGAAATAAAAAAAAGACAATGACCAGTGAAAGAATGTATGAGGAATCTGCAAGTTTGTGGATGAAACACACGACTTGAGGCCTCAGCAAAAGACAGCCATTTTATGTTGACTATGCAACAAAGTTAGCATTGACAGTTTGCAATGCAGTGAGATGGGCATATAAATATGTGGGGAAAATACTAGCTGACTGGTGAAATTACCTTTGAAAGACATGATTAGAAAAAAGAAGCACACCTTATCTCAGCAAAGGCTTTAGGCGCTATCAGTAAGCACAGTAGTAGCACCAGAGGAATGGAAATCATTCATAATCACCAAATAAAAAAATTAAGCAGATGAGCAAATTTGGAAATCAATAATGTACACAAACTAATAAAAATCCAATTATAAATGAGGTTTACAGGCCTGAAGTTCAAGACATGTAAAGATAATGGGTTTCCACAAGTTTTTAGAAGACATTCTCCCCACCCAAAGGCAATTATGGCAATTAAAATCAACAGAAAGGTTTCCAGTAAGGACAAAACTAGGGCCCATTAACTGTCAAAAGACCAGAATCAAGGAGAAAGGTGTAAGGACCATTTATTGAGATAACTCCAAGCAACATACTTTGAACCAATGTCTGGTGTGAATATTTTGTAAAGAACATGTTACACAAATGCAATGTATGAGGTATCTGAGTACAGATCAACAAACTGCAAACAAAAGATAACAGAACATTAAAAGTTTATCAACTAAAAGAGGATCAGAAAAGTGAGAAACTGGTGGCAAAAGACAAGATATAACAAGGGTCTTTATTATGAAAAATATACAACCCCTAAGAGACACTGATAAGGTACTTGTGGAAGGAATAACCAAGGGGAGGGAAGGGATTATTATACTTATAGAAAGTGTTAAACCTGTATAGGTCATTCAGCATTACACAGAAAAAGGCAAAGATAACAGAGCTTGTCAAAACACTTTTCAAGACATGTTTGTTATTTAGGTTGAGAACTTAGCCTCGAACCCAGTGAAGCTCCATTCCTGAAAAAAAACATGAAATTTCAGGAAGATGCAAGATACTTTATACTGGCCAAGAGGCGAACAAAATATTGTAGATGTGATTCTGATTTGTTGCCAGACAAAAAAGAGATACACCTACTTAGAAAGGGACCAAGATAGGATTTTTGAACAAATTTTGCTCCTCCCACTTAATATTTTGTGTAAAGAAAAATAGTAGCATGGACAGTCTGGTGTGGGTGGTGTGAATAATGTGCATGGTAGGAGACTCATTGAGAAAGAGAGAACAGTCAAGGGGATTATGATAGTTACCAAAGGGAATGCAATGTGTTCATCTCTAACAAAGAGCAGTATACCTGTACTGGGTACCCCCGTGGTTTGTACGAGGTCTTTGTTGTATGATTAATTTAAATGCAATAAGTAACAGTCCTAATGGTTTTGTAGAGTATTTCAATCTCAACTGCTTGACATGTAATACTTTTTTAGTTCAACAATTTTATTTACTGAATAAGAACCAGAAATTTACTTCTTACTATTTTTCATTTATATCAACTAAAAACTCACAAAAAAAGGGAAAATAATAAGTCCTACCCTAACAGTCTTAGCTCTAAATTGTTTTCCACATTTAAAGCAGGAGGCATTTCCTACATCATGTATGTACAATAAACCCTTAAATCGAGGGTTTATTGAATATCTACTCTACATTCTTTTCTCACCTCTTGAACTACTTTATTTTCATTTAGCTGTCCATCAAGCTGAGACCTCAAGCTGGTAGTTTTTGATAAATCTGAAAAGATATATAGGTGTTATTTATATGATACGAAGAAAATGCAGGTTTGTAACCTGAAAAGATATATGTATGGTGTTATTTATATGATGCAAGGAAAATGCAGGTTTGTATGACAATCAGGAATTTAAAGTGGTATTAATTTCACTGAACTTTCCAGTTCAATAAATAATGAAGAATTACGTAACGTGCAACACCTGAGTATCTTATATAAAGACGCTTCATAAACCAGTAGCTTTTACAATTAAACAGAAATGATACATGAAGACACTGGAAGATTAGGTATATAACCAATACCTCAGCCTAGAAGCTGGTATTTAATAATAATACTAGTAATAACAATAATAACTGTTTATTTCTACAAAGTATATGATACAACTGATACAGACCTAACTGACATTACTGGTATACTTTATAGAAAGCCTGCTTGGTTGCAGCACACTCGCCTCACACACTGATTGCCCATGGTTCAATACCCGGCATGGGTGGAAAAGTTGGTCATGTTTCCTTATACCTGCTGTCCCTGTTCACCTAAAAGTAAGTAGGTATCTGAGTACTAGTCGACTGGTGTGGGTCACATCCTGGGGAGACAAGATTAAAAAAACCCAATGGAAATATAAGACAGACCTCGATGATACACTGATTTTCTTGAGTTATCCTAGGTAGCTAACCTTCCCGGATTATAAGTCTGAACATATCTTTTCTTATTTTATGCAGAGCATTTCAGGCAACCTAAGTTAATCTTGTCCCCTAGGATGTGGCAATTGTTGGCTAACACCCCGGTACCTACTTACTGCTAGGTGAACAGGGGCAGCAGAGGTAAGGAAACATGCCCAAAGTTTCCACCCATGTCGGAATCAATCTCAGACCTTCAGTGTGTGAGCCGAGAATGCTACCAACCAAGCACCTTAGTAAGTTTATTTAGGTACAGCTACACAAATTACCTAGGAAAACCCAAGAAGAGTCAAAGTTAGTAAAACATCCTCAAGATACCCAGGTGTTGCATATCTGTCTAATTCCTCATCATTACTGATGTACATGTACTTGTAGAAATAAAGATTATTATTATTATTATTATTATTATAATTCATTGATGTTATTTCCAGATACATATTCTAACTTTTTGACTTTATAAACTAGGCCTATCTGTACTACTTTTTTCAGTCATATGTCTTGTCAATAAAATCTGGCATGCTTTTTGTAAATTTTTGGTATGCATTTTGTAAATTATTATAATCAGTAGGAAGAGCTAAACCCATAGGGGTCACATAACGCCTGGGAATGAGAAGACAGTTCCACTTCCCCGGATCAAGACTCCCTCACCGGCATCAAGGTGATACTATTTGTAAAAAAAAAGTCTGAAAATTGAACCAAGAGTTTAAGTAAGTTTATTTAAATACAGGCACACATAAATACTGTTACACAAATTATCATGCATAGTAACATATGTGTAAATTACCCAGAATAACCCTAAAAAATATCGAAGTGACTTAAAAATCAGACACACGGGTTACATGATCTCTCCCTCCCTCCCCCCCTCACACTACTTGATGAACATTGAACTCTGGCAGCCAGAAACACACCCAGGACATACACATATACCTTTCTGGATCTTTTTATAGGTCTCCACCTCCTCTTCGAGTTTCTTTTGCAGCATCTCGGGTCCCATGATGACTTGCCCACTGTGTTGTGATGCGCACTACCACACTAATACATTTTCCTAATAAGAACAATTACAAAAAACAATATAACTCGCTTTTGTCACACCTGGTTCTCTTAAAATAAATAGCAGTGATAAGAGGTGGTTTTTGTAGTTATTACGACGTGTTTTAAATATGGATTTTGAGAGATATTTTAATGTAAGGAGTAAAATAAAATTTGTTATTGTCACACCTTGTTCCCACAAAATAAATTGGATTGGTAATAAATGGTTTTCATAATAAATACGACATATGTTGGATGTGACTTTGAAAAGTGTTATAATTTGAGGAGCTCAATACTAATGCAAAATCTAAAGGATGTATATAATTTCAGGCAAACTTGACATATTTCGCATACTCTGTCGTATTTATATTATACTTTCAGGTAAGGTGTGTCAATTAATTATACAATGATTCGAGCTTTAACTCAATGTCAATTATAATTAAAATTATATAAATCCATATACAACTTCATTTTTCTGTAGCCCCTTTATTTTTACATACATAAAAATATTTTTTAAACGATGCCGTATAAAAATTCATGAAAATTCTGTTGTTGTTGTTTTTTTTTTTTTGTCATTTATACTTCTCATAATATTCTTTTGTATATATAATCTGTGAGGACAGGTTATATACGTGGTTGCCATGGTAACATCACTCCTCCAGTGTAAACAAAACTGGTGTCAAGGGAGGCTGTCAACACCAAATAACTGACAACCTTGACAACACTTGACGACAGTCATCACCAGGAGAAGAAACTTCAAGGTGAAGTGCATATATCATGAAGAACACCGTCTACTAATATTATTGTTATAAATAAGACATGTGGAACGCCTGGGTATCTTCATCTCCTCAAGGGAGGTGCCTTGATGCTCTTGATCCAAGAAACTAGACTTTGCCTCCCCTTCCTTGGATCGAACCTGGATGCCTCCCGTTTCCCAGGCGCTGTATGGCTCTCATAGGTTTAATTTTTCCCCGTGAAAATTAAAAAATGTGGGTATCTTTATTTCATATATAGACGCTTCACCTAGTGGCGTTTTTTCAACACATCTAACTTAACACTAATCTAACTTAACACTAATCTAACTTAACACTAATCTAACTTAACACTAATCTAACTTAACACTAATCTAACTTAACACTAATCTAACTTAACACTAATCTAACTTAACACTAATCTAACTTAACACTAATCTAACTTAACACTAATCTAACTTAACACTAATCTAACTTAACACTAATCTAACTTAACACTAATCTAACTTAACACTAATCTAACTTAACACTAATCTAACTTAACACTAATCTAACTTAACACTAATCTAACTTAACACTAATCTAACTTAACACTAATCTAACTTAACACTAATCTAACTTAACACTAATCTAACTTAACACTAATCTAACTTAACACTAATCTTAATTAACCTATAAATTGGCTGCTACTTGACTGCCATATGAATAGTCTTTAATAACCTTTAGCAGGGAGAGAGCGGACCCAGTAGCGACCAGCGAAGAGGCGGGGCCAGGAGCTGTGACTCAACCCTTGCAACCACAGATAGGTGAGTACTGCTCATTCCAGTTGCCAGGAAAGTAGACACTGCCATTAGATATACTGGTGACATCTTTTTTCCACTTACATTTGGTGGACACCCAACGTTGTCCTTGAACTGTCCATTCTCTTAGGTAAAGGGATACAAGTGCAGCTAATGTGACATTTTACTGTGGCAGTGTTTCACTCTCCAGGAGCTTTGTCAAGCCATTACAGCCGTAACGGTTTGACAAAGCTCCTGTAGAGTGAAACATTGCTACAGTAAAATGTCACATTATAGTTGTATTTGTGTCCTTTTACCAAAGTATTGTCGGTAATTCTACCAACATTAATACACTTTCCATTCTTTTGACCCAGGTGTTATTCTGAACTGACAGTTGACTTGCTTTGACTACATGTCCTGTTTAGCATGCTGTCAGAGAGCATGCTGTCAGAGAGCATGCTGTCAGAGAGCATGCTGTCAGAGAGCATGCTGTCAGAGAGCATGCTGTCAGAGAGCATGCTGTCAGAGAGCATGCTGTCAGAGAGCATGCTGTCAGAGAGCAAGCTGCCTTCATTTTTGACCCTCCTCTTTGGCAGCTTCACTACTAATGCAGATTCCCCGCCTATGATTTTTAATTAAAACATGTTTTACAATTGACCTTATGTCATTTTGCCTTTATGCTCATCCTCGACATTTCTGATTTTTTCACTGTACTGTTCGTTTATCCTTTGCCATGCAACACTGAAGGACCCATACAACATTACTGTATATACTTTATTATGAAAAACAGTACATACTTATTTTTTAATTAATCTTAAAATATTGTAGATACTGTATTGTAAGTCTAAGGTTATGACTCCTATTTTATTATTTAAACTTTTCAGCCAAAATTTCACTTTATGTATATTCCTCTATATTTCACAGGGAAGATCATTGCACAAGATTATTCACTAGAAAACAGTACTGTACTGATAACTTATCTCAGTATTGAGCTACAGTATAAGTAACTAGGAATAATTACAGATTCAGTTTGGAATATATTGATCTGAGATTAATAAAGGTTTAGAAACTAAATACCCAGGGTGGTGGGAAATTATAATTGATCATATTTTTGCCCTGGCCAAATTTCATTGTGAATTATCAAATGTAAAATTATGCTTAATTTTATTTTTCATTAACAATTATTACACATGTAATTACAGTGCACAATGAAATATTTTAATGCAGATTTTTACTATATTGTACTTTATTCATATGCATTAAGATCACAGTAAACAGGTGATATCACAATATGCAGAATAACCACTGTGAAAAAATAGTGAAATTCCAAGCGCAGGAAATTAAAATTTCATCGGAGTATAAAACAAATTCCAATCAAAGACCTGGGAGTGATCATGTCAGAGGATCTCACCTTCAAGGATCATAACACTGTAGCAATCACATCTGCTAGAAAAATGACGGGATGGATAATGAGAACCTTCAAAACCTGGGATGCCAAGCTCATGTTGACACTTTTCAGGTCGCTTGTTCTATCTAGGCTGGAATATTGCTGCACACTAACTGCACCTTTCAAGGCAGGTGAAATTGCTGACCTAGAAAATGTGCAGAGAACCTTCACGGCACGCATTACTGCGATAAACCACCTCAATTACTGGGAACGCTTGAAGTTCCTAAACCTGTACTCCCTAGAATGCAGGCGAGAGAGATGCATTATTATATACACATGGAAAATTCTAGAGGGATTAATACCAAACTTGCACACGAGAGTCACTCCCTACGAAAGCAAAAGACTCGGCAGACGATGCAACATCCCCCAATGAAAAGCAGGGGTGCCACTAGCACATTGAGAGACAACACAAGAAGCGTCAGGGGCCCAAGTCTGTTCAACTGCCTCCCAGTGTACATAAGGGGGATTACCAATAGACCCATGGCTGTCTTCAAACAGGCACTGGACAGGCACCTAAAGTCGGTACCTGACCAGCCAAGCTGTGGTTCGTACGTTGGACTGCATATGGCCAGCAGTAACAGCCTGGTTGATCAGGCCCTGATCCACCATGAAGCCTGGTCACAGACCGGGCCATGGGGCGTTGACCCTCGGAATTCTCTCCAGGTAAACTCTAGGTATCAAGGAACTAGTTCCTTGAAGGAATTAGTTCCTTGAAGGTATCAAGGAACTAGTTCCTTGAAGGAACTAGTTCCTTGATAACGTGAGAAATCATAAAAACACTTGGAATTTCACTATTTTTTTCACAATGGTTATTCTGCACTTTATATGTACAATGCTACAGTACTTTGACAATTTTCTTTAAAGGTCACTTTACATGATCCTGAAAAATGGGTGACATGGGAGAATATTATCATCAGATATCTGAAATTCAAAAAGCTGTAAGAGAAAGGTATGCTGAATTGTTCTTAATTAAAACTTTATTAGTTATTAAAATCTGAAAATTACAGTAAAATTATTTAATAAAAATTTTAACTGTGAAGATATACTGGTAATAATCTTTCTTCACTTATTGCCCTGTGTTTTTCAACAGTGTTTTTGGTAGTTTTATTTTAAGTTTACTTAATACCATTCACCACTGTATTAAAGTAATATTAGTTAGATTGCTGATTATTGTTATTCTGTTTCAGAAAATACTGCTACTATATCATGTTTTCTTTCCTTTCAGGGAAATACATCGCCTTCAGCTAGAGAAGCAAATTCTGATGAAGACTCACAAAAGGAACAAAAGGTAACTTCAAGTTTATTAGAAAGAATTCTTTGTATAAAATAAGTTGCTAAATTAGAGCTTCATATTGAAGCACTGTACAAGTTATGATGCTGTCTCCGATTCTCTTACCCTCAAGGGAGGGTCTTTGATGCTGGTGAGGGGCTTTTGATCCGAAGAATTGGACCTGATCTCTCATTCCTTTAATTAAACCTGATTGCTTCTCATTCCCACAAACACTGGATGACCCTTGTAGGTTTAGAGCTCTCCCATGAATGTAATAATAATTCTCCAGTGCCATGACATGCTTGCTTTGTCCACCCTCCTTTATGATGGCCTCACCTTTGCTGCTAACATTATCATTTCCTGACTGACTGTGGTTTGCTTCATAAGCTATAATCATCAGCTTTTCAGATGTTCTTAACTTAGCACCTTTGCCATAGTGTCCCCCCTCATCCCTCCATCTCTCTTCATCCCCCCATCTGACATGAGGTGCTGCATGAGCTGTATAGGTTTAGCACTTTCCATGAATATAATAATACTACTGATTTCATATTAGGTCTTATTAGACTTAGTTCACCTTTCAGGAAGGTGCCTTGATGCTGGTGAAAGGCTTTTGATTCAAGGAGCTAGATCTACCCCCTCCTTTATTGGATCAGACCCGATTACCTCTCATTCCCAGGTGCTGTATGACACCTACAGTTTTAGTGCTTCTCCACATATATGTATGCACTGTAATTTGACTTCACTTATTCTTTCCCACCTAAATAAAACTAGAATAGGCTTGATAAATGTGGGAATTATGCATAACAACACTAAATTAATTAATGCCTTCATGTGAATCAGATATGAAGAACTGCAAGATAAAATCAAGGAGGTGCAGAAGGAACTCTTACAAGAAGAGCTCAAAGCAACACAGCGCTACCAGAGTCTGCTTGCTCAAGTTGATGCACTGAGAAGAGAACATGATTTGCTGGCTGCCCACACAGAGAGACTGAGACAAAAAAAGGTTCATTGCAGTATCATTTTTAATATGTTTGACTGGGATTATTTGACACATTATAATACAGTAGAACCCCTGTATTCGCAGATTTGGTTACCACGGTTTCAGTTATCCGCGGTTTATCATGGCCCAAAAATAACCCTTAATTTTGCTTAATAATGGCCCCAAAATGCAAAAGTAGTGATGCTGACAGTTCTTCAAAGCCTAAGAGTACTAATTCTCGACTTATGGCTTGTAATTTATTAATTAAACTTTATCGTAGGTATGTATATAAACGAAAATTACTTATATAGTATAGGGTTCTCTTTCCGCTATTTCAGGCATCCACAGTAGGTCTTGGAACATATTTCCCACAGATACGGGGGGGACTATTGTAGTATAAGATTTTTATGAAGAGTTGTATTATAAAGTAAGGTATTAAAAAACTTTTGAGAAAATACTGTAAAAATTTCCCTAACAAGAGCTATGATTCTGTAATACAGTTTAGTCACACAACACTTTTATACCTAAATTCTAAAGTTGCTGGTTCTTGTACAGATGTCTGGCATTGTTCTAGATTAATCATTTTGAATTTTGATAAAATGCAAGGG
Organism: Cherax destructor; assembly: GCA_009830355.1. Lineage (NCBI taxonomy): Eukaryota > Metazoa > Arthropoda > Malacostraca > Decapoda > Parastacidae > Cherax > Cherax destructor. Next base: position 590,012 of record WNWK01000270.1, read on the forward strand.
GTATTGTTCTGAATCAAGTTATATGTTAGGGAGGGGAGGGGAAAGCAATGTGTACAATTTTAATTTCTCTTCTAATTGCTCCAAGCCTTTGGTCAAGCTATGCTGCGATTTGCTAACTTGCATTTTTTCTTTATGAGTTCATTTCGTATTTACTTCAAATTCTAACTTACTACAGTGCTATATCTTATCATTATCATTATTCTGCATTTAGTGTGCATCCCTTTGTGTCTGATAAGCAAGGGGTACTCATTGCCACTGTGAGGTTCTTGACTGTCACTTCCCTTCATCAGTTGTGTTGTTCCTCAGACAGCATGCCACCTTCATTTCATACACCTTCAGTGCCCTGATATGCTCACTTTGTCTTCCCTCCTATCTGCCTGTCTTGCCTTTAATACAGATTCACTCTATGATTACTTGTGACACCACTCTGCCATGCAGCACTGAAGGACCCTTATGGGTTTAGTGCTTTCCACAAATATTGTATAACAATCTAATAAGCACAATGTATATGTAAAAGGTGTTAAAAAAGATTTATTCGAAGTAGTAGTACCTTTAATGGCAGTGTCAGCCCTTACAATGCATCAGTTAAAAAAAAATTGATAACATTTGAAAAGGGGCATGTAGTAAGCATTTCTGTTCTCATGATACAGTATGGTATTGGAAGATCAACTCTATATGGTTTAAAGTCACGGAAAAACAATTTCTTTGAGTACAGTTTTTTATTATTCTGTTAAGACTTTTGGTCAGTAAGGAAAGGATGTTGACAGTGACTCATGAAATTTCATTTAATCTGTGGATTTGACCTGTGGCACAGCAGTATAGTCAGCACTCTCCCACTATGCCATGCCACCCTAAGGAGATTTGTCCAACTATCTATATTTCTGTACACTGCATATTTCTATGCAGGTTTATATGGATATCTCTCACACCAACATGGCCATGGTGAGATCTCACTCAGATCCTTTCTTACTGCATGGTGCAGTAAGAAGAGAATTGGCATCATAATTTTAGGACTGCTAGACCACTGGTCAAATCCTATCTGCTCTCTTGAGATGGTAACAACATTCTCTAAGAATTGTTTTGCCATTTTTATAATGAAGATTTGCCTCTTTCCGAAAGCATATTGCTGGAGAAAACAGAAAATTGATTGAAAAGAAGTCTGACTGTAATTATAACTGGCTTCACAGGTTCAGCAAGTTTTTTTTTTTTTTTATTAACACATCGGCCGATTCCCACCAAGGCAGGGTGGCCCGAAAAAGAAAAACTTTCATCATCATTCACTCCATCACTGTCTTGCCAGAAGGGTGCTTTACACTACAGTTATAAAACTGCAACATTAACACCCCTCCTTCAGAGTGCCGGCACTGTACTTCCCATCTCCAGAACTCAAGTCCGGCCTGCCGGTTTCCCTGAATCCCTTCATAAATGTTACTTTGCTCACACTCCAACAGCACGTCAAGTATTAAAAACCATATGCCTCCATTCACTCCTATCAAATATGCTCACACATGCTTGCTGGAAGTCCAAGCCCTCGCACACAAAACTTCCTTTACCCCTCCCTCCAACCTTTCCTAGGCCGACCCCTACCCCGCCTTCCCTCCACTACAGATTTATACACTCTCGAAGTCACTCTGTCTCGTTCCATTCTCTCTACATGTCCAAACCACCTCAACAACCCCTCCTCAGCTCTCTGGACAATCGTTTTGGTAATCCCGCACCTCCTCCTAATTTCCAAACTCCGAATTCTCTGCATTATATTCACACCACACATTGACCTCAGACATGACATCTCCACTGCCTCCAGCCTTCTCCTCGTTGCAACATTCATCACCCATGCTTCACACCCATATAAGAGCGTTGGTATAACTATACTCTCATACATTCCCTCTTTACTTCCATAGACAAGGTTCTTTGTCTCCACAGACTCGAAGTGCTCCACTCACCCTTTTCCCCTCATCAATTCTATGATTCACCTCATCCTTCATAGACCCATCCGCCGACATGTCCACTCCCAAATATCTGAATACATTCACCTCCTCCATACTCTCTCCCTCCAATCTGATATCCAATCTTTCGTCACCTATTCTTTTTGTTATCCTCATCACCTTACTCTTTCCTATATTCACTTTCAATTTTCTTCTTTTACACACCCTACCAAATTCATCCACCAACCTCTGCAGCTTCTCTTCAGAATCTCCCAAAAGCACAGTGTCATCAGCAAAAAGCAACTGTGACAACTCCCACTTTGTATTTGCTTCTTTATCTTTTAGCCCAACACCTCTTGCCAAGACCCTCGCATTCACTTCTCTTACAACCCCATCTATAAATATATTGAACAACCACGGTGACATCACACATCCTTGTCTAAGGCCCACTTTTACTGGGAAATAGTCCCCTTCCCTCCTACACACTCTAACCTGAGCCTCACTATCCTCATAAAAACTCTTCACTGCTTTCAGTAACCTTCCTCCTATTCCATACACCTGCAACATCTGCCACATTGCCCCCTATCTACCCTATCATACGCCTTTTCCAAATCCATAAATGCCACAAAAACATCTTTACCCTTATCCAAATACTGTTCACCTATATGTTTCACTGTAAACACTTGGTCTACACACCCCTACCTTTCCTAAAGCCCCCTTGTTCATCTGCTATCCTGCTTTCTGTTTTACTCTTAATTCTTTCAATAA
>WNWK01000271.1:5000-15000 GCA_009830355.1 Cherax destructor
TATATATATATATCAAATAAAATAGCTGAATGTATGTACCAAATAAAGTGGCTGCCAGTGTTTATGGAAGAATGTAATACCAAATCTCTAAACTATTTTTGATAATATTTAACAAATCGTTAGAAGAAGGAAAGGTGGTATAGAAAGTTAAGTGAACAAACACCAATGTATACTGACTTGCTCATTCTCTTCTGTCAGTGTGGCTTGTGAATGGTCCAAGACTGACCGAAACGTCGTCATTCTCTTCTGTCAGTATGACTTGTGAATGGTCCAAGACTGACCGAAACGTCGTCATTCTCTTCTGTCAGTATGACTTGTGAATGGTCCAAGACTGACCGAAACGTCGTCATTCTCTTCTGTCAGTATGACTTGTGAATGGTCCAAGACTGACCGAAACGTCGTCATTCTCTTCTGTCAGTATGACTTGTGAATGGTCCAAGACTGACCGAAACGTCGTCATTCTCTTCTGTCAGTATGACTTGTGAATGGTCCAAGACTGACCGAAACGTCGTCATTCTCTTCTGTCAGTATGACTTGTGAATGGTCCAAGACTGACCGAAACGTCGTCATTCTCTTCTGTCAGTATGACTTGTGAATGGTCCAAGACTGACCGAAACGTCGTCATTCTCTTCTGTCAGTATGACTTGTGAATGGTCCAAGACTGACCGAAACGTCGTCATTCTCTTCTGTCAGTATGACTTGTGAATGGTCCAAGACTGACCGAAACGTCGTCATTCTCTTCTGTCAGTATGACTTGTGAATGGTCCAAGACTGACCGAAACGTCGTCATAAGCTATTCTCTCTCCTTTATGCGGGATATTTGTTTATATAATAAAACGTTTCGGTTCCAGGACTCGCATCACTTCAAAGTGATCAAGGTCCCAAGACCGATACGTTTTCTTATACGTTCTAGAGTTTTCTCAAGTGTCTTTTCTAACCAGTTACCAAGGTTCATAAGGTGAGGTACCTAGGGAATGGAAACTCGACAATGGTATCCCTGTATTCCCAGAGCAAAATAATACTTGTATACTCGACTATCGTTCCATTTTAAGTAAACAAACAGACGCCATTACTATAGACACGATAGTTAACTTTATCGAATATTATACATACACTGAAATAACATTGATTTCTCAACAGACCATACCTGACTAACTAGAATTATATATATATATATATATATATATATATATATATATATATATATATATATATATATATATATATATATATATATGTCGTGCCGATTAGGTAAAACTTGCGATTTTGGCTTAAATAGCAACGCTCACCTTGCCATATAAGACAAGTGAAAATTTGTGTATGCAATAATTTAGCCAAAATCATTCTGAACATAACGAAAAAATATATTTCATTGTGTTTGTTTATTATTAAATTAATGTTAACGTATCTAAAATATACTATTTAGTTAGGTTAGGCTAAATTAAATTGCGCTTGTTGTAATAAGGTTAGGTAGGTTTTCAAAGTTTCTCTTGGTACAAAATTATAAATTCTTACATTAACATAAATGAAAAAATATATCTTTAAACGTATAAGAGAAAATATATATATATATATATATATATATATATATATATATATATATATATATATATATATATATATATATATATATATATATATATGTCGTGCCGATTAGGTAAAACTTGCGATTTTGGCTTAAATAGCAATGCTCATCTTGCCATATAAGACAAGTGAAAATTTGTGTATGCAATAATTTCGCAAAAATCATTCTGAACATAACGAAAAAATATATTTCATTGTGTTTGTTTATTATTAAATTAATGTTAACGTATCTAAAATATATTTAGTTGGGTTAGGCTAAATTAAATTGCGCTTGTTGTAATAAGGTTAGGTAGGTTTCAAAGTTTCTCTTGGTACAAAATTATAATTTTTACATTAACATAAATGAAAAAATATCTTTAAACGTATAAGAAAATTTTAGAAAGGACTTAATTTTAGATGAGTTCTTGCTAATTGACCAGTTTTACCTAATCGGCACGACATATATATATATATATATATATATATATATATATATATATGTCGTGCCGATTAGGTAAAACTTGCGATTTTGGCTTAAATAGCAACGCTCACCTTGCCATATAAGACAAGTGAAAATTTGTGTATGCAATAATTTCGCCAAAATCATTCTGAACATAACGAAAAATATATATTTCATTGTGTTTGTTTATTATTAAATTAATGTTAACGTATCTAAAATATATTTAGTTGGGTTAGGCTAAATTAAATTGCGCTTGTTGTAATAAGGTTAGGTAGGTTTTCAAAGTTTCTCTTGGTACAAAATTAAATTTTTTTACATTAACGTAAATGAAAAAAATATATCTTTAAACGTATAAGAGAAAATTTTAGAAAGGACTTAATTTTAAATGAGTTCTTGCTAATTGACCAGTTTTACCTAATCGGCACGACATATATATATATATATATATATATATATATGTGTGTGTGTGTGTGTGTGTGTGTATTATTGGACATGTAGAGAGGATGGAACAAAAGAGAATGACTTCGAGAATGTAGAAATATGTAGTGGAGGGAAGGCGGGGTAGGGGTCGGCCTAGGAAAGGTTGGAGAGAGGGGGTAAAGGAGGTTTTATGTGCGAGGGGCTTGGACCTTCCAGCAAGCATGCGTGAGCGTGTTAGATAAGAGTGAATGGAGACAAATGGTTTTTAGGACTTGACGTGCTGTTGGAGTGTGAGCAAGGTAACATTTATGAAGGGATTCAGGGAAACTGGCAGGCCCGATTTGAGTCCTCGAAGTAGAGCTAATATCTAAGATAGCCAATCTAGGCAAAACAATGCATTTTTGGGTATAACCTCAAACGTGAATTAAAAATCATAATGACACGATTGCAAACAAACCACGGTACGGGTGGGGCTTGAACTCGTGGCAAGTGAGTGGTAAAACTCCAGGCCAGCGTGTAAACCACTGGGCCAGCTGGCCCAGTGGCTTACGCATTGGCTTGGAGTTTTACAACTCACCGCGAGTTGAAGCCCCACCCGTAACGTGGTTTGGCGTGAATTAACAATGCTGGCTACTAACTAACCGAAAAAAAAGCGATGTATATCTACGAGAAGGTAAACATCTTGCTAACTTTCGTAGCTAGAAACTTTGACAATAATACATCAGTGACCCTCTGTGGTTCACTTGTTACCTGGAGTTTACCTGGAGAGGGCATCGGGGGTCAACGCCCCCGCGGGCCGGTCTGAGACCAGGCCTAGTTAGATCACATCTTAAATATGCCGTCCAGTTTTTGTCTCCAAATTACATAAAAGACTTAGAATGGAGTGCACAGATAGGTATAAGGTTCGTCAGGAAACAGGACAAGTGTTTCCTGACGCGGGTCTTAGTCATATGATGACCCACCACTGGGGCTTTTGGTCATCTGACCGGGGCCTTCCCCTGGCTTACCCCTCCACCTCTTTAAAATTCATGGTTGTGATTATAACCATTAGTATGAGAAAGGCAACCATTGTCGGACCATCACTAACCAAACTTTTTGAAGATTGACTTTAAGGACTTTTGTAGGAAACAAACATCGAGATCTCATTCAAACATCTAAAATATTTAATGATTTTGATACACTCGAAGTCCTCTTCAAAGTGGAGAATAAACCAGTAACTAGAAATAGAGAAGTGAAACTTCTAAGCTGGAAAAGTGGTACTATTGTGACCCCTGAATGGGGCACAATGTATATATATTTTTATATTTCAGTTATGATGTATATTTATCTTTCATATAATTTTATATTGCTGATATTTTCGATATTAGCTAAATCGTTAATATCTTGCTTTATATTATTATTTGACTTAGCTATATTATTAGGTAGGATGTAACAATTTACTCTTTGTGCTCATTGTTCGAGAGTTGAGTGACTGCCCGCCTTGGCTAACTACCTCGGTAACTAGCACTTCGCTTGTTATATCCGGCTTCTCTAGAGTGCTGGGCAGTAACTGGACGAGTCACGTGACCAGTGGCGTGATCACCTGATCTTGGAGACTGTCTTGCTTCCCTTGTTAGCTCTCTCGTTTACTGACTCTGGTTGGAGCAACACCTCCCTCTTGCTCTCTCTTGTTTGTTCGTTGTTTAGACTCTGTTTTGTTAGAGTATGTTTTCTGTGGTGAGACGACACACACTTCTCTGGACTCTGTGTAACTCTGTTCACAGAGCATAGCCTAGACTTAGTGATTTTCGACCTTTTACTGAGGTGATGTGTCTCACTGACACTCTTGAGAATCCCAGGTCTCTAGCTATAGCTTCTGACCTAACTCGTTCTGGCATCTGTGTATCGTCACAGTCGGGGATTTGGTTATGCTGGACTTAGATTCAGTACTACGGGAGTTTTATGCTTTTTATGGAGGATCTGTGGAAGGTCCCCAGTTAGGGTCGTTATTTTGTCTCCTTGTCCCTGACGCTGTGCTGTTGCTGCTTGTTATATTACTGTTTGGCGAATCGGTCGTTTTACTGTTCAAACAAGCTATTCTGATTGCCAAGTTGGTCAGTAAGATAGTTTATTTGAGGACGTTTAGTCATGTTTAAGTCGAGTCTTGAGACATAACGAGCTACTTGGAGCACATACACACACACACTTGTGTATATATTAGTATTATGGTTAAAATAGCTGACGTTACCAGACGGTACTTAAGAGCCATAAGGATATGTTATGTGCCTTCAGCACAATAATACTATATAGGAGAGAAGTGTAGGAGCGAACCTCCTAATTAATATCCTGTGGTTTAGCGCTTCTTTTGAAAATAATAATAATAATAATAATTAATATCCTAATATCCTAATTTGTATTAAATTAATTTACTTTGATAATGTCCACCTAGACATCTTTAACTTGTTAATAAACATATTAATTTTATTTCTTTAGTTAGTAGCCTACCAGTTGTAATCCTAAGATAATATTCAATCTTACTCTAATGATAACGGATAACTGGACCAGAATACTGACTACTGGTTACAAAAACCCAGTAACAGGCTGAATGCTAGAGGGACAGAACTTTCTGGTATTCACTGGAGATGTCTATTTCTAATAGATATCGCGTTTTTTGTAACAGGTACCAAGTTTTTTTTGTAAGGAAAGTTCTAGCAGAATGAACCAAACTATCCACTGGAGCTTTGACGTGCGTAGACAATACATTCATTGAAGAATAAATTGATAAAGTACTTAAAATTGCTGTCCCAGGTCACCTAGCAGTAAGTACCTGGGTATTAGTCGACCGGTGTGGGTGGCATCCTGGGGGACAAGATTGAAGGACCACAATAGAAATAAGACATTCATCGATGCCGCACTGACTTTCTTGGGTTATCCTGGGTGGCTAACCTCCCCGGGTTAAAAATTCCAACAAGTCTTATAGTATATTTTCCACTTAATTTACAGTGGCCAGAGGTAGTGAAAAATGGGGTGAGAGCCTTCTGCTTCACTATCATTGGCTCAAACACAGATGATACACTATAATACTTAATCTAGATAGAAGTACGTAGTTATTAGCAGATTATCTTAGTGTGGACTTCCTAACCCTCTACAATGTGTACATGTACCTCTGTGTATGCAGATGTACTCCGATTGTACTCTCATGTACTAACCTATCCGTTTTCTTTCTGTTCTCTTCCCCTTTTTCTTTACTTCCCTTTCCCTCTCTTTTCCCCCTTGCCCATCCCTCTTCCCTCCTGTCTATGCCTCTTCCCCTCTCCATCCCTCACTCCTTCCCCTCACAAAGCCATTCTCAAAAACAATCATCCCTAAAATTTCCAATTGAGTAGTTCCGTGTGGCAGTGTTATCAGGCCAGATGGTAGTTGTGGTAGTTAGCAGGGCACTATGATTGCCTCAACACGGTAGTTAGCAGGGCGTTATGATTGCCTTAACACGGTAGTTAGCAGGGAGATGTGATTGCCTTAACTCGGTAGTTAGCAGGTAATTGAGATTGCCTTAACATGGTAGTTAGCAGGGCACTATGATTGTCTCAACACGGTAGTTAGCAGGGCGCTGTGATTGCCTTAACACTGTAGTTAGCATGGCACTGTAATTGCCTTAACACGGTAGTTAGAAGGTCACTGTGATTGCCTTAACACGGTAGTTAACAGGACACTGTGATTGCCTTAACACGGTAGTTAGCATGACACTGCAATTGCCTTAACACGGTAGTTAGCAGGGCACTGTGATTGCCTTAACACGGTAGTTAGCAGGGCAATGTGATTTCCTTAACACGGTAGTTAACAGGGCACTGTGATTGCCTTAACACGTTAGTTAGCAGGGCACTGTGATTGCCTTAACACGGTAGTTAGGAGGGCACTGTGATTGCCTTAACACTGTAGTTAACAGGGCACTGTGATTGTCTTAACACGTTAGTTAGCAGGGCACTGTGATTGCCTTAACACGGTAGTTAACAGGGCACTGTTATTGCCTTAACACGGTAGTTAGCATGGCACTGTGATTGCCTTAACACGGTAGTTAACAGGACACTGTGATTGCCTTAACACGTTAGTTAGCAGGGCACTGTGATTGCCTTAACACGGTAGTTAACAGGGCACTGTGAGTGCCTTAACACGGTAGTTAACAGGGCACTGTGAGTGCCTTAACACGGTAGTTAGCAGGGCACTGTGATTGCATTAACACGGTAGTTAGCAGGGCACTGTGATTGCCTTAACACGGTAGTTAGCAGGGCACTGTGATTGTCTTAACACGGTAGTTAGCAGGGCACTGTGAGTGCCTTAACACGTTAGTTAGCAGGGCAATGTGATTGCTTTAACACGGTAGTTAGCAGGGCAATGTGATTGCCTTAACACAGTAGTTAACAGGGCACTGTGAGTGCCTTAACACGGTAGTTAGCAGGGCACTGTGAATATCAACCTTACAGTTGATATACACTGAGAGATACACATCTCTCTGTATATCCACAAATATACATCTCTCTGTGTATATACATTACGATATACACTTCTTGGTGTATATATGTTGAGAGATGCACCTGGTTCACTGTATATACACTGTTATTCTACCTTAGTTAATTTCAAGACCCAACCCTGTCTCAGGTACAGTGTCACCCACAACAATTAGCTAACACCCAAGTACCTACGCAAGGACGTCACCCACAATTAACACCCAGATACCTATTTACTGCTAGGTAAATTCCCAGGTTGCCACCCACAATAGTTATGTAACACCCAGGTACCTATTTACTGTTAGGTAAATTCCCAGAATGCCACCCACAATAGTTAATTAACATCCCGATACCTATTTACTGCTAGGTAACTCCCAAAATGCCATCCACAATAATTAATTAATACCAATGTACTTATTTACTGTTAGGTAAAATCTCAGGATGCCACCCACAATAGTTACCTATTTACTGCTAGATAACCCCCCCTCCCCCAAGAAGTCATCCACAACAGTTACCTAACACCCAGGTACCTATTTACTGCTAGTTGAACAGGGTAACAGGTGTAAGAAGATTTACCCCAAATCTCTCCTTCCCCAGGGTTGAACCCGGGTCCTTCAGTTGTGAGCCGAAATCTCTTCCACGGCTGTTTACTCGAAGTTTACATTTTATGAAGATTTCTTATTTGTGTGCAAAAGAAAATTACACGAGAGAGAAAGAGGGGGAATGAGAGGGATAAGAGGGAATAAGAGGAATGAGAGGGATAAGAGGAATGAGAGGGATAGGAGGAATGAGAGGGATAAGAGGAATGAGAGGGATAAGAGGGAATGAGAGAGATAAGAGGAATGAGAGGGATAAGAGGAATGAGAGGGATAAGAGGGAATGAGAGGGTTAAGAGTGATAAGAGGAATGAGAGGGTTAAGAGGGAATGAGAGGAAGATAGAGGGTGAGAGTAGATCAATGAATAAGAGGAAAGAGAACCGAGAAGAGAAATGCAGGAAAGAAGAAAGCAGGGGAGGAAGAAGAAGAACAAGAGGAAAGAGAGAACCGATAAAAGAGATGAAGAAAAGGGAAAGTAGAATAAGAGGAGATGGAAGAGGAGAATAAGGTAGGATGGTAGGGAAAGAGGGAAGAAAATGTAATGAGAATAGGAGTAGAAGAGAAGGAAAGTGTTGCCTCTGCCCTACACCCACTATTCCATTTTTATACAGAAAAGAGGAAGGAGGGAGGGAGAGAGGGCTGGAGGGATGAGAGGGAGGGAGGGGAGGGGAAGGAAGGGAGTGAGGGGGGATGGGAGGGAGGGAGGGGAAGGAAGGGAGGGAGGGAGGGCAGGGAGGGAGGGGACTGGAGTGAAGGGAAGAGGGGAGGAGAAGGGAGGAGGGGAAGGGAATGAGGGAAGGGAGGAGGGGCCTGGAGGGCATTTAGACACAGACGAAAATACAATCTTTTTCAGGCCAAAATTTCGGCCTTTGTTAGAGTCAGCTGTCAGCCTTTTGTCTCTGGTCAGCGGCGTGGGTCAGGGGGAGGGCTGACACCGCTGTTATTTAGATATATGGTGATGGGGGAGGGGAAGGGAGAGTAGGGAAGGGGAAGAGATCGGGTGAGGGGGGTGTGGGATTTTTTTTATTTTTTTTATAGAAAAATTGGCTACATCTGCAGTGTGCTGCAGTAATATTGTATATGATAGGGAGACTAGCTATGTGGAGAGGGAGGGAGGAAGTGAGGGAGAGAAAGGGGTAAGAAGAGGAAGGAAGTGTAATGAGGGAGGGAGCACAATGAACACCCATTCAGAATAAATATTTAACTGATTTCCTCCTCTCTCTCTCTCTCTCTCTCTCTCTCTATCTCTCTGATTTCTATTGTTTTTTCTAGTTAACCTTCACAAACACCCCGGAGTATTTTGTATGCCGTGGTCACGTCTCCCATGGTCATTTGTTTCTTAAGCGTCAAGACGCATAGGTCACGAAATCCTCCTCAATAGCTCAGTTCTGTCAGCTCAGGCACCACTCTGCATGTGTTCCTTAGCAATTTCTCTAGTTTATTCCTTTGTAAATGTCTAGGTGCGGCTGCCCACTGGCTCTGCTAACTCCAGGATTGCTTTAATGTATGTTAGTCTTAGTCAAGATTTCTGAAAGCTTGTGTTATATTGCTAACTCATGTTGCGACTTAGGGATCATTTTGGGGCTATGGATGAAGAGTAAGGTTTAGAATTATTAATGTGACGATGAGGTTGAAGGTACAATTAGCATTTAGTTTGGTCATAGTCTGCGTGTTTGTCAAATTGTCGGAAGTACTGGTAACTAAACCTTAGCTTGGTTACTACAACATTAGTCAGTCTGTGTGTCTACCAAACTGCCAGAAGTACTTATAACCAAGCCTTAGCCTGGCCACTACAACATCAGTCTGTCTCTTCACACTGAGTTGCTCCTTAAATGAACTTAGGTACGGTCATGTTAGCATAGCGAGTGATCTACTCAGACTTCTAACCACATTTAACTTTCCTAATAGTGTTTCTAAGGTCTGATACATAGAAACTAAACTTATATTCTTATACAGTACTTTGCCTAATTTACCCTCTAAATCAAATAGAGGTAATTCAATGTGTAATTTAAAACAAAAGAATTGTAAATTCTGTCCTCTCTGATCTGTTAGGTACAAGGACACAAATGCAACTCTCTGAGTTGTATTTATGGCTTCTCTAATGAGCATGTTATTAGCGTCATTATGTGAGTCTTCAGTGATGACATGGAATCAGTAATGATGTGGGGAGATAAAAAAATCAAGATGTAGAAATACTCATGTCTGTAGATCATTAATATATTGCAGTATTAATACGGAACCTTGTGTGTACTCACCTATATGTGGTTGTAGGGATCGATTCACAGCTTCTGGCCGTGTATGTATGGGTGACTGTATGTATGTATGTCTGATAATTCATGTCTTCTCATCTTTCTTTAGCCATCATCAACATCCGTCATCAACATCCATCATCAACATCCATCATCAACATCCATCAACATCCATCATCAACATCCATCATCAACATCCATCATCAACATCCATCATCAACATCCAT